>CAHIKZ030004998.1:777500-942500 GCA_903632075.3 Acanthosepion pharaonis | reverse complement strand
ATATATATATATATATATATATATATATATATTATGACAAAGTGGCTGGGTCATCGACGGTGATTTTGCGTCCAGGTTCTTGCAACATTTTGCCTTTCTTGGCAAAATATATTATCAAACCATGAGATATTTAAAAGCAAAACAGATAGAAACATAACCAAAAAGTGGGAGATTATGTGAGATCGGATCGACTATATGCCCAAAGCCTGTGTTATATGTTTGAAAGACGAAAGGGAAAAAAATTAAATTTAAATTTAAAATTCTAAACATCCCCTCTCTTACATGCGCATGCGTAGTCGCATCAACGTAAACAACAATTGCGCCCGATGAACTTCTAAAGAATGAAATGCGTCACGTAAAACTTTTTCCATTCGTCATATTTTTTCCTGAAATTGTTCTTCATATATAAAAATGTACGTATATATATATATATATATATATATATATATATATATATTGGAAGTGTATCCTGTCGATCAGGAAGATTTACTATTGTTAATAATTCAGTCTCGTTTTTACTAATGTCCCTTGAATTTCCTTAACTTAAATCAATAATTTGTTTTAAGGCGTCACTAGCTTTGGATTATATAAAGGTTCCATTTTTTTTCCGTAATGATAATCACCAAGATACATCTTTAAGTTCTTTGAAATGTGTAACTGTAAATTTCTTAATGTCTGAGACAGGACAATCTTCTTTGATTTTTTGCACGTGACAAGAAAAATTAAACGAGAATCGACATTGACGCCATTTTTGTTTTGTTTTGTTTTCTAGTTTGTTCGTTTGTTGTTTTAAAAGCGACGAAAAGTCATTGCAGAATTGTTCAAGGCCAGACGGGTCAAATCATGATTCTGGAAACAAAAGTTAGGATTAAGATTAATCTTTTTACGAGGAATCCTGGTGAGAACGTCAATGATTTATGACATTTACTGAAGCCATCAATTGTAACTGCACCAGTCATTTTAGTTTTGTAGCTGGAGTATTTGAAAAACGATCTTGCCAACTTTCTTTCTTTTTTCTTATATTGTAGAAACGCAATTATATTTTGCCCACTTTCAATTTATTTAATACCATGCCTTGGGAAAAATAAAGATATTCAAGTACATTTAGTTCTTTTTTTTTTAAAAAATCTTTTTTGCTTTGTTGGAACAAATACTACAAATAAACAAACTACAATCATTTTGTATAGTCCTACGAATATATAGGCTTTTCTCCAAAATGTGTGCGACGTTTCTTTGTAATTTCTGTCTGAATTTCTGGAATGAGGAGTTTACACTATTCATATTCTGAATATTGTTCTCATTTTTGTTGTTATTATCACAATGCTTCAGCTGTTTTGCCTTCTGATCTTCCTCAGGGGAACTGAATTCTACGGGACAATGACCTAGTGGATTAAAGAGTTGATTCGTGAATTTGGTGATATATTGGTTGTGAGCTCAATCCCTGTGTCGGGCAGTGTATATTTGCACAGTGGAAACGAGCGAGAAATAACTGAGCAGTACGAGACGCTATCCCTAGACATGAGCAATGGAACAAAACAGTATACTCCCGTAGATTAGATAAAGAGTTCAGTTTAGAGTCCTTTGTAATCATTTATTTATATTTGGATAGCAATTTTTCGTTTATAAAGTGTGTTTCATTAGGACGGATTATATATAAGGGTGTTTCATTAAGACCGATAAAAGTAAGCAGCAGATAAATCAGTGTTATTGGTGAAAATTTATTTATTTCTCTATTGGATCATGTTATTTAAGTCATGGCAATTATGTGTCAAAAATAATATCGCCCAAATGTCCGCCAAATCTGAAAGAAAAAGAATAAAATCATTAGACGCTTAAACTTAATTCACATTTAAAATCGGTCCAAGTTATTGGAACAATCTTTACAAGTATCATTAGAAACAAGCGAAATATATTTTAAACTGATTTTTTTCTCCTACTTTTTCTTGATATCCAGTGAAAATTTGATAATTTTATTATATTTATATTTTCACCGGGAACCGGGAAAATGGTTTGAAATATAAAAAATAATAAAAGAAATACTTAGCAAAGAATCTTAATCAAGCTTGTGTGTGTATTAAATTGATACGATGCATAAGTATAAATAGAATGCAAAAGCTGATATACGAAAAATGAGTTAGATTGATGAAATATTAAATGCCTTATGAGGTAGATTCCAACATATCTGAATAGATGAAGAAGAGAAATACATTAAAAAAACATTATAGACGTCTTCTTTACCCACATTATTTCATCCTCAACGCTAGAAAACGAGTATATAATATCCACAAGTTTAGATCCTGCCAATCGCACTTCTTACATCAAAAAAAAAAAAAAAATCATTATCTTACCCTCTAACACTCTATCAACAAAATCTGAAAGTTATCCCCAACACTGGGATCTTTACAACAACCTCCAAGACAATCAGGTATAAAGTTAGGAAGGAAAATAAATCCAACACTACATCAGATGACGGAATTTATGAAATAAATGCTTGCGATATACGAAAAGTTACATTGGTAAAACATCGTTGAATCCAAAATCACGCATCTACGAACGTAAGAGATAGCTACGTTGGGATAAACATTTAAAATCGCTGAAAATTGACAAAAGCAAAACTGGTCATAACAGTCATTTTATAAATGCTACCCAAATTAAAAAAAAAATGACACAATTCTTTACGCAGGAAATATTTCGAAGGAGCTCTGATAAATAATTTGTTGTTACGAAAATGAAGTTTTCGCTTCAATGCATGCATTTGCCCCTTAAGTATAGGTCACTTTTCCATTGTTCATACTGTTCAACATATATTTCAGGTCGTTCATGTGTGAATTAAATTCTTAATTCTTCTCACGGTTTTTTTTGCATTAACCATTCTCGTTTCAATGTCTCTCAGCACATAACACTTACTTATGTTTTAACAAAAATTTCTTCCGTTTTACCGCGCAACGACAAATAGTATCACACACACACACATACATATATGGGTTACCATTCGAATCCTGCATAGACAAACTAGAATTAGACAAACTTACACTCGTGAATTATACACACTAACGCTGCTTGACAATTATAGATGCTTAATCAATGACAAACAAACAAAAAAAAAAAAAAAAAGAAATTGAAAATACTTTAACTTTTTATTGTTTTCTTTATTTTCCCCTCTATATTTCATTCTCTGATGAAGCATTAATGAAAGTGAAACATGTTAGATTTATAAACGTTTTCTATTTGTTCCTTTAACTAGTGTGATCAGATACGAAAGAACTGAGATACCGATTTACACGTTAAAGGAGTATTCTATCACAACTATCAATTCTCGTTGATATTTATAAAAACACATAGTCAATTGGGCGAGGAGGCACGGTGGAGTAATGGATAGCGGTTCGGATTAAGGAATCGGAGATCCAAGTTCGAATTCCAGTCGAATCCATTACATTCACTTACGTGCTAATAGCCTTGAGAAAGGTATGAATTCTCTTCTTCCCCCCACCCCAGGATAGCAATTGGTCTACCGCAGAAAGAAAAGACAACCTACCGCGAGGAAAAAACTGCCTAGTCAGTCATGTATCGAAAGATGCATGATCGCCTAAGCGTATACCACACATGGCACATAACTGACATAGGCAATTCTTTTTCATCAAGATAAATATTGACAAATAGAGTGTAATGCAAACTTTTCTAAAAAAAAACTAATTTGAAAAGTTTTGAAATTTCTAACATTATTAATGAAGCAGGAATAAAATGTCAGACAACCAATATTCATTCTGCTGCAGCAATTATTTGTTCGTGCTCTGGAAACTAACAACAACAATAGTGTAGATAAATTTTTCCTTTTATTATTTTGAGGCATTGTCGTCTCAATGTAAACAGTACATTCAATTTGATTCACGTCCAATTAAATATTGAGAGAAATCAAGTCAATCTTAATCGTAGTCAGTTATATAAGTTGTTATGCATTATTCGCAACGAAAACTGTCCACTACAGACTAATATATATATATATATATATATATATATATATATATATATATATATATTATTTTTCGCCAAATAATTACATTTACCTGACATGAGAAAATAAAAAATAGACATTTTCAAAGATTCCACTTGGCTGTTCATAAAAATTTTTCATTTTAAATAATATAACAGTTATGCAGTTGTCATTTAAATAAAGACAATCAGACAGCAAATTTCCATACGTGATACACGCTTAGGCGATCATGTCTCTTTCGATTCATGACTGACAAGGCAGAAATATTTTCTCGCAGTAGGTTGCCGTTTCTTTCTGAGATAGTCTGGTTGCTAACGAAGACTATAGGAACCACTCATTCCTGCTATTCAATCCATAGATGCAGGAGAAGAGATGTTTACAAATCTTTCCTGAGTGAATATAACGAACCCGATGGAATTTGAACTGAGTTCGCGGATTTCTCATTCCGAGCCACAATTCACGATGCACATCTCAATATAGTCTCTCTATTTACCAACCACCGCAAAGGGCAATATGTGGCACAAGGCCGTAGACTCCATATATTCGGGGTCGGGTTTGTCAAATTCCCTAAACAGTCAATTAAGTTCCGTACGTGATATACACTTTGGTCTCTCTACAACGTCCTCACCTAAATACCTGTTGACTATAACAATATATATATATATATATATATATATATATATATCTTATTTTTCGCCAAATAATTACATTTACCTGACTTTAGAAAATAACAAATAGACATTTTCAAAGATTCCACTTGGCTGTTCATAAAATCTTTCATTTTGAATATTGTAACAAATAATACAGTTGCCATTTTAAAAGGACAATCAGACAACAAAGATCCATACGTGATACACGCTTGGGCGATCATGTCTCTTTCGATTAATGACTAACTAGGTAGAAGATTTTATCGCAGTAGGTTGCGATTTCTTTCTGCGGTAGACTGGCTGCCAACCAAGACTATAGGACACAGTCTGTCCCGCTATGGCTTGGGGAGAGATTAGAGATGGATTCGTACCTTTTGCATAGAGTATTGGATTTAGATTGGAATTTAGATCTCGGCTATTAACAATTACAATACCGTGGGTAATGTTCCCATTAATTCTTGAGCACTACGATTTTTTGTCCCATTTTGAATACGCGAGATACATAGTGAACAAAGTTTCTACAAAAGATTTCAATATTTTTCCCTGTCACTGAAAATGGAAACTCCGCGCAGAACATTATTCAAACAAAAAAAAATAATGAAACCTAGTTGCCAATTTCGTTATGGGCAAGGACTTTTCGTTGGAGAAGTTTAGATAGAAATCATGTATGCTGTGCTACTACTACTACTACTACAAACGTTATATTTAGTGTGTACACGTACTTGAATCACTTAGGTAAGTAATACACGCTTGGGTAATCATGACTAGGCAGAAGATTTTTCCGCAGTAAGATACCGTTTCTTTCTGCAGTAGACCGATTGCCAACCAAGGCTATTGAAAGCCAGTCGTGGGGGTGAGGGTCATTTTCAGAAGAGGTCGTTTCATAACTTTCTCAAGGTTATTTCCACGGAAGTGACTGTAACGAAACCGACTAGAATTCGAACACGATTTCTTATCCCGGGCCAATATACATGACATCAAAGCACAACCATAATAATGTGCACAGTAATTATACAGAGTCAGTATAATTAGAACAATCACAGATACTACATTGGTGTTATAATAATATTTCATGCATGTTTACTTGATTGAGCATGAGAAAAAAAGACAGAGAAACGAATGGATGGGACAAGCAGAGAACCAATCAAAAGATAAAACGATTAATACGAGAAGAGCTCCAAGATCTGATTTTTTATTCTCTTACAAATAAAAGTGTTTCAAGGTGAAATAGAGATGAATAATCATAATTCATTTGACGATGCGTAATAATATATTTTGTCTTATTCAGAAGTGACTTGCACCTGCGTCATAATAACGTTGCCAGAGCAAGTCATACTTTTTCATGACATTGGCACTTTGATGTAGTGTAATAGTTAGCTAGCTTGTCTCACTAGAACAATTACCTCTAAATAGTGAGTTCGATTCTCACTGAGTGCTCCACACTTTTGGCCTTGTGTCACATTTAAGCTACGCTTAGAGGATCATTTGGATATTTCAACGTGGGGTAATGGTTAACAGTGCCTTGCTAGAATAACTACATCTCGAGAAAGGTATGAATCGATTTTTCTCCTCCCAGCTATGGGTTGAACAGCAGGACAGACTGGGTCGGTCATGAATCGAAAGAGACCTGATCGCCCAAACGTGTGTCACGTATGGCCCTTTACTGACTTAGTATATGTGGCTGTTTATATATGCTGTCCAGTTTTTATGAATATTTTTGAAGCTTCTAAAACACGTATTGTATATAATTTTTGTATACGTACATCATATATGTTCCAAGAGTTATCATAGCCCTCATTAAAACGCTTCTGTAGCATGCGTCTCAAACATTCTCTGACAACTAAGTCCAGCTCCAAGCCGGAAAATGGACGAAGGCGCAAAACTGGCGCCTCCTAACCAGCTGTACCGGTTAGATGTCGCTCGACAGCTCAGGAAGGCAGTCAATCTAGAGGAAGGAAAAGGCTGATTTTAAACCTCGGCTACCTTGCGGTCATATCCAGAATAAGGAAAAAGCTATGTAAGTAAATCCATACAGAAAACCTGGAGTGGAGCCCCGAAGGTGGTGGCCTGTCAACACTGGCAACTTTCCGGCAACTCCTTCAGCCAAGCCATCCACAAATGTAATGCTTGTATTCCTGTAGTCTGGGAAGCGCACGGCCTCCATATCCCATCGTCCATACCATTGCCCAGGCATGCGCCCTGGAGAGACCACTCCAGTTTCATGACTAAAGAACTGAATTTTAACCAAATAGACGCGAGATAAACAGATGACTACTACTATTATAAATACCTTATACAAACTGCTACTTTACCTGCGTATATGTACGCAACAATATATCTATGTATCTACATTGTATGTAAAATGAGATTTAAGATGAAAATCAATTAAAATGTATGTGAAAACTTTGAGAATAGAATGCACGAAAACACATACTATTATTATTATTATTACTATATCAAATAAGTTATTGGAAATGTTTTTAATTAAAACCGATAATTCAAATTATATATTTTACCATATAGAATTTAATTATATTACCTTCATTTGTTGGGGGATAGTAATTTTATTGTGGCTTACGGCCTATCACGTTGAAAAACTGGTTCTCGTACGATCACTGAAGTTAAGCAACGTCGAGCCTGGTCAGTATCTAGTATGGGTGACTGCTTGGGAATACCAGGTGCTGTGAGATCTTTTTTTTTTAGGTAGATAATTAAAATTCGGGATTATATTCTAAGTAAGTAGAGTGGAGTTAACTTGAAAGGTGCTTAACTGAACTCAAGAATAAAGAGACATTACAGATGGAAAGTTAGTCATGTAAGATCGTATGCTTTTTATCGCCACAGAAAATAAAGAGGTATAAACATCACAAAACTTCTATAGTTACAGATTTAATGATCACGTAGCATGGCAAATAGGGAAATTGTTAAGTTTTTCTTAATGTAAAACTTCTGCATCTGACCATACGATTTTCTGCGATTATATTTTTGTTTTCCTTCTCTGAACACATAACTTTATATACTTGTAAAATACGCAATACCCAAGTATTATAAGTAATTTTTTAGTTCTTTATAACAATCAAGTGTCATGTTGTGCAACCTTCGGTCTCATTAGTTAAGGCTATTCAAACGACACGAATGTAACTGAATTCGCAAAGGATGACGAAGATTGTCAGTTTCTCTTTCTTTTCCGGTTGTTACCATTATCATTCCTTTCACGACTTAGGCAGCAACATGTGATCACCGCGTGATCATGTGATTACAATTTCAAACGTTTATGGACGCTATTTCGGCCCCTATTGTTCCATCTCCTCCCTTGGCTAAATTCGTTATCCGTAATATCAAACTGAATGAATAACGTAACATCAATTAGCTAAGTGACAAACCTTTTACTTGTTTTAATTCTGCTAATGCCCTATATCTGATATCGAGCACTTTATTACAAAGATTGCTCGCCTTAAATGTCTTTTCTCTCAGTATCCCACAGACTGACACCATTTTTGGCTTCATACTATCTTTGATATCGCTATTATATAACGTTAATAAAATGTCGGTTTTAAAATAAATCTATTAATTCTTAATTAAAAATTCGTCCAGCATACGAGTTCAAAGCGCAAAGAAAAAAACCCGATGCGAGTATCCGAAACAACTAAATAAAGTGCTCAACACAATGAGTAGAGCAGACCTAGTTAAACCTAGAGAGCCAGACAAACCTACCAAGATTTCACCTAAGTGTGGATCGTCAGGGAAGCAAAAGTACGATGCTAAAATCCGAGGGCGCACTGGGATAAGAAAAAACGCCTACCAAAAGCTAAGTAAAGTATTAAGAAACAGGAAAATTTCGCTAGAAGCAAAGAAAAGAGTATTGAAATATTATTGTCCTCTTAGATGACAGTGAATTCTGGACAATCTCCTCACAGATGAAGAAAAGTCTTGAAGCAATCTGGTTCTACGAAATGATGCTGAGAATACCATGAATTAAACACGTGAACAACGTCCAAGTTTTAGTGAAAATAGAAACAAAAAGAACACTTATAGTTAATATCAGAAAGAGACCACTGGAATTACTAGATCACATAATGTGGAAAGAAGGCTTTGAAAATTTGACACTCAGAGGACATATATTGAAGTCAAGTATGTGAGAGAAAAACAGCGTAAAACCTACCTTGTGTAAATGAATGACAGAACAGGGTTTACGTGAGATAAGAAAATGACAAAATTTACGAAGAGTTACAAAGAAGAGGACATTGTGGAGAGCCATGATCGCTAACGCCCTGAAGGGATTCGACACATAGAATAATAAGAAATCATCACAAGAGCAATCAAATATGATTCCAGTTCAGATTTCCCAACAGACATAGTAGCATCTTCTGGAAATAATTATAAAGCTGAAAAACGGCATCATAAAATTAACTTTCCTGGATTTCTTTTACAGAATTTCTTTCTTTGTTTTCTTTTAGGCATTGAACTATCAAAGACTCTAGATACAAGAAAGAACTGAGTTAAAAGACGATTGAAAGTAATCTTGTTTATTTGCTAAGCTTACGGAAAAAAAAGGAAACAAAATGGACGCTTATGCTTAGAAAAAGAAAGAGACAGTTAAAATCTCTAGAGCACATAATAAGGACAATAAAGGTTTGGAGAATTTGAGACTCACAAGATATATTGAATGGTGTTTCTGGGAGGTGATGTGGGAGGTATTTCTGTCACATCCTGTAGGTAATCTCTTACCATTATGTGCAAGGTGTTTCTGGGCGGTATGTGTGGGAGGTGTTAATGTTGCACCCTGTAGCTAATGTCTTTCCATTATGTGGTAGGTATTTCTGTGAGGTATATGTGGGAGGTTCTTTGCCGCGCCTGTAGCTAATCTTTCTATTATGTGGACGGTGTTTCTGGGAGGTATATGTAGGAGGTATTATTGTTGCACCCTGTAGCTAATGTCTTTCCATTATGTGGTAGGTATTTCTGGGAGGTATACGCGTGATGTATTTCTATCGCACCCTGTAACTAATGTCTTTCCATTATGTGGACGGTGTTTCTGGAAGGTATATGTGGGAGGTATTTCTGCCGCACCCTGTAGCTAATGTCTTTCTATTATGTGGACGGTGTTTCTGGGAAGTATATGTTGGAGTTATTTATATCGGACCCTGTAACTAATGTCTTTCCATTATGTGGGAGGTATTTCTGAAAGGTACATGTGGGAGGTATTTCTGTTGCACCCTGTAACTAATGTCTTTCCATTATGTGGGAGGTATTTCTGAAAGGTACATGTGGGAGGTATTTCTGTTGCACCCTGTAGCTAATGTCTTTCCATTATGTGGAAGGTTTTACTGGGAAGTATATGTTGGAGTTATTTATATCGGACCCTGTAACTAATGTCTTTCCATTATGTGGGAGGTATTTCTGAAAGGTACATGTGGGAGGTATTTCTGTTGCACTCTGTAGCTAATGTCTTTCCTTTACCTGGGAGGTATTTCTAGGAGGTAATATAGGATTTCTGTTGCACATTGTAGAAACCTAGTTTCTTACTCCTCGTCTGAAGTGGCAACTTGAAACTAACACTTCCTATCTTCCACTTCGTATAAAATTCATAAGTGAAAATATTACAATGTTTCTTAAAGTGCGTCTAGATGTGAACAAGCAAATATTATTGATATTGTCTAGAGATAGAGAAGTTTGTAAATAGGCTGTGGTAATGAAGCTTAAGTTCTGCGACCAAAAGATATCGAGGCTAATGAATGAGACAAATCAAGTATATTCAATAACTGCGCAAAACAGTCTTTACTGTTTCAATATATCGAGATTTATGAGACATCGATCATTTAGCAATAATTTTAATGATCTTTTTACTTCGATGTTTTTTTTTTTTTATATAAACATATAAATTTGAGTAACGAACGATGGTGGTCTGAAAATTTCATTAGCTGACTACGATGCAATGATGCTAGAGTTGTAAAATTTTGCATGCATTAATTTCAACTCTTCTTATTAATAACTACGTTGTTTTTTTCTCCAGATAAACTTTTCAGATCACTATCCTACTCAAACTTCAAAGTCTACAAAACTGGAAATTGAACCGATTTAATTAAATTGCTTTTTAGTATCCACTTTTGCTATTTTCTAATGTTAACGTCTCATTCGGAATAAATTTGATGCCAAATATCCTGATGTAATAAAACTCATGTGATAAGTGCTTAATATCGTATAAGTTACCTCTAGGTTGGCAACAACTTGGTGTTGTATTGATCCCAAAAGTGAACGGAAAACCTCTGGAGAGATGTTGAGTCATCCAATCTAAATAGATTTCCACAGGGCCCTAACTTTTACTGGTAACCAGACCTGGCAACTGAGTTCCATAAATGTCCAAATGGGCTTATGTGGAGTAAACATGGTGGCCACAACTTTTGTAAGAAGTGCCCAGAATGATCCTCATGAATGAGTGCAAATGGTCAGTGGCACGAAGAAGCGCAAAGTACAAGTCACCAGTTAATGACGCGTTTAGGAAAACCAGCTATTCCACGTAAATACACCAGCGCCCCTATAAAACCATTACCAGTTCTCACAATGCGTCGTTGACAACTGGGATCCATGGCCTTATTGCGGTCTGCGCTAAAACAGAACAAAAATCATGGTCCGGTGCTGTGTCAAAGGTCGTTGTAGCAATAGAAGCAACTTTGTCTTCTGCTCTCATATTCCATGGAAGATAAATAGCATACACCACATCCTTATAAAACTACTACCAGCTTGATCAGTTCCTCGTTGCTTAATACGATTCATTACCTTTTTAAGGTCTGCGTTACAACCGAATATTCCCAACAACTGAAACGGTAACATGTCGGAACACATTACATGTTATTAGTTCTCAAGGCTCTGGTTACCAACGTTACGAGTCTAGGCCTGTTCCTGTATCAAAAGTCTTGATATTAATAAGGGAAAATTTGTTGTTTTTCTGATCAAATAACATTGAACTGATCTATTCGATAGGCAACTGGTACCTCCTGAATTGCATGTGGATGTGACCTGAGCCAGATGTGTCTTTGTCTCTTACACTGGACACTTCGGATCATGATAGTTAAGGACACATGTTCAACTACTGCGCTGTCAATAATGAGGGATAGCGCCTTCGATCAGGTCCTCCCAATACACACATGACCACGCTGATCAAGTGGTGTTACTTGTCATCACAATTTTAGACTGGGATATTAATATCAAATAATTCTTGTAACCTTACCAGGATCAGTTTTTCTGGTGTCCACAATTACTCACCAGATATCAGAGCATGACTGATATAAGTCTGTGAATTTCCACAATGTTAAGGTACGGAGGCTTTAGCTTTTAATAACTTTACATACTGTTATCCCATAACCTCAATGTAAAGTAGTATTACCAGAATGATAAAAAGTTATCTTACCTATTGTAATGACAAAAGTACGCAGGTGTAGGCTTTAAGAAAGCTTTATTCAACTGAGAATACAAGGTTCGTACATAGTGTCTTTTTATATTCCCAGTAAACAGAAATAGCTCTCTCAAAGAGGGGAGTAACAAAACAAGGGGGACTACTCTTGATTATTCATAAGACCTACTTAAGGTAGTTTATATGTAAAACGTAAGTATAAATCGTAACCGCTGAGATAATCTGCTATTTTGACGTATATTTCTGAAGATTCGTATCTCGAGATTTTTTAAAAAAATGTATTTAAATGTTATCTTTGTTAATTGCATATTTTAGAATGTTAAAATGATCATTCATTCAAACATGAACATTTCCGATTGGCAGCCAGCTGTTTCGATGAAATATAAATAAATCAATTTGGAAATTTAAAACTCTGTTTTTGTAATGTCTTTTAGGCTGAAAAATAAAGTTATCTAATAAATTACCCACTTGAATCTGAAATTTCCATAACCTTTTGGGATAATTATACTTGTAATTCATAAGAGTAATGTTTAATGTTATTTAGTTATTTGTCAGCTTAACTACTTGAACCTATTGGGATTACTAATACTTTCACAGAAGGTGTTAGAGATCAATGTTCATTTTAAATCTGGCAGCCAGTGGGCATACTTGTAATCAACAGAACTTAATGCAAACACACGAATTGCTTTTCTTTGCTCAATTCTTCGAATAATGTCACCTTGAGGACGCAGTTTTAATTGAAACCTTGTTAAAAATTTCCCCGATGGGAGATTGTGCTAATTACAAATTTCGCAAAATGCAGCGCTTGATATGTTTGACAAAGGAGTTCGGTCGTTTTCTTGAAATGTTCAGTCATAAAATTTCAAAGGTGTGCCAGCGGGTGGATGTTTCATGAACGTCGAGTAGAAATTTCCGGTGACATGATATAAAAGTCTCGGGGTGCTTCTATGACAGGTCATTAAAATTGTGGATCTCTTGAACGATCATCGATTTTATATGATATTTGCTGAATATTCAGGATGCGACGACTAAATTGTCACCATTTTATATTTTTATTTGCGCGCCTGTGCGTTGGTTGTTTTTGATTTTGTCGTCTGCACACTATAGTAAGGTCAGTTGGGAAGCGTCTGTGAAATTTGGAAACGGCTGTACTGCTTGGAAGCCCCAATACGTTTATTTCAGAATGTTTTGGTGTCAATCTGGGGGCAGTGCAGAGGATTCAGAAAGAGGTGGATGAGTCTAATGGTGATTACGAAGGTACGGCATATCGGAAAAGTCACACTGATCGTTCTGATAAGAAAAGAACTCCCACATTTGTTGGTGAGGGCCTCGAACTCAATATGAAGGCCTACATCCAGTATCTTGAGAAGGTAGTGCTGCCCTGGGTCATGAGGGTGGCTGCTGGGATACCCCATGTCTGGCAACAGGATTCTGCACCATGCCACACAAGCAGGAGAACCCAGTCATGGCTGTCAGACAATTTCTGCGATCACATCACCCTATACATCTCGCTACCTAACTTCCTAGACTGCAACCCCCTTGATTATTATGTGTGGGGTGCAGTTAAGCGAGTGACCACCAAAACCCATGTATCACCAAATATGAACTGAAGGCAAGGGTTATGGCAGCATTCACCAACTTAAACAAGGAGACCGTCCAGAAGAGTCGCAGGAGATTCCGAAGTCGTCTGGTGGCCGTGATTGAAACTAATGGCGATGTTATTGAATAAATTTACTCTACAGTATTTCAAGATTTTTTTTTTTGTAATTTTGGTAAATATATCTCTTGAAATGAGATGTCAGTGTTATTTTCATTTTTGCGTAATTTGGACGACAGTTTATCCATCGCACCCTGTAGACTGACGGAGAATAGTATTACAACACAATATATAACGACGCCAATTTTGATTTGACTATGGTATGCAGATGCTATTATTTAATTAGATATTCTGATAAAATGTGTGTGTGGTGTAATGGATGGCGGTTGTGAGTTCGAACTGCTGCGAAGTTTCGTTATATTCACTGCAAATACCACGGGGAATGATATGAATCTATTTCTTCATACATTCGAATACTGAACATTGAATATTGAACACTGAATACTGAACACGCTTATACTGAACACTGAATAGTGCACAGCCGAATTCTGAACACTGAATATTAAATACTCGAATACTGAACACTTAATACTGAACACTAGAATACTAAGCATTCTAATATCGAACACTACTGAATACTTGAATACTTAATACTCGAATACTGAACACTAAATACTGAATGCTGAACAATGAGTACTATATACTCAAATACTGAACAATGAATACTGAACACTTGAATATGAACACTCAATAAACTCGAATACTGAACACCGAATGCTGAAATAAATACTGAGCACTCGAATACTGAACACTAGAATACTGTACACTCGAATATTGAACAATCCTATATTGGACAATGAATACTGAACACTCAAATACTGAACTCTCGAATGCTGAAAACTCGAATATTGAACACCGAACATTCGAATACTGAACATATATACTGAACACTCCAATAATGAATACTGGATACTTGAATACAGAACTCTGAATACAGAAGAATGTATACCGAACCCTCGAATAATAAACACTCCAATACTGAACACTGAATACTGAACACGCTTATACTGAACACTAAATAGTGCACACCCAAAATCTGAACAATAAATATTAAATACTCGAATACTGAACACTGAATACTGAACATTCGAATACTGAACACTCGTATACTGAAAACTGAACACTTGAATACTGAACACTAGAATACTGAGCTCTCTAATATCGAACACTAAATACTGAATACTCGAATACTTAATACCTGAACAGTGAATAATGAATACTGATCCCTCGAATACTGAGCACTTGAGTACTGAAAAATGAACATTCGAATACTGATCAATCGAATACTGAACACTCGAATATTGAACACTGAATACTGCATTCGTTGGCCACTTAAACATACAAGAATCTTCACAAACCTACATACACATAGAATTATTCACGAGTTTTATACATGTGATACATGTCTGGCCAATGAGAAATGGCCTGAACATAATTGAAAATTCTAGTGTTCTCTGTTTACTCTCAAACTCTGACGATGCTTTAATAAAAGGGAAACATGTTAGATTGATATACTTTCTTATTTGTTCTTTTTATTTTATTATATATATATATATATATATATATATATATATATATATATATATATATATATATATATATATATTCCAGTTATTCTTTACCTCCCTTGGACCCGTAACAGTTTACTGACTACGCGACGGCTTTAATGTTAAATTTGTGATCAATTTTTTCCTTATACAATTTTTACTCCCGTCACATTTCTCTATTTTTTTTTTAAATGTAACTCACCGGCATCGCATATAACACACTCCTGTGCAACTTTATTTTTTTGCGCTACGTAGCAGTGAAACTCTCATGAGCCATTTGCTTACTTCCAACAACATAGATCCTGTGCCCGATGAGCTGGGAACCACCCAGCGAAACTATAGTCACACACCAAAACGTAGCTACACGCATATATACTAATTAATATATATTTTCTCTGTATAATCGCATCGAGCACTGTCACTTTTACATCTCATGTATAAATGCGACGATTATTTATTTGCTTGTTGACGTACGCGCACCAGCACACGCGTACACACTTGCTTATATCAGGTTGTTTCATTCATCTACCTACAACTATATATATATATATATATATATATATATATATATATATATATATATATATATATATATATATATATACGTGTGTTTGTGTGTGTGCATGGTTTAAAATTTGCTTTAGGTGTGTGGGAAGATTTTTCACTATCGCATTGCTTACCTATACAGAACAAGATCAAAATGTAACATGAAACTATCATTCAACAAGCAATATTGATTCCTCTGTTCACGCACACTCTCCTGTCTATTTATCTAGCTAGCTAGCTAGCTAGCTAGCTATTGATAGCGATAAAATTGATAATAAAAAATTAGTAAAACTTTATTGTGCTCCTACATATATTTTCATTTCTTTTTTTTATATATATATATATATATATATATATATATATATATAATACTCGATGTATAATAACAGACTAAAATCTAAAATTTATATTAATAATAGATATAACAAACCTCTGAATGTCATGAACGATGCAATCGTTAGGAGCTGATTGAAAAGTCAGCCCCTGGCGATTGCATCCTACATAAAATCAGAGTTAAACAGAAGCTTGTGAATTGGTTGGCATATTTCTACTGTGGAGACTTAGGTATACTTGAACACTAGTCTTATACAGAGACAACGGAGTTATGCTTCTACGTAACACCAACCTACAACAAATAGATCGACTTAGAGAACATGCGTAAAGAGCAAGGAATATGAATAAAAAAGAGAGGGTAGGCGCAGTGGATTGTATATTGTTTATAAAGGGAGTAACACTGTACAGTATATAAAGCTAACTTTTAATAACCAGACAAAACGAAATGGACCTCTTTTTACCATTGCAACAGCCATTCTTCTTTTTAAGAAGCCGATGGTGTGTACCTAGTGAGATAGAAGAGGCATTGTGTATTATGAAATCAACAAAATCACACGTTGATTTCAGACGAATACTGTGTCCAACTGAACCTATTAATGATAACACCTGGAATTATCCAAATCTGGAAGATGTTGTCTTCCATCAACAGTCTCTTTTCAGATGCAACAGAAATAGTCAGGGCCTGATTAGAAAGTCCTGCTACACTCGCCGTACTCACCTGACCTTACAGATTCGGATAGACACTTCGATCTTTACAAAATTCTCTTTATGGGAAGAACGTCAATTCTCTATAAACCTGTAAAAAAAACAGTAGATCAGATCACCGTATAAAAAGGTGCCAAAGTTTCGGAAAAGTAATAAACAATGGCATATATGCGTTTGAATGAAAAAAATAAATCTATGTAGAAATATGTAAATATTTAAATATTGCTCTTGAAATTAACTTAAAAATGCAATGAAATTTTATATCTCCCCATATAAAAACTAACTAGCATAACACGTACACTCTCAACTATAAAATTGAATGTCCTATTACAAAATAGCTATTATACAAAATTTAATAAACCGTGCGAATCTTAATTCTTTCATGAAAAAAAAACTACACTGAATTAAAAAAAAACATTAAACAAGCTCTCATTAACAATGACTTCCCTAATTAAATTGTTGATGAACAAATTTGACAAGCTATTAGAAATATTATCATAAATAAAAAAGAACGTAATACTTCCTAAATTAACCCTAAACGTATCAACCTAGTATACCGTAAACAAATGTATTCTAACTACATCCAAGATGATAAAAATCCTAAAAAACTCATAAGCACTAATATATTCCCCACCGATTCCAGTAAAAAATAAAACTAATTATATACTATAATAAATTTAATACAACCAACTTAATCAACCGCAATAACTCTTCATGCCTTTTGGGACTTTGTATCTCTGACAAAAAAGTAAATGCATATGTTGACTTCAAGACAACATTATCAAGACGCCTTACACTCCGTATGTCGGATAGAAGCTCCATTGCACAACATTTAAATACTCATTCCTCTTCACCTTCATAATACAGAAAAATACTTGTTGATAACGCTAGTATACTACACTATGAAAATCAAAAAAATCAAAACTTCAGGTTCTCGAGGCCTTCTATGTAATGAGGAAAAAAACCTACACTATGTTAGTTATGTGCACAGCAATCATGTTTTAAAATGTCTATAATAGTGATGTTTTTAAAAATGTCTAAAAATGTTTTTTTTTAACAAAATCGAATATATTATAATCATACAAATTAAAGCTAACTCCCTTAGATCGAAAACATGTAAAAACGTAACAGCTCCAACAGTTCATTTTAAAATAATTATAATAAAGCGCATTCATGCGTATTTACAAAAATATCACAACTATCGGTTACATTAATTTTTTTGTCTTAGCAATTCACCCTTGAAGATGATCTAGGATGAGATTGAAAGTACTTGGGAAAATAAAAATGAAAATGAAAAACGAAAAAAAAAAAACACGGCACCTTAATGAATTTAATATCAACATTAAGAATTCGATTAGAGAATTCGAGAGGATCACAATAAAAATAAATAGAAAAGATCCTTGATGAAAAGATGAAAAGACTGCACGCTCCAAAAACAATAACACATTTCTCATAGCATTTTTCGGATTACAATACATATATTTTCGTTGTCCTCTTATTACTGAGAGTAAAAACAAGAACAAAATCTATTCCATACCTGAGGATGCCTGTAGGAACAGACGAAAGCTTGTAAAAATAATAAGAACTTATGCAACTTAAATTTATAAAACAAGGATCTTTTCATGCATAAATAGGTCGGGGTTTTTGTATATTATTTGAATTGTTCGCGATGATGGATTTCTTGCCAATTAAATCATTAACCTTTGTATTTGTTTTTTGTATGAATAATTCATGAATATATATATATATATGTGTGTGTGTGTGTGTGTGTGCGTATGTATGTGTGTGCGTGTGTGTATGTATACATATCTACACATGTCTCACGTGGAGAACTATATGTCATATATCCACGTAGCAAAGTATAATAGGGTAAAAAAGGAAAGGACTTATATATAATTTAAACCTATATATATATCTATATCTATATATATATATATATGTGTGTGTGTGTGTGTGTATGTGTGTGTGTGTGTGCGTGTGTGTGATAAAAAAGTTTAAACACTATATCTTACCGCATCTTGGTAATATATATTGCGGTAAGATATAGTGTTTAAACTTTTTTATTGTATCAACTTGCTCTGCATTCATCACTTGTCTGTTTTTTTTTTTTTATTTTGACAATTTTACAGCCTTTTCACATATATTTTGTTATATATATATATATATATATATATATATATATATATATATATATATATATATATATATGCATGTTTCATTAAAAACGACAGACAAGTACTACGATTAGTACTATAAACAAGATGAATCTTCATTTAGAAATATTATAAATAATACACTACCCCAATACACCTTATTAAAAATCAAATTATCTACTAAAAAAAAATTAAATATCCTCAATGTCTTGTTATTTTTATCCTCAAAAATAACAACGAACCAAGAAAGTCAAAATTACAACTAACGAACATTATCTATAAGTACAAATGGCCCTTGAGAAACTGTGTTACTGATCAAACCGGATTCATAAATAATTACATAGGTTACACGACTACATGCCTATCCAGACGCCTTACGTTACACCTATCTGACCATAGCTCTAGTAGAACCCATTTAAACACACACACAAACTTACCAGGCTCCACCCGAAGCATACTAGTAGAAAACGCAAACATTATTTGTAAAAAAAGTTAAAAAATAATGGAAACCCTAATAATAAAAAAAGAAAAAGCCAACACTTAACAATATTGACTACGAACAAGACCACAATGTGCTGTATTCGGAAAATAAAACATCTCTATAACACTAAAACATACATATAATGCAGACATTCAATTAAATTAAATAAGTAAAATCATCCTTGATAATGGCTAAAAGTATAGCCGAAAGCGCTCATAACTATAGAACATTTGAATAGTTTCTACACACTCTGTTTCCCAAAAAGAAATTACTTGTTCGAACACAAGAAAAATTAAATAAAAATTTAAACTGTAGTACATTGTCTGTCGTTTTTAATGAAACACGCATAAATGAATGATTGCTGCCTAAATACACTATATATATATATATATATATATATATATATATATATATATAATTAAAATGTTTCTGTTAGTATTTCTGTGTATGTCATCATCAGAATGAAGTACTTTCAATGTACTTGACGTAAATTAAAACAAAAATGTGTAGTCAGAACGGGAAGGCAAACAAATTCAAGCACATCTCTATTTTCAGAATGTCAATGTCTAGAAACGGTAATGAGCAAAGACAAGCATACAATGTAAGCAAATGGTAAGTGAAAAATAATCAGACTTTGTTAGCAAAAGTCTCGGACAGTCAAGTCTCTCCTTCTCTTGAAATTCACTCATTCTAACAGTCTTTTGATCTTGTGTAATTTAAAGATGTCTAGATGTACACGCATAAAGGCCTATTTATTCCGTCCAAACTATCATTCTGATGAAGAGCTTTAACAAATACCTGTGCCGATTACAGTCCAGATTTGTTGTTTCCTTACTGATTTATAAGTATATTCTGTTGAAATTAGCGGAAGCCAGACAGAAGATATTTTTTGAGGATTAGCATTGTTCTCCTAGTGCTTATATTGACTAAATAATTTACGTGCTGAATGTATTATGGGTCGAGTGAAATATTATATTTGTATTGTCTTTAATGTATATACATTCTTAATGCATAAATAATTCATGAATAAACACATAAGTGTAACTCTCTTCTCAGTACAAATTTAAATAAACTTTTACGTTCAGTCAGAATACAAACAACAGCAAAGTTAATGAAAAAAAAGAAAAGTTGCACATATCTTCATATATGTATACGTTCTGTTTTCTGATTTATTCGCCTACGATATTTTTATATTGATTAATAAGAGAAAAATTGTGCATAGTATGACACACCTTCACGAAATAGCATTCTTCAGGCTTGCATATATGACAAGAGAGCCTGAATATCTAAAAGAAAATATTCCTCGTTAGGCCAGTTTGACCTGTATATCATAATAGAGACAAACTGAAAAATAACAGCGCATTTAAACAGTCCATCTGTGTTGACATTAGGATTTATTACAGTGTTTTCTAGTTAAACGTGGCTCGGAAGAAGCCATCATTTTTTTTTCTTAGGCTTCTTTAATTTGAATTTCAAATAGTATAGGTGATGGCTGGAATCTTTTTGTAATTTTATATAGCTTATATAATATCCACTAAGAAATGTCTGCAATATAAAATTGGAATGGGAAGAAATTTCCGAAATAATTAATAAGAGCTAGTGTTGGAATAATGATCTCTCGATATGATTTTACTGCAGAAAACGCCGAACCACGGCGAATTGGAAAGTTGCCAGGTGAAAAACAGGAACAACAGGTAACTCTGAGCAGAATTCACCGAGATACTCACAATGATGCATACCGACTTCAAATAACTTTTGATAATTCTGGGGATTGTGAGCAATGTGGACCATGTCATATCACACATCTACATCTAATAGGACCTCATATTCAATGTCACCGCCTAAATTTAGGTACATACACCGTGTTTAAACTCTGGATCAAGTGTTATACTTAAAAATACTGTTTTTTCCCCATATGGCCGACGTAACCCAAGAAGATTGGTCGGTAATATTCATGGTCATGTTATCTGCAACATCTGTCCATTTAGTTCTAATTTGAATTCTCAGTCCAGAGCGTTGTTGAGAGGGACGCCAACCAGAGGTTGCGTAATGTCAAGGACTCGTTTAAAGTTATTATCGTGATCTGGGTGGCTAATACGATCGCGTAAAACATGATAGGGACACACAGTGTTTTTTTTTTTTTTGAGTCCACACTGAGATTGATTATGGGCAACACAGAGGTTGATTTATTTTTGTATTTTTCTGATCTGAAATTATATATATACAGTGTAACCCGGATATAAGAGAAACCCGGATATAAGAGAGATTTTCTCTGGTCCCAAATTAGAGCCTGTGTTAATGTATATAAATTAGACCAAACCCGGATATAAGAGAAACCCGGATATAAGGGTTACACTGTATATAATTTAACATAGTGCTTAATATAGTCTTTTTTTCTACTGGATATATTTCGTTTAATTAAAATCATTATATATATATATATATATATATATATATATATATATATATATATATATATATCGTCTTGATCAAAATGTTATTTTTATTTGATACCCATATTTGAGTAGATGCCTTGTTTTTATATTGCAGATAACGTCTATTATTTTGCACATTCGAGAGGCTTTAGAGCAAGAACCTGCGTCCCACTTTGTTAGAGAAACCATAGTCTTATCCGGGGTTCTTTAGAGCATTTGGCCATTCTTTTGGTATCCGCAACGAAAACAAAGCAATTCCTTCGAAATCAATGTATATCTCATCTGACATTAGACTTATATATATATATATATATATATATATATATATATATATATATATATGTATGTATATGTGTGTGTATGTAAAAAAGCAAAGACAAGTGGAAAGCTTTTTATGCCAACATTTATTTTCTTAAGAAACTTTATGAAGTCATATACAGTCCTAGATATATTGACACCGATAAAATTACAGTACAAAATGCTGAAGAAAACGAATCTAGTGAACCAGATTTGGTCTATTGATAAGTTATGGTTGATAAATAAAAGTAACAGATAAAAAAGAACAAGTTAAAAAAACAACGGAAGAAAAAATAGAAAATCTTAAAGATTAGTAAAACACTGGTATAGACACCGTTTAAAAAAGAAGAAAAAAATGGGCAAACGCCATTTTGACTCACGTGTTAAATCAGAAATTAGAATAGCCTATCAGTACTCACATGACAGGGATTAGCCAATGAATGATGACTTCAATATTTTAGAATACTAGATGTAAAATATCAGATGTGCTATTATCAGTAAAAACAAAAGATGTAAAGAGTATGAGGCCATCTCCAAGGATCTCGGTTGTATCCTGTTTCAGCTTATATGTAATTTCAAAGAGGAAACAGAACAAATTACATGGACAATAGTAATGACACTCCTCTTTAATTGTTGGTTGTATCCCTTAGCAGTGATGACTGACTTCAAACGTTTACTAAGTATGGACGTGGGAATAAGGGGAAAATTAATGAGATATATTTTCAAAGGTTGATTCCGTGGAAAAACATCACATAATTGTTTAATCACGTACCATTCGAAGCACTCTAAATAAAAGCAAGGCTTTATGGGTGAAATCCAAGAAAAGCTGAACTTTGCCAAAGCTACAATCCTTCTGGGAAAATGTCCTTTGGATAGACGAAACAAAAATAATGCTTTTTAGGCAATACGCACTAACAATATGTTTAGAGATGGTAACATGAAGTTTATAAAGAAAAGAACGTTCTACCAATTGTTAAGCCTGGTGGAGGATCCATAATGTTGTGGGACTGCTTTGCTGCATCTGAAGTTTTGATCGTATCACATAAGGGACTTCAAAGCAAAATATGCTACCCAGTGTAGGAAAAATTAGGTTTGAGACGAAGATCATGGATTCTCCAATTAGATAAAGACCCATGTCATACACCCAAAATCACAGAAGAATGGTTGAAAAGGAATAAATGGACTTTTAAACTGGCCAGTAATGAGCCCTAATCTCAACTCCACTGGAAATCTATGGGGTCAGTTGAAATCTGACATTGGAAAAAGGAAACCGGGGAAATTTTTAAGAACCTGAAGAAATAGCAAAGAAAAGAAAATACCAACTAAGAAATACCAGAAACTTGGAGACGGTTGCCAGAAATGTTGGAAGGCAGATATCACAGCCAAATGGGGTACAACCAAATATTATGGAAGGGTGTCTTTATGATTGTCCATGCCATTTTTTTTTCCTTTCCGCTTGGAAATTATAAGTTGAAAATTATTTTTTGTTCATTTTAATTTGAACATCCAATAAAAAAATTCTGATGGTACAAATTTGGTTCTTTTCAACTTATTTCTGAAGAGTCTGTCTATATTTCTGAGATGAGGTATTATGTACATTATTTACATTATTCGGACTATTGTCCTCATCTTTTTCGCCATATTTATTTCGAAAGATATAGCAAAACATAAAAGAGTGTTAATAATGGTGACTCTCTCTATTTCTCTTTCTGTCTTTCTTTCTATCTCTGTCTGTCTGCCTGTCTGTCTGTCTGTCTGTCTCTCTCTTCCTCTCTCTCTCCCTCTCTCTCTCTCTCTCTCTCTATATATATATATATATATATATATATATATATAATCACACAAAGAACTGTACTAAATAATAGAAACCATATCACTTGAAGACTACCAACAGAAGTAACAACTGAAATGGATTGCATATGTAACTCGAAGAGAAAATAATTTTAACATGCCATACTACTTCAAATACAACGTTAGGAAGGAAACACCCATCAATACTGGAAAAGGCAATAACAGCTACTGTATTTTAAAAACCTATTTTCCAAAAAAATGTTTTAACAGAAAGATTTTATGAATTTCAACCGAAAGCAGACCTGGATTCTCGGTCAATGAATGCTAGGAAAACGGCTAATATTACAATTACCTATCTATCTATCTATCTATCTATCTATCTATCTATCTATCTATTGGTCGAAATTTGCTATATTTATACAGGGAGCGTACTCAAGAGAGAGAGACAGAGAGAGCGGTTTCTAGATATAGTCTGTAAGTAGGAACAAACATATTTAAGATAATATATATATATATATATATATATATATATATATATATATATATATATATATGATATATATATGTATATGAATGTGTATATGAATATATATATATATATATTCATATATATAAATATATATTCATATATATATATAAAATATATATATAAATATATATCTATATATAAGTATATATATATTCATATATATATATATTCATATATATATATATTCATATATATATATATTCGTATATATATTCATATATATATATATATATATATATATATATTCATATATATATTTATTTATATATATATATATATATATATATATATATATATATATATATATATATATATACACGTCAAATGTTTAAACTTGTTGCCAATCAATCTTTACCTTTTGGTACGAAAAGCCTTCTTTTCTATCTTCCATATGAATCAATTATACGACCGGAAGCCATCTAGGTTGCAACTGGATAATGTAAGACGTGGTATTTAACCTTTTTACCTTGATTCTCTGACGTCAAATGTGGGTATTCCAGAGAACGGACTTTTACAGAAGCCACATAAAACCACTTTTGTTTGCTTCTCCAGATATCGTGTATATTTCATCCTATCGCATTTTTCAAATATTAATATTTTCCCAGCGTAGTTGTCGGGTTTTGATAACCGCCTTTTCTTACACTGATAATTTCTCAAAAAAGAAAAAAACGATTGCCACCATGAAGCACGAACCTGCAAATCCTTGCAAGGTGATGAATAGCCCTTGTCTCGTGTTGTTTGAAATTCAGAGATATATCATAGACACTATCCTACATATTGTTTGAATTAGTGGCTTCTTTATCGCAACGTTTCAGTTTATGATTTGGTATTAACTATTAAATTTTCTTTCAAGATTTGGTTGTAAGAAAGATATAATCAAAAGCAAAAGATTATAAAGTTGGTGAGTGATGCGAACATAATCTTAAAATAGTGAAAAAATTGAAAAGAGATTGCCAAATAATAAACAAAACGTGTTAATATTTACAAGTAAATTAACGCAAGAAAATTGTCTTTCATATTTAATTTACTGCCATTTTGTGAAGTGTTTTAATATAGGAAGGAAAGTGCGACACTGAAATCCGAAGAGGTATCGGAGTAGCAACAAATGTCTTCCAAAAGATGAGAAAAGTATTAAGAATCAAGATAATTTCGTCAAAAACAAATAAAAGAGAACTAAATTTATCTAATATCAGTTCTATTTGGCGATGAATGCTTGAAAATCTCCTCACAGATGAAGAAGACACATGTAGCAACAGAAATATGGTTCTATAAAAGGATGCTGAGAATGCCATGGACCTATCATGTGAACAACAACGAAGTTTTAGAGAAATTGAAAACAAAAAGGTCATGGGGAGACAGTTTAAATTTCTAGGGCACATAATGAGGAAAGAGGGTTTGGATAATTCGATACTCACAGGAGAGATAGAGGACCAGAGGGAAACAACGCATAGCCAACCTAACGAACTTGAGTAAATGAATGGCAGAATAATATTTAGGAGATATAACAAAAAGACAAAATTTATTAAAAGCTACAAAAGACAGGAAATTGTGGAGAACCATGATCGTGGCGTCCCGAAGAGACACGGCACATATAAAAAGATACCGAACGAATGGTTGCATCATAGTTGCTGTTGAGATGTTGGGAGTGTTCCCGCGTGTGTGTATTCAAATAAAGACTTAGTAATAACGAACGCAGGTTAGTAGTAACAATCAGCAAGAGTCTAAAGTCCAACGGTAACTTCCGGTAGAGAGACGGAAGTGTAATGGTCACCTGGTCTCCAGATCTCTCTGGTCTCTCTAGCACTGTCCTATATCGTAGAGGGATCAGTCCATTCTTAGTCAGAAGGTGGGTGCGCCCCAACAGTTGCTTAACCAGTGTCAACCATCAAACACGTTATTGTATGACATTAGTAAAATCCATAAGGATCAAGGTATGTTTTCCAGTTCCATGACGATTCAGGGGAGTTCGAATACGGTGGAGTTCTGGCGGAAATGAGCTGTAATGGTTTACAGGTGCTACCATGTTTTTGATGTCAGAAATATTTTCAGCGTCTTCTGGTCGACCATTATTGTCAAAATTAAATCTTAAAAATAAATCGACATTCGGAGAAATTGACATTTTATTGCCCTCACAGGAAAACGAATATTGTTGAATCAGTTCGCAAAAAAAAAAAAAATAGTTGTTTCACAAGTTCTTCCTGGGTTGCATCTGCTACAATTGTCGTTATAAATGCAGTGGTTACCCTCAACATGGCAGCCATCGTCTGATGGGATATGGCTGTTGTGTTGATTTGACACCAATATCTTAATAGACCCTTGGGATGTTGATTGTGATGAGCTCTTTGGAGTACTGATCAACTTCCATTTGTAGGAAAACATCTGAAAAGTGAATTTTAGCAAAACAAATTCCGACATTTGCCTTTACGAGAATGCCTTCTGGTCTTGGTAATGGTATTTGATGTATTTTAACCCGATGGAATAATCTGCACATATACGGACTTTTCATTAGCCTTCTTGACAACGAGAATGGGAGCTGTTCATGCAGAGTAATTTGTTGGCTACATTACTTCGGCTTGCTTGATGTTAAGAGCAGCGTGGACGACAGGGTGTTTCAGTCTAACGGCCGGCTTATCATCTGCTTTTAACATTCGGGTAATATTTGACCTACATACACAGAGAAAATCTGAAATATCTTAAAAACAGAATTGAGCAAAACGGTGAAGAGATCGTGCTCATCTATCCAGTCTAAACCAATTAAATTCAGATCAGAGTTCGTATATATAATAAGCATTAATTCCCTGAATTTGGACTCTTTATATATATATATATATATATATATATATATATATATATATATATATATTCATCTACAGACACACTGTTTCGCTCTATCACAGCGCTTCAGTGTGCCTAGATGCCCGATTGCTTCAAGCCAGGATCGAACCGGCATCAGTCAGAGTTGATACTCCAAGGCTATCATCAGACGGCAGAGAGGAAGGGGAATTTTAACGTTTTTCTATATGAAATACGCCAATCGTTCGGAGAGCTCAATTCAGTTGAAGAGCAATGCGTTTTGTTATTGAAATTACCCTTTTCTCTGCAGAGCTCAACCGGATTTCCTGGGAGCATATATTGTCATCCACGTACAGATTGCTTCGCTGTATCACAGCTCTTCAGTGTGGCTAGACGTTCGATTGCTTCAAACTGGGATCGAAACCCGACCGATTTGGCAGTCAGAGATCCTACCCTAGGCTATCATCGCACGGCAGTATATATATATATATATATATATATATATATATATATATATCCTCTTTTACTTGTATTCTTGGTATTCTTATTTGCCTTTAGTCCCATCGTGGACTATTCTGTTTATTAAAGCCGCCGTCAAGGTCCTTTAGTTCTGTTCTTCATAAAAAATATATAAGAACAGTGCTAATATACAGGTTGTCCCATAACTATGGGACGCATCAAGTATCTTGTATTATAAAAATGACATATAATACCAAATATATTTATTACATAATTGATATACAATAGTTCAACATATTATCTATGATTTTGCTACTCCATTCTGGTATCTGATATCTATTTGTCTGACTGTGGACCATCATAATGTCTGTGTTTGAAATGAGAGAGCTAGCTCGTGTATGTTCTCTTCATGGTGGTGACCATCTCAGGCATATAATATTCAAATCTTAGATAATATGTTCAACTCTTCTATATCAGTTATGCAATAAATATATTTGATACTCTATAACATTTTTATAATCCAAGATAGTTGCATTAAAAATGTATTCCATCAGTCAGAACATTACCATTGCTAACTCTCACCTCGAATTTACGAACCATCGTTACCATATTCTTAATACTTGATATAATGCAAAATGTTACAATTATAAAATTGGTCAATAAAATTGGTGCAATCGTCCAAGATGATATATTACCTCCTTGACTAATCGACCATGGTGAGATTCAAAACCAGGCCACGTAATCGAAAAGCTAACCTGCTCATATCAGATATAGATTTTTGGATTTTCAGTTAAAACAAGCAGCAGAAACGAAGAATAAAGATTATAACTCTAAAATCATTAATTACAAAATCCCAAAATAACATTTCTAAAGCATAAAAAAGTCAAGTGCATTGTCCTGAATGCCATAATTGGCTTTCATTTAAACAAATGATTATCTTCCGTCAGTCATATTTCGTTAGCTTTGTGAGGTTATTTTTGAAGAGTCAAAATCACCTGTAGTATTTACTATTGTGGGGCTCGCCCCTTTTACACAAAATGGACTCGTCCAAGTATACTTATACTACAGAGAGATAGCGTGACAAAATGGTCGACACAGGGTGTTCACCCAGAGTTATACGAATGTCCAGAAAGAGAGATAATTACGGCTTCACTTACAGAGACTTGTACAGCTACTTTTCTACTAACCCGCATTCCTGGACTACTAATCTTCATTTCAAGTTTGTATTCTTACGTTTAATACACATATTTTTCTATTTCAATTACTGGCCTTGTTTATTTATTTGTGCAGGATTCCATCCCCGGAATCCACAACATTTACTTTATTTCGAAAACATTTTGCGGTATTTCTTACTATAAACTATAAATGTTATTTAGATGAGTACAAGTGTGTGATTTTTTTTAAATAGTGAAATTAACACAGAAGATCCATCAATTGTTCAAATTACTTTGTTTATATTTCAGGTACGAAAGCAAGATTAACAGATAGAGACTTCGAAATGTCCCTACGAGACTGATGGATTTCTTAAAATGGTTTATTGAGGATTACGTTGCTGTAGATACGGTAAAGCACACCGGTTAAGAATGTGGCTTCCCAAGGTAAAAGGTAATGCACGTTCGATCCATGGAGAAAAGTACATTTTCTTTCAGACTATGGATTCTCTGCATCGGTAGACGCTAATTTTACTGTTTAAAAAATGAGAGTTATATTTTCTCAAACATGTCTATGGACAAAATACAACGTTTATAGCAATAAGAAATAATGTCGGATTAAAAAAAATCCATTAATTTGTTAAATTACTTCGTTTACGTTTTAGGTGATAGGTTCTTGTTTTGCTGTAGAGATATACGTATACGGTATCAGCACACTTGGCGAAAAGGTGGTTTCCTAGAATAAAGGAAACGAAATGGAAAAACCGATAAACCTGACAGAAATTAATCAACTTATATACACGGCCTCGGTAACGATCGCAAAAAACAATAAGTGAAAAAGTAAAAACACAACGCAGGCGAAAAGAAAAATGCCATTCTGGAAAGAAAAATTGTAGCTGAAATAAACAAACTACAGTGTAACCCGGATATAAGAGACCCGGATATAAGAGAAACCCGGATATAAGTGAGATTTTCTCTGGTACCAAATTAGATCCCATACTTACCTAAACAAAATAGACCAAACCCGGATATAAGAGAAACCCTGATATGAGACTTTTTCTCCGGTCCCGACAACTCTCTTATATTCGGGTTACACTGTATGAGGACAATTGTCACTTTTAAGTGAAGTAAACAAGGGCTACAAAATGAAAGAAAGGAAAAGGAGACAAATGAAAAGATGATTTGACATAAAGAATAAGACCAGAAATTAGAGAAGCTGTAACAACAGAGGAAGGCACAGCGAATCAGGCATTATGAAAAAGGAAACAGATCCTTCTGGCAAAACAAGATCCTCAAAGAAGATGCCAAGAAACTATATTGAGAACTGGGAAAAATAAAATAGGGATAAATGACCCATCTAATATTCAGGAAGTCGAGGAGTTCTGATGTAAGACGTGGCAAAACTGCAGAATGCACAATGAAGGAGCTAGATGGATCAACTAACAACATGAAAACGCACACACATATAGAATGTCAAAAATGGACAGATATCAGTATTACTGAAATAACCGCTGCCATCTCCAAAACCAACAACTGGAAAGCATCCAAAATAGAACGAATAACCGATCTTTGGGTTAAAAAAAAACCCTATCTAGCACCGAATAAGACCTCGCACGGGTATACAATGATATAATAAACCCAGAAAGATACTCCAGCTGACTCACGTGCGGAGTAACATACCTACTCCCCAAAGCAGAAAAGACGCAAAACCTGAAAAAAAACTATATACCCATCACCTTCCCACCAATAATGTTTAAGATCCTCACTTATATCATAACAGAAAGGATATACACCTTCACCGAGAAAATAATTTACTCCCAGCAGAACAGAAGAGGTGCAAAAGAGAAAGTTACGGGTACAAAGAACAACTAATTATCAATAAAACAATATTGGAAGAGTGAAAACAAAGAAAAAGAAATTTATTGATAGCATAGATCGACTCGAGAAAATCTTTCACACTCATGGATAGTCTAAAATGTACAAAGTATGCCCCACAATGTTCACATTCATAACGGACAGCATGAAAAATCGGAAGACCACACTAAACCTAAACCATAGAAATCGGTCATTAATATCGAGTCCAATCAACATCAAAAACGGGATATTCCAACGAGATTCATTGTCACCATTACTCTTCTGCCTTGCATTAGCGCCACTCACCTGCCTACTGAACAACATTAGCTACGGATACAAGTCACAGAATAGCAAACTGAATCACCTATTGTATATTGATGACTTAAAACATTTGCCAAGGATGACAACCAGCAGAAAAAGTTACCATTGTCAAAACCTTCAGCGAAGACATTGGGATGGAGCTCGGAATCGGCAAAAGTACCAAAGCCAATTTCAAAGGCGGTAAAATAAATGTAGAACGTTTGATAACGAACTGTTTACTCAAACATCCAGTATAAAATATATATGATTGTGTTTATACGTATATATATATATATATATATATATATATATATATATATATACTTCGAGTAGATGAAAGTCGCCCGCCTGGAATGTTAGTCCATTTAAAAGAACACTGATTTTAAAACTATGCTACATTTTAGTCATACCCAATCATGGCAAAAGCTTTGGAAGTGAACCAAATCCGAAGCCTGTGTCCCTAAGACAGTCCGATGTTACGTTCAACTTCGTTCTGGCAACTTATGCAAGTCTGTTAAAAGAAGCCAAGAAATTCAAAAGGGAATTTCAAGTAGGTGAAGAAGAGCAATTATGCCATAATACACTTACTGCAGCTGAAAAGAATATAAAAAGAAAGCAAATGCAATGTACTAAATACAGAAGCGATGGCAAAATAAGCGTCTTCGTGATCAATACTCTGCCCATGCCAAAGAAGCTGATATAGACAAACCCCGCACCCATCAGCGGTTACGTTGCTTAGGGTTAAAAGCTGAAACCGAAGATTTTATTCTTGCTGAACAGGACCCATGATTCCTAACTAGACATTACCAAATACACATACCGAAAAATTGTCTTGACTCTAAATGCAGATTCTGTGATAAATATCCAAAAACAATTCATCATATATCAGGTTGTACAGTGTTAGCACCAACTGAATATAAGACTCGGCGTAATAGAGTGGGCCAATATCTGCCCTGCAAATTATGCAATATTTACAGAAGGAAACTGCAAGAAACATGAACATCAACCAGATCGGGTTACAGAGATCGAACCTATAACAAGTTTATGAGAATTTACAATATCAAAACTAACCGGCCAGACATCGTAAACAAAGACCTCAAGAACAGAATGTGCTTTCTTGTTGACATGGCAGTCTTTGCAGATTGTAATATATATTTGAAAATCTTCAAAAATCTACCAAAGTACAAGAATTTTAAAATGAAAATCTCCAGAATGTGGCACATGAGGGCATCAATAGTAGTTGTATTTGAAGCCCTTAGATTGATTTGAAAAGGGTCTGATAGACTCATAAAAAAGATACCTGGTGGCCCATGCCTTAAAGAAATACAAAAAATTGTACTCAGAAGTACAGCTCACACGCTGCGGAGAGCTTTATCTATGTAAAATATGTGTGATGCTGTTTTTTTTGGTTTTTTTGTTTTGTTTTTTTACAAAGCTAAAAATGATCAGTGGAAAATATCATGAAGACATTTCTGACCTTAGGTCTCTGGTTGGGTTCCGAAAGGAAATGTTTATACAACAGAAATAAAAATAAAATAATAATAAATAGATTTGTATAGTCCCCGCGCAGTTTACATTCCATCTTCAGTTTAAATAAATGTGGATGCAATTCCGCGAAACATAGACTGAATATATATTAACAAATTCGTATTCGTAGGCAAGTCTGAATTTATCGAGCTCCTTTCTATTTGTCCCTTCCTTTTTTCTCTCTCACAATCCCATCACGTATTCGCACCCCTGTACTACTTACTTCTGCCTAAATAATCCGTACCCACCTACTTAAACTTTCCGATCAAGATTATGAGTTTCATGTAATACAGTCTCTATTTTTTGAGCGTCCAATCAAACATGCGAGCTATTGCGATCGCAAATCCACACGATCGAAATTGTCTACCTTTGGCACTGCGAGTGTTATATTTCCTTTTGATTGATTGTTAATCAAGTGGACACGTCACAGGTGAACATAAATTGTCATTGCTTAGCGGCAATGGCTTATAGAAATATAAAAGCCTCTTTCTTTCTTACTTTCACTCTGACTTCTTTAATACGCATGGGAATTTCAAACAATATTAATTGATTCGTTGCATTTTTTGTGTTCTTTTCCTTGATCGATCATTTTACGTAGATGATTTACGACACACTGTCACATTCTGAATAGATATATCCCCGTACACTCGCATGCAGACACACAGCACACACACACACACGCACACACACACATATATATATATATATATATATATATATATATATATATAGGTATATAGTATATATGTATACGTAGATAAATAGATAGATCGATCGATAAATAGATAGATAGACAGACAGATAGATAGATAGATAGATAGAAAGGAAGAAAGCCACTAATAGATAGATAGATAGATAGATAGAAAGACACTAATAGATAGATAGATAGATAGATAGATAGAAAGGAAGAAAGCCACTAAGAGATAGATAGATAGATAGATAGATAGATAGATAGATAGATAGATAGATAGATAGATAGATAGACAGAAAGCCACTAATAGATAGATAGATAGATAATATACGTGGGTGGGTGTACGTGTTCATGCAAACGTCTCTAATGATATTGTTTAGAACCTACTATGTTTATGGTGGAAGAGTGGTCAATATCGAAAGAATAAGTACGTCTGTAGATATAGACAGTGTTTGGATAGATATCAAATCTGCATGGTGACTGTCAGCTTCACGCCTCAACCCAATGTCTATAAATCGCATCTTCAGAATATTGTTTATGGCGTGAAACTTATAGTCACCATGCAGGATTGATTTTGATTTGCAAACACAATACATGCACATACAGAGTTTGTGATCAATATGTATAAGCATACAGACAGCGTAGATGCTTACATTTGAGACAGACATAAACAAAACAGATAGCATAGCAGACTGATATTAGTTTAACTGTTTTAAGTGAATTGTAGTAAATATACAAATATGCGTGTGTTTACTATCTAACTTAAGATATATTAATCTGTGAAGTTACCAAGAATTTCAAATGCTTCACCGCGGAAATTTTATACATCTCTCAAATTCACTCCACTCGAATATTAAAAATGCCATTTTTTAAAATCCCTTTGATCCTCTTTCCTGAAATTTTGGGTAGCCTATATAAACGTGTCTGTCTCCATGTGTGTTCATGCAGCACTCTATTTGTCTACGTGTATGCAGACACGCATTCATACAAGCTTGTTTAATTGGATTTGCAGAACGGGAATTAGGAGATCTAGCAAAAAGGACGACCCCTAAGGGACACAGCACGTAGAAAAAGGAAAAGAAGAATAAAGATAAGGACAAGAAATCAATGTTTATTAAGACGACAATTATGATGACCAATATGGAGATCTTTATGTTGATTATCATCATCACCATCATTATGATAAACATTATGAATATCATTATGTTGATCATCATCATCATCATTTTGATGACCATTATGAATATCATGTTGATCATCATCATCATCATTATGATGACCCTTATGAATATCATTATGTTGATCATCATCATCATCATCATCATTTTGATGACCATTATGAATATCATGTTGATCATCATCATCATCATTATGATGACCCTTATGAATATCATTATGTTGATCATCATCATCATCATTTTGATGACCATTATGAATATCATGTTGATCATCATCATCATCATTTTGATGACCATTATGAATATCATTATCATCATCATCCTCATCATCATCATCATTATGATGACCATTATGGTGATGATCCTTATTATGACCATTTGATTATTAAAAATATAACTCCTCGTGATGCATATGATTGAGCATTTCATGATCATTATGAGGATCATTTCGTAAAATAAACGCATAAGTAATAACGAAGATTTACAACAGAAAGGAGGATTATTTACGAGATATTGATTTCCTTGGGGATAATTGCAATTACTGAAAAGGTATCCTCTGCCGACTTCAATGACGTTGACACTTAATTAAAAGGTGTGAAATCAATGACGATGATGCATTGTTTATTCATATAAGTGAAGGAAAAACTGGAAAAGAAAAAGAAGAAAGAAGTAAAAAGAGATAGAAGGAAAAATGAATGGAAGATAAATCATGTAGAATGAATCGATGCGTCATTACCAGAACTATAAAAAGGCAGGAAAAATATAAGAACATTGGTGATGGCACGGATGATGATGATGATAATGATGAGAAAGATGTCGTATAGTAAACGAGCGATTGTAATGAGGATTCTAAAAATCATGTATAATGTAGGAGTATTACATAGACCAGCCTCTATATGAGGATAGATTTCGAGAGCCTCACAGTTAAACACAAAACTTAATATAAATACAAATTCTTAATTACAGGGTAACATTCTGTTGTTGGTTATGATTTATATTTTTAATTTTATTTCGTCAGGCCTTCTAAAAATGGAGTCTACTTGTTGCATTTCTATATTCCTAAAATCGACCACAAATCAATTACTGAAGGAGAATATAATGGTAAAAACTAATTTGAAGGCGAGTGAATTTGAAGGCAGAGGAATTTGAAGGCAGGTGAATTTGAAAACAGGGGGAATTTGAAGGCGGATAAATTTGAATGCAAGGTAATTTGTAGGCGGGTGAATTTGAAGGTGCCAATATGTGATGGGCTGACCAAATCACAAATTGCAAATGTTCATGATATATGTTTTTCTCTTTCTCCCTCCTTCAATTTCTCTCTCTCTTTCTCTCTCTCTCTCTCTCTCTCAAAATTGCAGTTTTTCCAAGTCCTTTACATCCCAACAGACACATTCACGAACAGTTTTCCAAGTCTTTTATTCTCTCTTTTTACACCCACACCCACAAACACACACACACACACACACACACACATATATGTACACACACACACACACACACACACACACATATATGTACACACACACACACACACACACATATATATGTACACACACACACACACACACACACAAATAACACAAACACACATACATATATGTACACACACACACACACACACAGTTTTTTTTTCCAATCCCTTTATGCTCTTTTATAATCATACACACACACGCACACACAAAGAATTACAGTTTTTCCAAGCCCTTTATCCTTTTTGTAAACATACATGCACGCACACACACACACGCACACACAGCATCGCGCCTGCAAATATACACGCAGATATTCCAAGGCAGCCAAACAGATCCATAATAAATGCAATCATGCATTTGGTTATAATTTGTCACGTGTGTGTCAAAACGATTTTAAACTTTGTATTTCGTATCTAGTTAAAAATTAAAGCACCCTGCCAACATTTACACTCAATAAATAATCTTATATTTCCTTTGTCAGTTCGTAATTTTTTGTTTCATTTTGCTGTATTGAAATAGCATTATACGAAAAGAGACTCAGTTTGATTCGTGTTACTTCAATGTATTCTCCGCTGCCGCTTAAACTAACCAATAGTTTTTTTTTAAAGATATTTTAGGGCTATATCTACGTCACTGGATAATCCTATTACAGAACCCAATTAAAGCAGCAAGATTATCATTCGTGAAATCTAAGCAGGACATTATTTATTTAGGGAAAAATCTAATCTGTTGATTTCTCGCCAATATATGGGTGATTATCGGAGCCGATATTGATGTCTGTTTTCAGGAATTATACTTCTAACATTATAAATACATCATTCATTTCTATGAGACAAATTTAGTACCATATGTGGTAAATAAAACAACAGACTCGAATGACCATCTCTCTGTAATATTCTTCCTCTTAAACGATATGCAATAAAATTAATCACTACAAAATATTATTATGGCTTCTTTTATAAAATATATTTAAGCTTTTTTAATTATCTCCAAAGGTACAAAATTATTATTTTTACAGCTGAAATGACTGTGAATCGTTAACATTACAAATATGTACACAGTATCTTATTTCTTTAAATTTTTAAAATCATTTCACCTCAAGCAAGACGACAAAGCCAATAACACGAAAAGGTTACTGAGTGTGAAAGAATAAAAAAAAGCATTATTAAGGAGAGAGACCAATAAAAGAACAGGAATTAATTGAAAATCAAAGTTGACCGTAAGAAAGTTGCACAAGTGACGAGTACGAGAGAATAAACTCTTAGCATAGAACTTACGGTTACATCTCGCAATTTCAACTGTAAAATGATGAGTCCGCATAAAGAGAGAAAAACAATTACCATGAAAATATTCATACAAAAAAGAACAGGGAAGCTACGGCAGTAGGAAAGTAGATATGGCAAGTCAGGACTGATAACATTGCATATTCTTCTTTACATTTTATCAAGAATCTCTAAATACACAGCAGAAGAAACAGAGCAGATGTATCAGCAATAGTCGATGCGTGGACAAATGGTAGACTTATAAATGTGTAAGACAGATTCTGGCAAGAAAAATTGTCTAGCACAACACAGTGAACCAACTTTCCTAGCAGGAGACCTAACAGTTGATTCAATCTAATCTTTCCAATTCATAACAACGGAAAACATTAGCCCGAGAATGCGCAGTGAGTCACTCTCCTGGAGGTTATCATTAGTGTTATGGTCCAAGGTTAGGACTATGGAAGAACAACACGAAACACAAGAGTAGAAAAAACAAAGAATATATTATACGAAAAATAATACAAGTGGAAGGTGTTAGTATGACTGTCAGACTGGTTTGGAAAGGACATGGCACATAAAAAGAATGAAAGATTTAATGGTGATCGCAATAAAACATTATAATAATTTAAGAAACTTAAAAATGCTTGTAAATATTATACATTTGGTGGGGAGGTCATATTTTTAATCGCAATTGCTCTGGTTGGATCTGGTCTCCTACTGTCTTCGTCGATGATTTGACACAAATTATTTAATTTTCATCATGAAAATTCGCATTTCTCACCACTCAATTTAAACCCGTATTCGATTATTTTCTGAATACCTCATTTACGCGCTGAATATGTTTATGGTCCAGGTTAAGACCAAGAAAGAACAACACGAATACAAGAGTAGAAATAACGAAGGTATATTACACGAAATAATAATACAATATGTGGAAGGTGTTAGTATGACTGTCAGCCTGGTTTGGAGTGAACTACTATCGGCTCGACTCGATTCGTCCCTCTCTCTTGAGAGGCGTAGTATACGTAGTGTTAGGAAGAGTTCATTCTGTAGTTATAGGCAAGGACACATGGCACCCCTCTCCCAAGCTTTTACCTCGCAGGGGTCTTTAATATTTTTTCCTCTTCGGATTAATCATCAAAGGCCCTGTAAATTTTCTTTTTCTGCTTGATTTCCGCGGTTCTGAAATTGCTTGAGGCCTTTATATATTGAATGTGTCAAATATTGTGTCCATTACTTCCTCCTCTTCCTGGGGTAAACCGTTAGAATCCTCTAACAGCCCCTTTCTGATCTGATTTAAGTGCCTTTTATGCGAGAACTTCAGACCCTGAATTATGTAAATCACGTTCCCGATTCGTTTCTCTATTGTACCTGGCTCCCAATAGGATGTATTGTTTCTGAACATTTAAAAAAAACTTCCTCCCCTGGTCTAAATTTTCTTTTTGATACAAACGACGTTGGTGATTGCTTTGTCTGTTTGGCAGTAATTTGTCGAATACCGATTTAATTTTTCTGGGGAACATCACTTCCACCAGCGATAATGCCGATGGCGTAGTACTGTTCGGTGTAATTCTATACACTTGCAAGAATTGTTGTAAAGCCTTTTCTGTTAGTACGTCATAAGCTTTCCTTAGTGCTCTTTTTAATGTATCTACAAACCTCTCCTCTTCCCGTTCGACATTGGTTGATATGGCGGAGATTTGATGTGTTTCACATGAAAATTTTCACAAAACTCTTGAAAATCCGCAGATGTAAATTGTGTCCCATTATCGGTGACTAAGCAATCAACCACTCCGAAACGAGCAAACAGCTCTTGAGGGCAATTTATTGTCGTCACAGAAGTAGCTTTTCTACAATGAAATACTTCTGGCCATTTGCTGTAACTGTCTACTACAATTAATTAGTAGAAACTCTCTAATGGACCTGCGAAATCTACATGGATTCTCGACCGCGGTCGATCTGTCTTAGGCCATGGCTTATGAGTGATTGGAGGTGCCTTGGCTGCTAAGGAACACCCCTTGTATTTGTCCACCATATGTATGATATCTTGATCCATGTTTGGTCAGTACACGTAACTTCGTATTAAGGATTTCATCCTGTTCTTTCCTGGGTGGCCCATGTGAAAATCCTTGAGGATACGCCTTTGTAGCGTTTTCGGGGTTACTACTCTTTCATTATATAGCAGAATATTATCACATAACGAAAAACTGTCTGATATATGCTTATCTTTTCTTGCAATTGTTGTTTTCGTTTCCTTTATAAATTCGTCATTCACTGCTTCGTTTCTTATTTCCTGTAATGTGACGGGGAGGTTTCGAATTGTACTACATAATGATGTTCTAATATCTTCCTCATATCGTACAGCTGCAATTACGGAGTCTTCTAATAGCTCCGTTTTCTTTGTTATTAGTCTCGAAAGACCGTCTGCATGCCCGATTTTGTTTAATGAAAGATACTCCAATTTGAAGTTATAATTTAATAAAATCGTACCCCATCTTAATAATCTATTAGCAGTGGAAACAGGTAGACCTTTTTTTTGATCCAAATATTGTTAGTAACGGTTTGTGGTCTGTCTGTAAAGTGAAAAATCTACCGTAAATATATCTGTGGAATCTCGTGACTGCAAAAATTATCCCCAGCGCTTCTTTTTCGATTTGCGAGTAATTCTGTTAGTAAAGTTCTTGACGCATGCGCGATGGGTTTTAGTTTCCCATCCGGTATTTTATGTAGTATACATGCACCAACACCATAGGCACTCGCGTCACTCGCAACTATTATTTCCAATTTAGAATCATAATGTGCTTGAAATAAATCAGCTGTTAGAGTCTTAATGATTTTGTCGAAAGATTTCTGACATTCATCTAACCATTCCCAAACTTTTTCCTTCTTCAACAGTTCGTTTAGGGGTACGCGTAATTTGTGCATGTTAGGAATACATTCTTGATAATAATTTACTAAGCCCAAGAAGCTTTGTAACTCGGCTAAAGTTTTTGGAGTCGGCATTTTTTTTTTATAAGGCCGTGGCTCTATCCGCGTCTGGTCTTCTTCCTTCGTCAATAATATGGCCCAGATATTTTATTTCCTTCATAAAGAAGTCACATTTATTTTCTTTTACCTGAAAAACCGTAATTTTGTATCTGCCTGAAAACCTCTTGAACGTGTTCTCAGTGTTGTTCAATATTTTTGCTATTTATCAGAATGTCATCAAGGTATGTGATCGTAAAATCCAGTCCGCCTAGCATAGTGTCCATTATTTGCTGAAATATCAGCGGCGCGACCTTGATCCCGAATTGTAATCTCTGGAACTTGTATAATCCTTTATGTGTGTTTATGCACAACAACCTCGGGCTTTCCTCATCTACACATCTACTTCGCTCAAGTCTATTTTTGAGAAAAAATTTCCTCCGTTCAACTTTGTGAAAACTTCCTCTGGACTAGGAAGAGGATAGTGATAATCAATCGCTGCATTCAATCCCGTCGAGAAATCAGCGCATACTCGTATCTCACCCGATTTCTTTTTCACGTAAACAGTAGGTGCGGCCCATTGACTATATTCCACCTTTGTTAATATACCGGTTTTCACGAGTCTATCCAACTCTTCGTCTATCTTTTCTAATGATGCAAAAGGTACATTTCTTTTCTTCTTGAAAATGGGTTGTACATTTTTTTTTATTTCGATTTTGGCCGCCATTTTCTTATACCACCTGAGGCCGGCTGAAAATACGTCGGAGAAACTCTCCTTTAATGTCTTCTTCAATTTCTCTGCCTCGGTCGATAATCTTTCCACTTTATGGCAGAACGCATTTATCCGTAAATCCCAGAGGTCAAATTTCTGCATACAGTCAGTTCCAAATAAATTTTCCGTATTTTTTAGAACATACATCTTTAACTTTTTGGTCATTCCGTTGAACGTCACATTTGTGATAATCTCGCCCTCAAATTTGATTTTTCTTCCTGTAACAGGAAGAAAAATCAAATCAAATCGACCTGGCTATTTTATCTGTTCTCAACATGGTCGGTTTGTTTAATTTCTTCCACGTCTGTAAGCTAATAATGGTTAAATCTGATCCGGAATCTAATTGTAATCTGATTTTTTTGTTTAACATTTCTACTTGTACGTATTTTCTTATATTTATCTCGTCCGCTTGATCAGTTCTAGTAGCTCTTACTCGGCTTTGGTTTTCTTTCTTCGTTTTAGAGTGCGAACTTTTATGTCACACTTTATTGCACGACAGACAAGTCTTATAGCGGTATGGACAGTCTTTATACCAATGCAAAATCCCACAGCGATAGTATGGACTGGGTGGTGGTTTCTTCTGAGGTTTCATTTGACTTTTTGTAGTAAAATAATTGGTTTGGTTTGTTTTTGAGGAGGGAAAACACGTGTTTGTCGTTGTACTTTTCGTACGTGAGTGACGCCAGATTCTTCGATATCTTTCGAGTCCTTTTTTACGCTTATACACCTCTGACCGTCCTCAGCCAATTTTTGTAGCGTCAATTCTGGTTCACTCTCAAGTTTTGTTAGAATTCTCCGTCTGATCTCTGCATCTTTAGTCGAAACCAGGCCTTGGACGAATATCAAACTTTTAAAATTGTCAGAACTGAGTTCAGATAACTTAAAGTCATTGCAGTGTTTGTTTACTACGGAAGCGAATGTTATATAGTCTTCGCAATCCTTTTTTTTTTTTTTAAATTTAAATATTTCCACCTTTTGTGGAATAGCAAGGTGTTCGGACTAAATAATTCCGTTAAAAGTTTCACGGCTTCCCTGAAAGTCAACTCATTCGTTTTCCTCGGTAGGATGTAGTCTACAAATTTAGTGTATTCGCTTGACCCTAATTTCCTCAGTAGTAGATGTACTTTTTTCGCGTCTGACCAATTCCCGCAATCAAACTCATATGAATCTTCATATCTTCTGAAGTAAGTCGCGAAGGTTTTGTCTACGTCCGGTGCATAAGTGAAGTCTTTGATTGAGCTCTATATAACATTTTGCGAGAATACCGCTTCATTTTCAGAATTTTGCCCTTTATTTGTTACTGCCCGTAGTAGTAATTCTTGTAGTTCGAGTTGCTTTTCTTCGTTTTCCTGTTGAATTTCTAATAGTTTTTCATCGAGCCTAGTTTGTCTTTCCTCATTTTTTGTTGCTACTCGAATTGCATTTTCATTAGTTCCAATATGGTTGCCTTAAAGTCCCATGTTTACACCGTAATTTAATAACACAGGCTATCTGTTGTCACGAGAAGAGGAGAGAAAAAAACTCACTTTTACCCCTTACTTTTTCTTTTCGTAATATGTACTTTGTAGCTAGAGTTGTGTACTTATGTAACGATTTTTGCTTTTTTCTCAGTGTAGACTTCAGGTCTTTGTCGTCTGTTGTCCTGGAACCTTGGTACGAAATAATTTTCCTGCGTAGAATTCGATTCTATTCTGGCTGACAGGTAAAATTCATGTCTTCGTTACCAATGTTATGGTTGGTGTCCAAAAAGTTTTTTATCTTTTATCTTCGCGTAGAACTTGTGTTTTTTTTCTCTCAATATCTCTGTCACCTCTGTTATGGACGACCGATAGCAAATTTTTTTTTTTCAATATCCTCCGCGTAGAATTTGTTTCTTCAATATCCTCGTCGCCACTGTTATGGTCCAAGGTTAGGACCATGGAAGAACAACACGAAACACAAGAGTAGAAATAACAAAGAATATATTACACGAAAAATAATACAAGAAGTGGTAGGTGTTAGTATGACTGTCAGACTGGTTTGGAGTGAACTACTATCAGCTCGACTCGATTCAAATACCGTCTCAATACCGTCCGTCTCTCGAGAGAGGCGTAGTATATATAACGTTAGGAAGAGTTCATTCTGTCGATCTAGGTAGGGACCCATGACAATTAGTCATACTGATGGTAGTTAAAACGTGTTCTTTAAGACGATTAATAGAGAACACTTTTGTTTCCGAGGTAATAAGATTAAAAATCCATATCTTGCCCCAGTTAACAACAGATTGTAGATTATTTTTAGATCAACTTCCAATTTGATCTTATCGAACAAACCAGACTTATCATTAAGACAGGAGTGAATAGGTCATTGATGAAAATTAGGAACGACATAGGTTCAAGGTTAAAAAGCCATGTGGACACCCACATTAATCCAAAAACATAGATCACTTCAAGGAAAATCTTCATTTCGCGATTTGATGAGAATGATTGGATCAAATTAAATGTTCATCCAGAAATACCGTAAAGTTTCAGCTTTTGAAGAAGACCAGCATGTCAAAATCTGTCAAATGCCTTTGAGATATGACAATGCAACAGCGCTAGCTTCATTTTTATTTAAAGCTTGATTGACTTTTTCAGCAATAAGCAGGAACACATCAGCAGTTAACCTAGAGAAGCGAAAGTCATATTGCATGTTTGAAAGACAGGAATGTCTTACCAGTAAGACAGGAAGAAATAACTCTTTCATCAGCATATATACCGATAAAAAATGTTATCGAAAGAAAATTACATGACACTTTTATGTGTAAGATCTTGTATTATTTCCTGACCACTGACAATAACTTTCTTTCTGATATTCTATGCAGCAAATACAGTCTGAACACTGAAATATGGTCAAATAAATATTAATTCTGTATTTAATTATTCGTTTTTCCACCATAAATGGTAATTGTCCTGATGAGCTTTGCTCCTCGATAATTTGACTGCATGAATTTAAGTGTACTATGGTGGAGTAATGGATAGCGGCTCGGATTGAGGAATCGGAGGGCCAAGTTCGAATTCCAGTCGAATCCATTACATTCAATTACATGCTAATACCCTTGGGAAAAGGTTTGAATCCTCGTCTTCTACGTTCAGCTTGGATAGCAGCTTGTCTACCGCAGAAATAAATGACAACCTACTGCGGGAAAAAGATATATCTTGTCAGTCATGGATCGAGAGATACATGATCGCCTAAAAGATATATCTTGTCAGTCATGGATCGAGAGATACATGATCGCCTAAAAGATATGTCTTGTCAGTCATGGATCGAGAGATACATGATCGCCTAAAAGATATATCTTGTCAGTCATGGATCGAGAGATACATGATCGCCTAAAAGATATATCTTGTCAGTCATGGATCGAGAGATACATGATCGCCTAAGCGTGTATCACGCCTGGCACATAACTGATTGACTATATTGGCAACTAACTCTCACCGTATTGCTTTTAAACAAGCTATATGTAACCGTAAGTTCTATTCTAATAGTTTCTTTACTTGCACTTCTCGCCTGTGGATATTTCTTCCGGTTTCTTCCTTTGCTACCTCCTGGAATCTTAAAAATTTAAATGCAGCATCAATCGCCATCTGTCTTCCTGAAACACGTTCTTTTATTGTATTTTCTTCTCACTAAAGTCATTCTATTCTCTTTCACTTCCAGTACCCTCTGGCGTCTTAGTGGAATTATTTCACCTTGTGTGTGGTGAAAGGATTAAAACGAATAAATATTTACTTTGCTGGTGTAAAAATGACTGAAGGTAAGTGATGGCGATTTTCTAAGCGTAGCTTAGATGTTGCACAAGGCCGAAGGTATGGGGAACCAGGTGAGGATCGAACTCACTACTCAGTTGTAATTGTTCTAGCGAGATAGGCTTGCTAACCACTAAATCACGTCGAGGTACCCAAGATGGCGGGTGATGAAGTGGCAGTTATAAATCAATATTCAATGATATGAAAAGCTGAAAACTTACTCACTACATTGAGTTCAAAACACAATCGTGATTATTGTCCTTTCCTCCACATTACATATGCAGTCATAGAAATAATGTTTTGATGAACTGGTTTCATAAATCATATCCATGGAACCTTAAAAAACGAGAAAATATTAACCATTAACTTTATGGTTGTCAGCAAAAGAAACAACACAAAGGGGCATGCTATGTATCAAACATGTCAAAATCAAGACGGTATAGAAATTTAACTCTCTGGGTTATACAGTAACAGACAATGGAAAGGCTAACAGAAATCTGGAGACTCATAGCAGTAGCGAAAAAATATTTCCCAGGAAATTATCAAAGTATTAAGACATGAAAATATCGTTAGAAATGCAGAAAAGTGTAATGAGCTTACATGATTGTTTGATTTTTTTTTTTAGTCGCTTCATCTCAAGCAAGGTGATAATGCGACTAAAACTCAAGGGGTTACAGTGAGTTAAAGAGAATGAGAAGATATTAGCAGGGAAGATTTAGGAGAGGACAGTAAAGGAGCAGGTTTCAAGAGGACAAGATGGCGATTGATGTTGCGCTTAAATTTTTGAAGACTGTAGTTATCAGGGAAGCAACAATTGGAATCGAGTTCCGCAGGTTGGAAATACGAGAAAAGAAACCGTTAGAGTAGACGTGGTGATTGCATCTTGCTAGTTCAACACTAAAACGGTAGAACCTAGCAGCCAATTATAAATTCATTTAGTCAGGGTACTAGGGAAAAGAAGCTCATCAGAACAGTTACCATGAAAATATTTGTAGAAAATAAACAGAGGGAAGTCACGTCGGTTAGAAACTGACTGAATTCGAAATGCTTGATCAGGATCAATTACATTGCAGACCATTCTTTGGATTTTGCAGGAGCACCAGACCAGATATGGCAGCAGTATTCATGTAATATGTAATCTTGAAGTTAATACAGAACAATCTCTTCGGAGATGAAGAATTGACTTAAAACGACAGTGACGGTATAGTATTTACATTATTCGGACTATTGTCCCCATCTTTGTCGCCATATTTGTCACAACGTTTCGGCCGTTGTACGCTCCGGCCTTCTTCAGGTGGTTGGAACAGTGGATAAAGGCGTTGGTTAGATCCAGTGACAGACCCAAAGAAGGTGAGTTCAATTCCTGGTTAAGGCAGTGGAGAATTTTCAGAGGGAAAATTAGCAGGAGATAACTGATTACTGACATCCATCAAACATGGCACGTGGAACTAGAACAGTCTACCCCAGTGATCGAAATAAAGGGTTCAGTTCGAAATTCCAACCACCTGAAGAAGGCCGGAGCGTACAACGGCCGAAACGTTGTGACAAATATGGCGACAAAGATGAGGACAATAGTCTGACTAATGTAAATACTATACATAATACCTCATCTCAGTAATATAGACTGACTCTGACAGTGACGGTGTTCTATCAGCGAATGCTAACAATACTATGGATAGAAAATGTGAAGTTTTAAGAAAAATAGAAACAACATATAGGCAGTGGATGCCGGCCAATCTCCTCAAAGATGAGGATGGGACGAGAAGCAACAGAAATGTGATTCTACAGAAGGATGCTGAGGATACCATAGACCGAACATGTGACGAAGAAGTTTTAAAGAATATGGAAGCAAATGGGAAAATTATACTGAGCATTCGGAAGAAACAGTTGACATTTTTCAAACACATAATGAGATAAAAGGGCTTGGAAAATCTGATACTCACAGGACAAATTGAAGACAGAGGGACAGAGGAAAACAACGCATAACATACTTAGTGAGCTTGAGTTAATAGATGGCGAAACAAGGTTTAGGAAGCTACAAAGGAGAAGGAATTGTGGAGAGCCATTGTAGCCTACGTCCTGACGGGACACGTTATATAAATAAGAAGAATTAGATATTCTAATTTTAGCTTCGATTAATTAATTGACTGACTTGTCTATTTAACGGCATATTAACTCCTTTAAATAAAGATAAGGTATGTTAGTTTACTTTCACAATTGAATACATGGTAGACGATACTCTGCTTTTGTGCATATACATGTTTCAGTAAATCCTTATTATTTTGCTTCTCCAATGAGTGTGTTTTATGTTGTAGTTTTGTTTATGTTATATTTTGGAATACAGTTTTAGTTAAGAAATTGTAAGATATTATATTGCTTAATATCTTGAAAGTTCTTTTATGTTGGTTGCTTGGTAGTATTTTAAACGGATTTGGGTGAAGTCGTTACAATTTGATAATATGTGCATATTGTTGGCAATTTCTTATATAAATATATATTGTTGATATTTTTACTACAAAAATGTATTTTTATACTTTCATGTTGTTTTGTTTTTGTTTGGTGGGGGATCACTATTTCCCTATTGCTGGGACTCCCTAACAGGTGCTACCACCCCGGGTCAGGGTGGATCTAAGAGCAATAGCATTAGACAGATGGCTCCACGCTCCTGAAAAGCCGCAATTCTCCAGTCAGAGGCCTTGATGCCTGAAGTAATTTATCGTCATACCCATACTGACAACTAGTGCAAGTCGAAAATATATGTCAAACAGGAGGCGAAATAGTTCTCACTGTCTCTATTTTGCTATAACTGAAATTTGGCAATTAAGATGTTATTATAATCAAGATCTTTTCATAGGCGCCTAGCACTGAAAAATGTTTAACAATCGAGTTAATGAGACAATTACGATTATAAACTTAAATATCTGTTTTTACCTCTGATCTATTAACATCCTATGTTGGTGTTCAATGTATTGAAATGATTACAAGTGTAATATTTCATAGGATATTTCATCCAAGACTAGAATTTAATCACAAGAAAATGAATAAGTAGCCGATTAAGACTGTAAAAAATAGTAAAAAACTTGTAATACCTGTCAGTTTCACATCCGTCACGAAAAAACAAATAAGTATCTCCAAGATGCGGAGAGTATAATATAATATTGATTTGGCAGGTTTATAACTCACTAAATGGAAAATGATGTCGAAAAACACGATTTCTCTTTGGAATAAAGAAAAGTCTCCATTGGTGTTGAGAGAACTCAAACTTGCGAGAATTCAAACTCTGGCACTTAAAAACCAAGATTGAAATCCAATGAAAAAGACGATGCTTTCGGAAATGGTAACACCACCGTCTTTCCCGATTTTCTCAATACAAAGAAAATGACTTTGGCACCTAAACAGGATAAATTCAGTCAAAAATGGAAAATGAATTCAATGATTAAAAAAGAAGAAACAGTGTTATTGACATATTGAAGTATTTTATTTGGAAGAAAAGCTCCTATTAACATACCAATTCATTTTACCATATCCTAAATTGACAGTTTCCTTCTTTTTATTTCAACATCCATCGAACCAAGCAAGAGTAATATAACGCACAGGAGCGCATGTGTGTGTGTGTGTGTGTGTGTGTGTGTGTGTGTGTGTGTGTGTGTGTGTGTGTGTGACAGAGACGAGAGGGAGAAAGAGAGAGAAAGAGAAAGGGAGCGAGAAGAGGAAGAATATCATTAATTTAATACTATTTCCTTCTTTCTCTTAATGAGAAAAGATGTTGGATAGCGGAAGTAAAAAGGGCGCAGAAACATCGGATCGGAAGTTCGTTTGTAGAAACAAGGAATGCGCACAACACAATATTTAAAACAAATTAATCGTAATTGCATTATATTGTTTTTATACTCTGTTGTTTTCACAATAAATTACAAGAGCTTCATTTTGAAACAATAGAAGAAATTGACGTGATTCACATCAGGTGACATATCCAGATTTATAAGATGTTTTCAAAACAATTCACTGCCGGAAATTTGAGTAAATGCATATTATTTTCCTTCTCCAATGCTCAAGTCTTAGACATTTTTTCACACTAGCGAAGTCGTTGTCAGAAATTATCGGCGTAATCAATTTTTTATCAGCTCGAACGAAGCTTCTTGCACACATCACTGTCGCCGTTGTCGAAACGCATTAGCCACTGCCTAAATTAGTCCCTGTAAACGTCTAAAAATATCAACAAATGCAATGTTTACCTTATAGAGGAAGTCAATGACATGTTTGTTTGTTTTGTTTGTTTAATGGCATATCAACTCCTTATGGGTCATTTAATGCCGAATTTTAATATTTTTGGGGGCTTTGAAGTAATAAAAATATAATCTATCCCACACAGCTTTCACAGTTGAATACATGGTAAATGATACCCCGCTTTTCTGCATATACATGTTTGTATGAACATAATTAATAGAGACGGTGATGTATGTGTTTTTTATGTTGTAGCTTTGTTAATGTTATATTTTGGAATACAGTTTGATTTAAGAAATTGTAAGATATTATATTGCTTAATATCATGGAAGTTATTTTATTTCGATTGTTTGGTAGCATTTTAAGCGGATTTGGGTGAAGTCGTTACAATTTGTTAGTATGTATCTATTGTTGGTAATTTTTTATACAAAAAGTATTGCGGATATTTTTACTATAAAAATGTATTTTTATACTTACATGTTTTGTTTTAGTTCAGGTTTCACTAACCGATGATACCAACCCGGTACGTCTGAACGAAAGCAATTAAGAAGTCGTTCCACGCTTCTCAAAACTTCCAATACCCCGATCAAAGACCTTGATACCGGATGTAGTTTACCGTCTTACCCAGAATTCGGAACTCAATGAAAGTCCTTTGATAAAGATGTACGTTTGTACATGTTTGAAAATCGCGTTTGCGACTGACTAGGGCCATCCTTTCATAAGAATTAACAGTTATCAAGCGTTTTTGTTCTATCAAGAAAATCTAGGCTTTGAGCACGTTACCTATGTAGGTGTTTGACTTTATGTCTTTTTGTTTTCTTTTTCTTATTGCTGTCCTTGTTCGAGATTTTCTCTTAAGGGTATTTAGGTCTTTTGGCAAGTTGTCCGTTGGCTCCACCAACGCTTTTTTTTCTTTATATATATATATATATATATATATATATATATATATATATATATCAGCCGGGTGTTGATCCTAGCTAGAGGCAACCGGACCTTTAGCCATATTGATGAGCTGTGATACAACGAAACCGGAAACAGTCTGTTTGTGGATGACAATATATATGCTCCTGAAAAATCTATTTCGGTTGAGCTCTCTGGGAAAGGAAATGTGAGTTTGTAAACGGTGACTATTACGGCTGATAATGCAAGACTCTTCGGTAAAGCGAATCGTGTCCTCTCGGTCACTGTGTGTTTATCTAAAAATAAATGCGCTTAAAATTCACCTTCTTCCCTGCCGTGTGGCTTAGGGGTAAAATCTCCGTGTGACGCCAATTCAGCCGGGTTTCGATCCTAGCTAGGGACAACCGGACGTTTAGCCACACTGACGAACGGTGATACAGCAAAACAGTCTGTTTGTTGCTAACAATATATATATATATATATATATATATATATATATATATATATACAAAGAATAATCACACATAGAATTAATCAAGTATCAATGCGACATATTGGCGACATCCATCGCTAGAAAACATAATATATGCATTAAAATCCTGTTCATCCATATCTTACAACCATCAATAATAGCAGATATTCAAAAAACATCTTTCGGTCGACATACAGGTATATCGTCTCAAGTTTTTGATTTTAAGAAAAAAAAAAAAACACATGCCTGATGATGGATGGAAGACTGTCCGTAAAAAGTACTAGCATTTTAACATCAAATAAACTGAAAACTACAGACAAGTTTTTTCTTCAAGATCAAAACTCGCACTATGGATGAACAGGATTTTAATGCATATATAAAATTTTCGCATTGATACTTCTGATTAATTCTATTGATATTATTAATTCTATGTGATTAATCATTGTATGTAAATGTTTTGCTGCCTAATGTTTTATATATATATATATATATATATATATATATATATATATATATATATATATAAGCTATTTTACATGAACTGTTCACTATTTCATATTCAATCTGAAACAAAAGGTCCATGAAAAATACTAAAATTGAGAAACTGCCCATTCTGACAAACCCACCGAGTCAAAAATATATTGTTCTATCAACGAACTCTATTAGAATTACAATTGAAAATGTTTTATCTCAACTCAGCATAAAATTTGTCACAACTACGTGTAAAACAATAAAAAGAAATTTAAGTAAAAGATTATATGAAAACAAAAGGCCTCTTTTTACAAACGCATTAGTTGCTCGCTGAAAAGGGACTGATCACAATTTTGATGCAAAAAATGCTGTTCTAATTAAAAGAGAAAATAATTCCCTGAGACGAAAATGTTTAGAAAGTGTTTTAATCGCGACATCATCTACAGTAAATGTGAAACCAGGTTCTTCTAACATTTCAACATTCTTGGCAGATCTATTATCACAATGGGATATAAGAAATGCGATGGAAGCATGAACAGAAAGAATCTAAATGAAATCGTCTTGATTTTGTACTCAAAACTCGTATTAAATAAATATTATCTTTAAATTTAAAATTCCCAGCGTCTCGCGTTCGTGTACAAATGTCGTCGCATTAACGCAAACAAACTTTCCCAGAGAATTTTACACTTTGTCATATATCTTTCGCCTAAAATTGTTCTTCAAATATAAATAATTATATATCGTTATCACACACACACACACACACACATACACACACACACACACACACACATATATATATATATATATCGGATTGATATAAGCAAAAGTTTGTCACTGAGCTGATTGATGTTACCATCAGCATCTCGACTACAGAGATTTCCGACTGTTTTCCCGTCAGTCCACTCTTCAAGCGGTATCGGCAATTTACTGCTTATATTTTTCGATTTTTTTCTTTTTCATACATTTATCATTGGTGTAATTTTTTCCGTACTGTTTATGTCCATGTGCCCGTCTGTGTGGATGTACGTTCGTACGCGTGCTCCCGTCTGCGCGTATGTGTGTATATATCGAGTGTCGTGATCATTTGTCCTTTTCTTCATTTTTTTTTCCATTTTACGCTCGCTCTTTAGCATTTTCTCTTTTCTTTCGGTAGTTGTCAGTTGTTGCGAATTATTATATTCCCTAGACATGCCACCGTTTTCTTTGATATCCAGCACTTTATTGCGAAGACTGTCAACATTGTTGGCTACGTCTTATCTTTCACATTGATATATATATATATATATATATATATATATATAGGTATGTGTATGATAAAAATATACATAATCGCACATATACTTGCACGTACGTATAAATATATTTCTTCATCAGGTGTTAAAAATACAGTGCTCAATCTTATGAGACAGAGCTATATATTAGTGAATATACATAATATCCAACGTCAACAGCACGACTCGGAGTTTCATGCAGTTCTTTCAATCTTATTGGTGCAGAATATATTCTGTTCGTTATAGAATTCACATTCTCGTGGTGATGATTCAAAAATGTGTGTCAAAACTTGTTTATTTAAATATTGTTGTCTAAAATATTAGAATTAATTATTAATAATTTATAATATTCAAATTTTTAAGTTTGAAAGAATTAGAAAAAATTGTAAAAAATTTATTCAAATTTAAATTTGGATTCAAATTAAACAAGATATCAAAGGTGTAATTTTCTTTTTTTACATAAATTGCCATAGTTATACCAATCAACTTAAACTAGTACTCAGGGTGTAAATATAAGGGTACAAATATAAAAAAGTAATAGTTTCGGACTATATATGTTTGGAACCAAGTCTTATACTTACAAAGGTGAAATTATATATAAATATTTTATAAAATAATCGAGTACAGTAATATTGAATTATATGTGTGTATAAATGTATAAGAAATGTTATTAATGATGGGTTCTAAGAATATTAATAGTTGTTACATATTATATTAATATTCGTAAAATCTATTTTGCAATCTCTTTTAAACTGGGTCACTATGTTTGAGCAAATGTTTGGCTTTATAGTGACATGTAGACCTCAATTCTGTTCACATGTTCAGAAAGTTACGATTATTTAAGCGTTTTAATATAATAAGTTTCTCCAACAAACACAAGTTACATCTGTCTCTCTTTCCATTGTAAGGGTTAGCTTACGCAATTATCTCCCAGCTAATAGTTGTGTTCTTATGGTTGTTTTTTAATCACCAAACATACTTTGAAAGTGTTGTGCAGTTTTAGCATTTGGTATTGCTCAGTGTCATTTTGTGCTGGTAAAAATGCGATTTGCAGCTGTTTTCACTGAACCCAAAGTAATATTAAACATCATCGTCTGAATGAATCCTTGTTCTGTATATTATGCATTCATTCATGCACTGACCATTTAATGGGCAGTTGACTCTTTTACGGCAGTTGCATCGACTTTTAGTATGATTATTTTTTAATGTTTTGTTTGGGAGTTTGCTTCATACATTATTGTTATGTTGGGATATGTAATTATCTATGTTTTTTTTGTACAGCTATAGTGTACTTTAATGTCAGTTTTGTTGAAAATCTTTTTTTAGTTTTGGAGAATGACCAAAGTGTTTGTGAATTAAATTCAGGAAAATACTAATTACATTGATCTTGACATTTCTGTTGTATGACGGTCGAACCATATTATGTTACATTTGCATTGTTTTTTGCTTATTTTTTTTTTATCTTTGTTGTTATTTCTTACTACATACTCCAATTTCACATTATGGTTGATGTTTTCTACTGCTTTGTTTTATCTAGCTTTATTATTGTCGAATATTTCTTTGTTACTGGATAACCTATATTGTACCGATTTATGCAAATTGTCAAGTATCCTTTTATAGTGGATGGATCTTCTGTCGACGTACTTGTGGTTGTATAAATCCTTAGAGTATGGTTTGTACACGCCCTTACTCAAGTCAAATGTAACAGCTATGAAACTGATCACTTTAGCGTTGGTATTTGTGGTAATGTTTTATGGTCCTCAAAGAATTTAGTTAGGTCCTTTCTCATCCGGTCCGCTTGTCTTGGTCTCTGTTTATGAAGTAGAATTCTTTCATCGTCTCTCTATATACCGTTATTTTTATATCGGAGATAAAGTTGAGTCTCCATAGTAACAGTATCCCAAGTTCCTATGCTTTCGCAGCATTACGTGTTCCAATGGAAACGCAAAAGTCTAGGTTATCTTTCTCAGTCCATAGAGTTCTGTGCTGGTATAAAATCGGTTTCTGTGTCTTTCTTATATTTACTTCTTGGTCGGAAATATGTCTGTAATGTTTTGCTAAATTAATTAACCATCAGTATATATTTCCGTGATGGAGAGTAGAAGTTACAGGTATCGAACTATAAAAAGTACATTCTTCTTTCTTATTTATATTACTGAACCATTCAATAGCTTCGGCTGTATTTCGCTACTGGTTGATGTCTAAAACTCTTTTAGCATACTTACACGCTCTTTCCATAATGGTTTTACTGATAATACCGATGTTGTTTTTGGATGAGTTGAGCAGCCAGCATGAGGGGCTATTTAGGAAATTCTCCTAGTGGTCTTTAATCGTAACGAAAATCTATCGTCGATAGAATACCTAAACTTTACAAACAACAAGCTAACAATAACAACACGCCTATGAAATCCAAACTACCCGTAATAAAAAAAATACAATAAATACATACTTTGGTCACACGACAACCCACTTAAGCGATCTTAGTTCGATAAGGAAGCATCCATACACAACTCCCTGCTTTCATGAGAAAACTCCTTGTAGATAACAATGTCATTGTAAAAACCTCTACTTGTTAAAAACGTTTGAAGATAATGAAACACTTTTTATTAAGTGGTTTAACATTTAACATTACTTGCTTTGCAACGAGCCGGAAGATGGAATTACTACTACTGCTATACAAACAGCTTAGAAGTACAACTACTTCTATAGAACAAAGCTTAGAATACAAACACAGAAAATGTATACTAACAACGAACCACTTGAAAATGGTTAACGAATTAACCAAAATAACTTGGAACAATAATCGCTATAGACAATTTTTAACCTCTCTTAGTCCCCCATAAAAGAAACACTGTCAGCACATTTTAAAAAATGAATAAAAAATTGTAAAAATTTTTCTTTTCACAATCAGTGAAAAATGTAAAAAAAATAATGTTTTCTGCTGAAATACCGAGTGCGATGGGTAATTTGTCGCCATTATATATTTTTAATTTTGTGCATGTGCGTTATTTGTTTTGATTTTGACGACTGCACCATATAGTAGGGTCAGATGGACAACATCTGTTTAGAAAAAGGGCACCATAGCGCACATCACTCTACCCAAAATTTGGAAACGGCATGCTGTACTGCTTGGGACTGACACCGGAAGCTCTAAAAATAACCTTTTCAGTGTGTTTGGGTGTTAATCTGAGGACAGTGCAGAGGATTCAAGAAAGTGTTGGATGAGTTTAATGGTGATTACGAAGGTATGGCAGTTTGGGAAACTCACTCTGATCGTTCTGATGTGAACTGAACTCTAGAATTTACTAATGAACAACATATATTTTGTACCACTTGCATCCCTGAAGATCATCTTGGAAGAAGATCGAAAGTACTTGGGAAATGAAAATAAAAGAAATTGAAACAGCTATAGCACATTTCTCTCATCCTTAAACATCAATAAACAAATTTAATATATATATATATATGTGTGTGTGTATGTCTCTGTGTGTGCATGTCTGTGTGTGTGCGTGTGCGTGTGTGCATGTGTGTCTGCACGTGTGTGTGTTTGTGTATGCGTGTGAGAGAGAGAGAGGGGGTGAGAGAGAAGAAGAATAAAATATTACAATTTTCTTTGTTCTCATTTCTTACATATTCTTGATTCATTTTCTATGGCTTATCAACCCTTTGCAAGTTAATTAAAGCCCAAAATGTACTCATAAATTGTAAATAACTGTTGTAACCTAGAAAGGGTTACTGAATGAGGAATAACCAAAACGGAAGTTGCAAACGAAATGGTAATCTTTATAACATCAACAAAACAGAATACTCGCCAGCGGCGTGAAGTAGGTAAACCACTGCTAGCGGTGGACCACTTCGACAGCATATTACCCTGCCACACACACACAATAGTGTCCAACGTATTTATGACATATCCATTAGTGTTCATAGGCACGGTATATTACAATAATCCACAGCTGGGAGAGAGAAGAGAAGGATTCATATCTTCTACAATGGTATTTACTCGTAAGTGAATATAACGAACGCATCGGCAATTGGAACTCGGCACTCCGATTAGCAATGCAAAGCCATTATCTATCCACACGCACACACACACACACCCATATATATATATATATATATATATATATATATATATATATACATATATATATATATATATATTTACAAACACACACACACACACACACACATATATATATATATATATATATATATATATATAGATAGATAGATAGATATTTGTGTGTGTGTGTGTGTTAGGTTGAATACCAAAATTGATATATATATATATATATATATATATATATATATATATATATATATATATACATTTACATATATTTATATATTCACACACACACACACATATATATATATATATATATATATATAACTGCTAGAAGACACGCAGATGCAGGTTATATATAACGGGTATAACAGCAAAATTAGGCAAATTGTGTAAAAAGAAAATTGTCCATTTGTTAGATTAAACCGTTGTATTTTACAAATAATATCCTAATGGAATTTTTTGAGTTCTTATATATATATATATATATATATATATATATATATATATATATATATATATATATAACACTATTGAATTATACTTTGAGCAATAAGAATGTCTAACTACTCTCCATGCTTAACAGAAAAATCATGATAAAATGGATCATAATTTAAAATGACATAACTTACATTGTTCGTATTGTTGTCCTCACATTTAATGTCATGTTCACGACGTTTCAGTGGTTGTACGCTCCGGGATACTTCAGGTGATTGGAATTTCGAACTGAACTCTTTATTTCGTCCACCGGGAAAGATTGTTCTAGTTCCACGTGCAATGCCTCTTCTGGATGTCTCAGAAAAGTCTTGAAGATGACAGTAAAGATGAGGACAACAATGTAAATAATGCAAAATATTACAATACCAGAAATACAGACAAAAGTGTTCATCATTAATTAATCACAGCTGAGGATCGGAAGCGCATGAATAATAATTGTTTGTAGACCGTAAGATGTTTTTTTTTAATTCGTGTATATTTATTGACGGTTGTACAATCTCGGAACGTGCTAGTCGCAACGCTAAAGTTCAAAATTTAGCGTTGCGACTCGCACGTTCCGAGATTGTACAACCGTCAATAAATAGCAGACTCTTAAAAAAAACATCTTACGGTCTACAAACAATTATTTCGTCTTCAAGTTTTAACTTTAAAGAAAAAAAATACAGCCTGACGATGAAGGAATGATTCTTCGAAAGTACTTGCTTAACTTTAAAAAAAATATACACTAGAAACATCTGACAACAGTTTTATAAATGGGGATCACATCATTCAGTGGATTAAAAGTATTTTAATGCATACATTATGTTTCTACTAGCGAAGTGATTTCGCCATTATTCGCATTAATATTGCTTATTGATTCTATGTATGATTATTTCTTTATATATATATATATATATATATATATATATATTCCAGAATCATTTTCCAACTTATTCAAAATTATCTTCGCCTTCTCTTCCTATTTTAACCATCTGATCCAGTTTTCTACTCTACTGTTCCCTCTTTTTTAACCTTATTTGCCGTTCTCTTGGTGGTTCTTTGAAGATGGAAGCCAGAGTATCAATGTTGGGAACATTACTGAATGCCTGAATGACCTTTTTTCTTCTCACCATTGCTCATTTGGAAAGACAATGGGTTTGACACAAAACAGTTTTAACCTGTTCTATTTCTAGCTGAATATGTCAAAGGGTTTTTCAGTGATTCTTACGAAAAATTGTGTTAAGATGGTTAAACGTCTTATCTGAAAATCTGGTAAAAGAGACTAAATTAGTTTAGTTGTTTTCTAGATATTAAACATGTTGTGGGATGGATAATCATGCTCTTGCACCCGTATATATATATATATATATATATATATATATATATATATAGTCACACACACACACACACACACACACACACACACACACACACACACACACACATATATATATATATATATATATATATATATATAGAGAGAGAGAGAGAGAGAGAGAGAGGGATATGGCCTAGAGATTCCGTTTAAGTATGAAGCAGACCGTGACGGATGGGTGTCAACTTAAATGTGCATTTTATATTTATATACGCTCTATCACTGCTATTGGGTACTTTAACAAATAAATATAGCATGCCATAAGTTTTATTTTTATCACACACACACACACACACACACACACACACACACACACATATATATATATATATATATATATATACACATTATACACTTAGCATACCATCTTTTTTTCCACCTAACTATAATATAGTATATCCACTCACCCTCTCTCTTTCAATGTGTAATAATAGTCGCTTACTACAAGAAAAATTAGGTTAGATAGGCTGATGACCTAGTAACACGTTCAAGCGACATCTGAACATAGATTCTTACACTTGCCGAATCACGTGATTAAGTACGAAACATCGAGCGGGAAAATAACGAAGGGAATTAATTGGAATCCCGGTCTTAAGCTAGTGTCATATTTTTTCTCTTGTTACTGTCAAGATATCGCGCAATGAAAACGAGTTCAAATTCAACTCAACTCAATACATCTTGCTGCCTATATCAAATGCCCAAGTGAATTACTAAACATAATAATCAGCTAAGACAGGCATGTGTGACCCACTCAAGTAGATGCAGAGCGCCGAAACTTCCTACCCGAACTATAAATTCTATATTGCTGAATATGTGAAGAAGAGAGTAAACGACTAACACTTGGGATTTAATCTCATAACAGTGAAGATAGTAATACTTAAAAATATGTCGATGCACAAGGGAAATGAACTGAGGTGAAAGTAAAAGGAACAAAAGAGAAATATGAAAAGAAAGAAAGAGAGAGAAAAGTGAAAAGACAAAAACCCGAATTTATTTCAGGCGGAAGACTAAACTTAAGAGGGTTTTAACTATTCATATCAGATATATAACGCATACATCTTTCCACTCAGAAATGTACAGCAAACATCTTTCCACGCACTATCTTCCATTAATGTTTTCATGTATCGTGATGTTATAATTGAATCTAATTAAATTATATATATTGCGTTTGTGGTTCATTACCGTTGATAGTTTCTCTTCATGCAAGTATTTGAACCTGTAAGAGAATACGGAGTGGTAAACCTTTGTCATATCTTTTGATCTTTTAGGTTTTTTTTTTACATTTTGTTATTGCGACAATTGTTCCGTAATATATATATATATATATATATATATATATATATATATATATATATATATATATATGTTGAGACAGAGAGGGAGGGGAACATTTGTTTGACCCAAACTGAGTGAAACTGGATAGAGGCAATTATTTGGTAGCCATCGGTATTTGATCTGGTACGAAGTCGCAAGTCATCATTACCGAGGGCTTGAGCGTACTGGCCTTGATCAGGCTTTAGATCACGCTAAATAATGCGCTCTCTCCCCAGAAAGGGTGACTAAGGTCCGTTCAGTAAAATTGCAGCATAGAACACGCAGGACTCAGCTCTCCGACAATTCCAAGCCATTATCAATCCACACACACACCCTACTCTAAGATATCCCCATCTCTCTTTCCATTAATCCATTACATCCTTTTATCTATATATTTTAAAGTTATTTTTAAACCCTTTTTATTCCTATTTTAATTTTAAATTTATAATTTTCATTCTTCATATAACACCAAATTAATGTCATAAGTTTAATATTCGGGTTTCATTTTATAAAACTTCTTCCCTTTAATACCTTCGACCCCCCGCTGATCCTCGTCTTCTGCCTTTCGTCTGATTGAAACATTGAAACATTCAAATGGATAAATTGTGTATTAGTTTTCGATTTTTTTTTTAAGTTTTCACAGTTAAATTTGTATTTTTGATACGAACTCAGCCCACACTGGGGTTGATAGACAGACGACCGATATCTTCATCTGCCGAAATAGACTATTCTCCATATGAGGTGATTTGGGATTTTATTGTTTATTAATTATTCGCTCTGTAATAATAAAAACATTCAGCCCTTTTTGTGGATCTGTTTTAATATATTTTATATTACTAGGATTATATAGCAAGGGGTTTGTTACATTTACGATATATATATATATATATATATATATATATATATATATATATATATATATATAGAGAGAGAGAGAGAGAGAGAGAGAGAGAGAGAGACAAACAGACAGACAGAGACAGAGAGACAGTGAGTTAAGCAGGAAACAGACTTTCTTCGCTGGGTGTTGATTTCAATGTCCATTTAATATTTACATACGCTCTAGCCCTGATATTGAGCACTTTAACTCATAAATGTAGCATGCATTAAATTATATTTTTATCATATATATATATATATATATATATATATATATATATATATGCATGTATGTATGTGTGTGTTGCATATATATATTATATATATATATATATATATATATATATATATATATATATAAAGGTTGTTCGAAAAATAATGGAAAAAAGATGAGAATAGGAATAAAAGTGAGTAAATACACAGTCTTACACAACCCAACACACCACCTGATATTCCCAAGTTGTCAACCATCAGGCAACTGACTAGGCTTGAAGGTGATCATACGGAAATCGCTGTTTCAACGTAATGTCGCCATAAGCTGGATTTCTTACCAAGAACTATCAATGTTACCAGTACAGTGAAAATCGATTTTTCAACCTTCTATCTCAGATTGTCTTATTTTCACATTTTTTTTTAATCTTCAAGAAGACACATACGTTGTCATCGATTATTTATTTAGCGTCGTATTTATGTAACGAAAGATAAAACTTATATCGAAGTAAAATATACATAGTAGATTCTGTGCTCCTATTATTAATTCATCAATCCAAATCAAGTTATAGGTTTCAATATATGTTGCCGCTCTCTCGTAGTGATTATGTTCGGTAGATTTTCGCATTATATTTCGATCTTTCGTTGGTTCCCCACATTGTTGCCGTGTGTATATATACCAATATATACTTTATTATTATCTATCCATATTTATTAATTATATATTATGCTCTCATATTCGTATTATGGTGCTTATAACCACATCTTGGTAACGGAATGCACTTTACCGCTGCCATTACCACTTGCCCAATTAAACAATCGGGCGGTGGGGTTTTAGAAGTCTTTTATTATTTTCTAAACATCACCTTAAATCACCGGTTCTCGTCCGTTCAGCGAAGTTAAATAACTTCGATAATGATCAGTACCAAAATGGGTGACCACCTGGGAATACCAGGTGCTGTAGGTTTTGATGTTGTGTGTGGTGTAATGGACAACGGCTCGGAATGAGTAAGAGCCAAGTTGAATTCCAGTCGGGTTCATTACATTCACTAACGCGCAAATAAGCTTGGGCAAGCATCAACCGAAAGGGGACACGATGGCGCAAACGTGTCGCATCCGATCTTATTAACATGCATTGGCCCAGCGCTGTAGGGTAAAGACCCATTCCTCTGAATGTATCAGGGGAAAGCCTAAGTCCAACTTCACAGGCTGAGATAGACAGAAGAAAGAAAGAAGCATTCATAACATTGTATCTATATGAGTGCTTTCATTTTGATAATGAAAGCACTCATATAGATACATCAAAATATATTAATGATAATTACTCATTTCGGAAATTTAGAAAGATATCTATCCATCTTTCTATCTATCTATCTATCTATTTTTCGTCTTAGATATCTTAAATTTTCAGTAATTTTATCTATCTATCTATCTATCTATCTATCTATTTTTCGTCTTAGATATCTTAAATTTTCAGTAATTTTATCTATCTATCTATCTATCTATCTATCTATCTATTTTTCGTCTTAGATATCTTAAATTTTCAGTAATTTTACTTATCTATCTATCTATCTATCTATCTATCTATCCCAGTCTGTTCAAATTTATCTATCTATTCATCTTTATCTATCTATCTATCTATCTATCTATCCAAGTCTGTTCAAATCTATCTATCCCAGTCTGTTCAAATCTATCTATCTATCTCTCGATCTATGTCACTATTTTTGCTGAAAAAGAGACGTCAATTAATGTATAGATTATTACTGAATGAATAAACATTAATCTTTTCTTACTCTCACTAATTGTTTCGTACACTTTTTCTCCAGATTAAACAAAAGTTGTTAAGTTAAATTATTATATACCAATAATGTTGTTAATTATTTTCCACTCTTCACTCCTTTTTTCACAGACGAACGGAGACAAGCCTATCGCTACTCTATCGCTATTTCAATGGCAAATGTTCTGACGAGCGCTTAATACTTGGTTCCACTAGTGCTGACCTTTGAGGCAAAGACCCTCCACGACACGTACACGAGGCTGAATCATCCCTTCGTATTCCGTTAGTAAAAAATAAGTTCCATTCGGACAGTTTCTTCTCAAGAACTGCTGCTTTACGGAACCGACTCCTAAGAAGATGCTGTCCTGATCATGACAATTTTAACCTCTTCAAGTCTAGGGTTAACCGCTCTGACATGACCCTCCTTACTTATCTTAAAAATAATTAAGCTAAATCAACCATTTAAAGTACTGATATTTAATATAATCCCCATCCTAAAAAATAATAATTTATCTTTTATTCTGCGTTCTATTTTTTTTTTAAATACGACCTTGAGCGCTTTTAAATTGGGTCAAGGGTTAAATTGTCAATTTCGTATGTAGCGTTCGACGAATGTTCTTTTCATGTGCCGTTCAATGATAGGGTGCGTCTCTACACTAACGGATCAGAAAGATTGCAGCTGTTGTATAGTGACATTTTTTATGAGCATATTTTAGCTAAGCACAGATACTCTGGAATTATCTTCTACGCTGTTGTTTGAATTGAAGATGATCAAAATTAATACCAGTGCTGAGATCAAGAAAGCTAAAATAATAGAAGAAATTTGTTTTAGAGAAATCGAAGAACAACGCATAAATAATGAACAAAGAGAGAAAAGATTTGATTTAGACAAGTAAGTTAGACTCGTCCCAATTTTTAATGAAAACAAAGTAAATAAATATTTCCTACACTTCGAAAAAACTTATTAGTTTGGAGTGGTCCACAAATTCGTGGGCCATATTATTACAGATTGCAGTAAAGGGTAAGGCACAAAAGGCCTATGTTGCTTTATCATCCTCCGAATATAATGATTATTGTATAGTTGGATTAGCTATCCAAAAACTTAGTACCAGAGGCCTATCGTCAGAAGTTTAGGGGGTTAAAGAAAAATAACTAACAAACTTATGTAGAGTTTGCCAGTCAAAAAGAAACATATTTTGATAGAAGGAGTTTATCTAAAGAAGTTTGATTTGAGTACGACCATCTTAGACAAATGATCCTAATTGAAGAATTCAAGAAATACGTTCCAGACTATGTGCAAATCTATTTAGATCAGAAACGAGTTGATAATGTACATTAAATGGTTGAGTTAGCTAATGATTACGTTTTGGCACATAAACGCTGTAAGCCTAAGTCCCATAATTCACTTGAATCAGGAGGTTGTTTAGCATATAAATTTGGATTTAATCCAAATCCAAGTCCTAAGTCAAGGCAACCATATAAACCTGACCATTTTCCCGATTCTTATAAAAACAATAACAAAAGTTCGAATTACCAAAATAAGTATTTTAAATCTTCAGAATCTCGACAAAATGGTGAATGGAATCGAAAACTCCTCATGTTTCAATATTGCAATAAAGCAAGACACGTAATAGTAAATTTTTGGGTTAAAAAGAATGACGATTCCAGAGGGCTAACCCAGGTTAAACCTCAGGGGTTGATATATTTTAACTACAGTATGTCGGATAAGATTTTTGTTGAAAATGTTAAGGAAGAATACAAACCCTATATTTTTACTGGGTCTGTAGCTGATGTGCGTAACGTTAGTATTAAGATACCAGCTAAAATTTTACAGGATACGGGAGCTATCCTATCCCTGATTTTAAAAAGTCGCTTACCACGTGAGTCGAATTCAAACACAGAGATATTTGTAACTATTCAAGGCGTTAGTAAGGAAATTAAAATCCCCTTGTATAGTATTTATTTTGTGTCCGAATTTGTTTCAGGAGCTAGTGTTGTGGGAGTTGTTCCCAAATTACTTGTGAAGGGTGTGTCCATGTGTGTCCATTTGGGTAATGAGTTGGTTGGCTGGAAAGCCATCATCCATCTCCAAAAAGTTTTTAAAAAAAGACCTAGTGTATTTCCTCGAAAGAGAGAAACAGTTAATAAACAGAAATGTTATGAGGAATGGGATAATTGATTTATCCCAGACTTTCTTGAATTCTGCTGAAAACGTGAATTCTTATCATCATACTCAACATGCAAGTAAATGTGACGTTGGTATTGTGGAACTTGTCATTGGTATTCCTTTGTATCGGAATCAATATGTAATGGAAGAGAAGAAAGATCGTGAAATTATACCTCTTTTTGATAATGTGGTATCGGTGGAAAAGTTGAAGAAAATTAATACAGGATATTTTATAAAAGATACCGTACTTATGAGCAAGTGGAAGCCTTCTCATATTCCAGATACCGGACATTGGGCAGTAGTCCATCAGGTGGTTGTTCCTAAGATTTATTGACCAGAAGTACTGCGAACTGCACACGAAATTCCTCTGGAAGGCTATTTAAGAATAAATAAAACTTGTAATAAAATATTTGTTATGGTCCAAGTTCCATGTACCACGGTGATGGTCTAAGGTTTGAACCAATGAAAGAATAACAATATGGAATACAAAGATATATTACAACAGAAATATAATACAAAGAAGTAGAAGTATTAGTAATGACTATCAGATTTTGTTAGAGTGAACTATGTTGTCTCGACAAGTATCACTATTCTAATGTCCTTCCAATATGCTCTCAATTATCTCTCCTTGTCTTACAATCTCCTCATACCTCTTGAGAGGCGCAGTATTTATAATGTCAGGAATAGTCCATTATTATTATGAGTAAGTTCCCATAACAATATTAAAGCATTTTTATTGGCCTGACATTTGGAGATATGTGTCTTAATATTGCTGAACGTCTCATATATGACAGATAGTCAGGAAACCCAATCAAAAGAACCCTATTACTCCGTTAAACCCGATTCCTGCATTCGAAGAATCCATCGGGCGAGTGAATATTAGTTGTATTGGTCATCTACCCTTAAACCAAGTTGGGAAACCAATATATGTTGACTATAATGTGTGCTTTAACCCGTTTTACTGAAGCCATTGCTCTACGGGCTCTCGGCTCGAAAGATTGTAAAAGCTATTTCTACCTTCTTCACTAGAGTAGGACTACCAGAGGTTGTACAATCGGATCAAGGATCGAATTTTACTTAGAAATTATTTCACCAAGTGATCAGTCAATTAGACGTCGCTTCTATTAAATCTATCGGTTACCATCCACAATCCCAAGATTCTTTGGAGCAGTTTCACTCCACATTAAAGAACAGGATTCAAACCTATTTAAAGCATTGTAAAGAATGGGATGAGGGTATTTCCTTTTCTATTATTTGTCACCCGCGAATCTGTCCAAGAATCACTCGGGTTTACTCTTTTTGAGTTGGTGTTTGAACATTCTGAAACTGTTAAAAGTACCTTGGTTACAAGAAAACCCGAAGAATGTAAATTTGTTAAACTACGTATCTCAGTTCTGAACACGCCTAACCGAAGCAAACGAGTTAGCCCATCAAAATCTTCAGCCAACCAAAAAGAAAATGAAAAATCGGTATGATAGAGAAGTTGTTGAGCGAAAGGTGATCAAGTGTTTATGTTGCTACCTACGTCTAATCACCCACCTCAAAGCTAGATATCCTGGTTCTTATAAAATAATTAGAGACCTTAACTATGTTCTAAATACTCCTGATCGTAGGAAATCTACCCCGCTATGACATATTGATATGATTAAACCATATTTCTTTCGGACTGAGGATAATCCTGTGTTAGTGATCCATGAATCCGAATCTATCACAGATAAAGAAAATATAGACTTTAAAAATGACCACCGTGTCAAATTAAATAATTCCGAAATATTGAATAATCTTGAAGTGAAACTTTTTCCCTTACCTTCTAGTTAAAGGGATGAATTGTTTGCCCTTAGCACTAATTTTAATTTCCCGATTTGCCGAACCGAACAACATCACTGTATCATGATATGGATGTGGGAAGTGCTGCATTCATCAAACAACATTTTTATAAGATTAATCCACAAAGATTTAAGACTATGCGCCAAGAAATTTCTTACATGATGGAACACGGTATTATTGAGCCAAGCCAAAGTGATTGGTCCTCACCGTGTGTTTTGGTGAATACGCCTGATGGCTCCAAAAATTTTGCACAGATTACCGTAAGGGGAATTCTGTCACCAAAACGGACTCGCACACTCTACAAAGAATGGATGACAGTATTGACAAAATAGGGAAAGCAAAATATATCACAAAATGTGATTTGATAAAAGGTTATTGAGTGTGCCCATAGCCAAAACAGCAAAGGAAAATTCTGCCTTTTTAACTTCAGTATCGTGTAATGCCTTATGGAATGAAGAATTCCGTAGACTCATTCCAAAGACTCATGAACTGTTGCCTTGGAATCTACAAAAATAGATACCTATATTGATGACATTCTCATTTATAAAGATACTTGGGAAGAACATGTCAATTCTTTGCTGAAGCTGTTTGAGTGACTTATAATCTTATAGTTAATCTGGCAAAGAGTGAATTTTAATCAGGCGAAAGTAACATATCCCGGCCATATAGTTGGGCATGATTGTGTGACTCAATTTGAGTAGAAAATCCAAAATGTCATACAATACCCTGCTCCGATAATGTCAGATATTTACGAAGATTTCTTGCCATGGCAGACTACTATCGAAGATTTTGTAAGAATTTTTCAGATGTCGCGATACCGCTCACATATTTGCTAAAGAAAGATTAAATTCTGATTGGCTCTTAGCTTGTCAAAGATCTTTAGATCAACTTAAATCTCTACTTGTGCTCTAAACCTATCCTTAAACCTACGGATTTTTCACAGCCTTTTAGTATCTCTGTCGACGCTAGTGACTCTGGGATTGGTGCCGTATTGTTACGAGCCGACGAAGATAAAACCGAAAATCCTGTCGGCTATTTTTTTAAAAATTCAGCATTCACCAGAAAAAAATATTCTACAATTGAAAAAGAAACATTAGCTCTATTATGGAGTTTACAACATTTTGAGATTTATGTAACTTCATCCTGTCAACCATCAATAAATTATGCCAATCACAATCCTCTTACATTTTTAAATAAAATGAAAAATAAGAATAGACGGCTATTATGTTGGAGCTTAAATTTTGCAAGATTATAATCTTGATATTCGCCATATTAAAGGTGTGAATAATGCATACGCTAATAATTTATCATGTATTTGAAATAAATAAAATAAATAAAATTTTTCTTTCATTTCCTTTAGGAAGGGGAGGTTTGACATAACCCTCGTTATTCATATTAAAAATGATTAAGTTGAATTAAATCAATCATTTGAAGTATTGATATTTAATATAAATCCCCTTCCTAAAAATTAATAATTTATCTTTTATTCTGTATTCCGTTTCTTAAAAATACGGCCTTGAGCGTCTTTAAAGTGGATCAGTGGTTAAATTGTCAATTTCGTATGTAGCGTTCGACGATTGTTCATATCATATGTTACATTCAATGATAGGGTGAATCCCTACACTAACGGAACAAAAAGATTGCTGCTGTTGTACCGAGAATACGTAAAAAACCCTTTATCCTTTCTCCGTGGGCTGGCTACTATGTAAAATTGTGTTCTGATATTTCAGAGACGGATAAAAAAAGAAAGAAAAAGGGGAGATTATCATGAATTCAAAAGCCAGGATTATATATCTTCCGTGAATGAAAATCAAAGCGCTTTTAGGTTGATAAACCCAGCAAACCAAATTGATTGATCAAAGCACTTCTAAATATGAAGGGAAATATCTAAAATTCTGTCTACTATGAACTGTGTCTAAAATAAGAAAAAAACAAGAAATTATAATCGATAAAATTATGCCACAGATAAGTGGCCATTGAACATTTCTCATAGAATAATGCTTAAATTTTCTTCCCTTTCTCCCATTCTTAGTTTATCGTTTCCTTATTCTCTCATTCCATATTTTTATATATTACAATAATTATAACTTTACATCTCGTTTGCGATACGTTGTCTGTGTTGGTATTGGTCCCTAGCTGAGTAGAAAATCCCCTTTTTTTTTTCGTTTAAGTGAACCATATTCGCTACCATATATTTGAATTTTGTTGAAAGATAAAATTTGTAATAGCGTTATCTTACCTACATAACCTCATAAGCTGCACGTTTTGCCTTCTCTTACGCACTGTAACTCTCTCTGTGTATGGTTTTCAGGTACTCCCCAACGGTACTACACACTGGAATTGCCTCCTCAGACCGATATTATTACAATGTGATTCAAGGTGGTGATACTCCTGTTTTTTACAGTAAGGTTCACACTGTACAAGGCCAGGAGCCCACTCGGTGAAACACCTTCTTGGGAAACTGTTCCACAGAGCAGTGGTTCACGGGAAGAAGCTGTTTGAGTGGAATTTACTTCTCACCGATGGAATACGGATGGAATGTGGGTGGTTTGCGACAATGTAAGTGGCATGGCGGGTCCTACCCGTGAAGGATAGACCTGGCGGAGCTAGTGAATGTAGTTCGTCTGAGCACTTTCCATGCTAGTAACGACAGAGCTGTGAGAGGTTCGCCACACTCCGCCTTTGAGAGAAAGGTTGGAGGGTGGGAAATAATTTGTCGCCTACAAGGACTTGGAGACGATTTTGAACACAAGACTGGAAGGTGAGGTCTGGACAACTCTTGCCCAAATATAACAACAGTCATCCATTTTCGGCCCGATCTGGTTCTTAGAAAGGTAGAGGATAATATGAGGAGCCAGGTATTTGCTGAAGCGGCATCTTTATCTTTAGCGATGGATCGTATTTACGAGTTCCACTTTAGGTTAGGTGTGAGATTGAGGCCCAGTATTTGCTTAAGGCACGCGGAAGAGAGGTCAGCTGCCAATCTCTGATCGTCACGAGTTTTAGTGGTGCCCCCGTATATCGTCAAACCATTGGCATAGATGTTTACAAATGATCTGAGTATATTCTTAGGCAGATCATTTATGTAAAACAGAAAGTGTTTTGGTCCAAGAAGTGACCTCTGGGCGACGCTTACCTTGACCACCAGGGCCTCGGAGGACTGGGTGTTAATAACTACTTTCAGGGATCTACCTGTTAAGAAGGATTTTATAATTGAGATTGTATAAATCCTGCTAGATTTATGGAGGAACAATGCTCAATATCGAAGATAAAGCTATTGTAGATATAAAAAAAATATGGACATAGATATTAACACAGTTGGGTGAATGTCATTTTCTCACCTTAATCGATCATCAGAGCTTTTGTAACCAGCCATTATATATATATATATATATATATATATATATATATTTTTGTTGTGTATGTTGACTTGGGAGAGTAATGATTCTGTTAGGAAAGATGAGACTGGGAAAAAACCGGGGCGTATATTAATATTTGGTTGACCTTAGATACATGTGGAGGGAAACACACACACACACACACACACACACACACACACACACACACACATATATATATATATATATATAGTTGTATATTTAGGCAGCAATCTTTCCTTTATGCATGTTTTATTAAAAACGACAGACAAGGTACTACGGTTAAGCTTTTTATTTAATTTTTCTTGTGTTCGAACAGGAGCTTTCTTTTCTGGACAAATGGTGTGTAAGAACTGTCCAAATGTTTTATATTTCCGAGCGCTTTCGGCTATACCTTTAGCCATTATCAAGGATGATTCGACTTTTCAGCTTAATAGAGTGTGTGCGTTCTGTGTATGTCTTAGTGTGTGGTAGGGATGATTTTAATTTCCGAATATGGTTATCACATTGTGGCTTTGTTCGGAGTTAATATTGTTAAGAGTTGGCTTTTTCTTTTTTTATTATTAATAAGCGCTCGGAAATTTGCGAAGTATTTGAAACCTTTTGTCGTTCTGGATTCCCACAATTCCAACCTGTCAAAGATCTGAGCACTGGTCAAAAGTAGTTGTTTTCGCTATAACGCATTTATATAACTCATTTTATAACATATAACATTCTCCTTAATGTCTTTTCTTTTGCTTCTAGTTCTCAACTTATATTTTCAACAGTCCTCTTTATCATTCACTGATTTCTGTGAAGTTATTTGATATATTCAACGTAGACATTCCCTCACTCAATAACTTTATTGTTTTTCAGCATCTGCTAGATCATTTCCATTACCTATGTTTCAACATACATTATAGGAAAAAGAAAAAATATTTTTTATTAGATTTTAGATGCCTTAAAATAGACACCTCGATTGAATTTTCGAAAATAAAGGGTGAGCTCTTTTTTTGTATAATTTTTAAGTACCCAGTAAACTTTAAAATGTTGGAAAATATTCTCTGTAATCTAATTTTAGGAATGTTGAATTTAAATTTACTATAGTCATCACTTTTATTTTCTCATTTTGTCGTATATGATCGACCATACTTTTAAACAAAGACAAGTTACGTAACATTTTATATACATAATTTTTTTTTTTTAATATGGTGGGTAAACGACATTTATTGAGCTTTTCAATTTTTGATTCGTAAATACAATTTTCCCTTAATAACAATATCACCTAACATGATTAAAAAAAAATATTTATACTATTTGCATTGTTCGGACTGTTGTCCCCATGTTTGTGCCTATATCCATGTATATGCAAGTGATGTATTGGAGAATGGCTAGGAATTGTTAATCAGAGAGCCGAGTTCCAATTTCAGAGGAGTACGTTATATTCATTTACATGCAAATACCCTTGAGAAACCTATGAATCCACATATTCTCCGTCGAGCTTTGTATTAATTAGTCGGACTTATATCAATAAATCATTATTATCTCCAAAGAATTCTGAGAATCTAAAAATATGTTTTTTTTAATTTAAATGAGCCTAAAAAAAACAAATAAACAAACCTATAAAAAAACGCATAATAAAATATATTCTTACATATTTCAATATAAAATGTTTAAAAAGTTGATATCTATATCTAAAATAATTATATATAACATTTCAAATAATTTTTGTACGGCTGCGAAATGTAAATATAACAATTCTTATTTATCATTTCCGTGTATTATTTCTAATTATTATTAAATATTTCTAATTAATATTAATAATAGTTTTATGTTGTGTAGAGGTAGAGGAATCAGTTTACAATGAATTTACATATAGCAAACTGAACACCCACTTAAAATTATTATTATTATATATATATATATATATATATATATATATATATATATATATATATATATATATATATATATATATATATATATATATATATATATATATATATATATATATATATATTACTTTTCTGGCGTACGGCCACATCACGTTGAAATACTTTTAGTATCTAGATGGGTGACTGCTTGAGAATACCAGGTTCCTTGGATGTAATGGATAATGCCTCGGTATTGTGAATCTGGGAGCCGAGTTCAAATTCCTTTTGGTTTCGCTATATTCACTTACGCGTTATTTTCAGTTAAAAATATGAAAATATCGTTTCTCTATATTCCAGTTGTTAGGTACATTCTGTTTTTGTTTTTATTAGTTACTTTGTTCATTTAATTTCATTTTCGTATTTTGCTTTGATAAAGTCCACATTGGACGAAACGCGTCAGCAATTACCAGTTTTCCTATTGTCATTTTTATTCATAAATAAATAAATATGTGTGTGTATGTTTGTGTATGTGTGTGCATGTATATATGTATGTATGTGTGTGTGTATGTATATGCATGTATATGTATGTAGATATGTATATATATATATATATATATGTATATATATATGTATATGGAAATTTTTTTTTTTTTGTTTCATACACGCGCAAATATTTGAATCGTCATTTATTTGGGTTTTAACTTTTTTATATATATGTACATATGTGTATATCTCTGTGTCTGTTTATATGTATGTATGTGTATATATATATATATGTGTGTGTATATTTGTATGTATATGTATGTATGTGTATATGTGTGTATGTATGTAAGTGTGTATATATGTACGTATGGAGGTGTTTATGTATGTATATGTATAGGTGTGTATGTGTACTTATGTATATACATGTTTATATGTGTGTGTGTATATGTGTGTGTATGTGTATATATACATGTGTATGGGTGTATGTATTTGCATGTGTATATATATACATGTGTAAAGGTGTGTATGTATTTGTATGTGTATATGTATGTGTATATGTGTGTATGTGTGTATATATGTATGTATGTGTGTATATGTATGTATGTGTGCATATGTATATGTGTATGTGTATGTGTGTGTATGTATGGGTATATGTATATATGTATATGGATATATATGCATATATATGTATATGGGTATATATATGTATGTGTATGTATATGTATATGTTTGTGTATGTATAAGTATGTATGTATATGAATATATGCATGGGGTATATGTATACGTGTATATGTATGTGAAAAGTGTGTGTATATGAATATAGATGAATATGTGTATGTGTGGATATGTGAATATATTTTATATATATATATATATATGTATATGTGTGTATGTGTATGTATATATATATATATATATATATATATATGTATGTATGTGTATGTATGTATATATATATATTTATATCTATGTGTGTATGTATGTGCATGTGTATGTACACGTATGTCTGGGTGTGTGTGTGAGTACATGCCTAAGTGTATGTACCTACTTGTAGGGGTTTTTTTTTTTTTTTTTTGTGTGTGTATTAGTATGTGTTTTAAACATAGAAATATTTGGTCCTTGCTAAATAAGACAATCTTTATATTCACCTTCATATATTTATATTTGATTCTAACCTGGAGTCTATACTAATTTTCTCAATTACAAAGCGGCCCTTTAAGTAAACAAATTTTTTTTTTTTTTTTTTTTTTTTCGTCCCATCTCTCCCCCACCTTCTTCTCGTTCTTTTTTCCCCCTACTTCCTATCCTAAATTCTAATTGTCTGTGATGTATGTATGTCACCACGAAATGTATCTTTTATGCATTAGACATCCGTCGACTTTCTTTCTCTTCTTTTTAAATTCCCCCCCCCACCCACATCTCCTAGAATTCTCTCTGTCCTCCTCCTCATACTTACTCTTTCTCTAAATTCGTTTTTGATTTCCGGAGTTGTTTTTCTGTTTTTTCATTTTGAATTTGTAGGTCTGATGATTTGGATCGTATTTACGATTCCAATGAAATAAATTATGACCATGGAATATTAGTGTTTAAGCCTTCTTATTATATCCTTACTCTGTCCTAGACATTGAGTTCTACCTGGATCCTTCCTCTTGGAAAATTTTTTCTGAAAATATACATGTATGGAAATTTTTTAGATATATATTTTTCATATGTATGTATATTTTCCACTAATATTATCTATATATATATATATATATATATATATATATATATATATATATATATATATATATATATATATATATATATATGAATGAAAGAAAGAGGTTATAGTGGTTCCAACGAGAAAAAAGTGTGTACATTACAAAGAAGAGAGGCACCTCAAACGTTTTTGGATGTAATGTGGATATTAAAAAAAAAACATTATGCTTTATTTTCCATAATTTTGCTACGCGCGTTTCTGGTTTCGCGACCGTCTTCAGGTAAAGGGTGGAGATTTTCACATATTATTAAAAATAATTCATTTTTTTCCTTTACGTTTTTCGATGCTAAATATTCTCGATATGAGACAATCTGCTTTTGTGTTAGTAATCCAACACGCACACAGGTCGGTAACTATATAATCCTTTTCATTTTTAATTCTAAACGTATTAGTATTAGTCACAAATCGTTTCTTTCTAAGCTATAAGCCACAACGTTGTCTTGAAACACAAGAAATATTTATAGAGCTACCTATTCTTATCCACACCATCGTCTACTTTCAAAATGGCTTCGATTCTGGACACACGCAGAAACATGAACGGATAATTAGAAAATGTTTATGGGAAGGCTGAACTTGATGTTAATGGCAATTGTAGAGGGAAAGGAGAAATTGGCCAAAATGATAGCGGGAGGCCAGACGTTGCTGTGTATATGACCAAACTGACTGATTCCCTCATTACAGTTGACAGAAGAATCCTGATTGCAAAACTCTGCGAAAACGTTCAGGTTAGCCATGTTAGTCACTAGACTGTTCAATAATTCTCAGCATGTTGTGATAATCTCCATGAAAGACAAGAGTGTAGTTGCTGTTTAAAAGTTTCTGGAGCTACACAACACGAATGAAAGAGGTAATAAAACAAACAGCGGTTTTGGAACGAGGAGTGAAAAGGAGGTGAAAGCGGTAATTCGCGCGTGGTTAAGAAAGCACTAAAAAGGTTCCACGACGTGTGTAATACGACGTTTAAGAAGACAGAACACTTTGTTGATAACTAGATTTAGAATTTTGAAAAGGGACGTTCTCCTAGCATTAAATATTTTGTAAATATAGAACATGCGACCGAGCCTCGTATTTGTTATGGAGTAAGACACATAATCTTCTGTTCCTTCGATACTCTCTAAATACGACCTTCCGAATTCTCGGAACTTTTGAACTCCTATGTGTGAGTATTTAATAATCTTCTTTGTTTCCTCTACCCAGTCTTCTCTTCCTTCGATACTCTCTCTCAATACGACCTTCCTAATTCTCGGCTATTTTTGAACACTTATATATATATATATATATATATATATATATATATATATATATATATATATATATATATATATATATATATATATATATATTAAATATATAAATATATATATATATATATATATATATATATATATTTATATTTTAATAAACTTGTTCTTCATTGTTTCTCTACCCAGTCTTCTGTTCCTTCGATACACTTTCTAAATACGACCTTCCTAATTCTCGGCTATTTTGAACAAAGACAACATTACAACAGTATTGCTGTTAACTTTACACACTACCATAAACAAAGGTTTTTTGAGGAAGACTTTACTAAAACAAATGACAACAATGAACTTGATAAGTTTAACTTCCTGAAAATTAAATCGTTTTATAGGGAAAGATTTTATAACTTTCACCCGGCAGTAAAACTCACTGTTCGGCCAATGAATGCCGAATATTTCCTTATATGGAAATGGCTAATATCACGCTTTAGTATTAGCATATATATTCTGGTACTTGATCATATAATGGGATATTGTGATATTGTATTTTGACAATTATAAAACATTCCGCTATCATAAGTCTCTCATAAGTCAAAATCAATATATGTTTTATACAGCTCAGAGCTGTATAATTTTTATGTTTATAAAATTGGAACACATATGCACATTGATGCCCAATTCTATCACACTTTGTGGTCGATTTGTTTGCTTATCTCCTGTTATCCATAAATCATGCTATTCTGGGAAACACACTATCATTTGGTTCGGTATTTATCGAAGGAAAAAACAGTTTCTGCTGAAACTGACCGGGGGGGGGGTTCACACTTAATTTTTCACTGAGTGTTCTAAATCATTCGCAAATACTATTTCGGCCATCAGACACAAAGACTGGCTTAAGCGATGCTCAAAGATAATCTTCATTTATAAGCTGCATCCCTTCTGAACTTGGACAATCATCGCTCTCCACAATTCCTATCCTTTGTAGCTCATAGTAATGTTTGTCTTTACACCGTCCTTCCCAGTCCTTGTTCTGTTATCCATTTATATAGCTTGTTAAGTAGGTTATTCACAGTTTCTTTCTATCTCTCTTGCTTTCAATATATCCTGTGTCAAATTCTCCAAACCTCTTTTCCCCTTTTCTGCGTTAGAAATTTCTAAAGTGTGAAATATATTCAACGTACAAGTGTCCTGTTTGTTTTCATTTTCATTACAACGTTCTCGTTACTCATATTTTTCAGTCCATGGGATTCTCAGCCTCCTTCTGTAGAAGCACATTTGTGTTGTTTCAATTCTCTTCTTCAACTTTGAGGAGATTGTCCAACATTTTCTGCCATAGCGGTGGACTGATATTACGTGACAGTTTAGAACTCATTTTATTGTTTCTAGCGAAATTCGTTTTCTTAATACTTTGCTTAGCTTTTAGAAGGTATCTTTCGCTATTCCAATCCACCTTCGGATTTCGGTGTCACATTTTAATCCTTTATTAAAACACTGTCTAGATATTAAAATTTTCGTATTTGCTTGATTTGGTATCCCCAATTCATAGTTCTTATCTTCAGCTGTTCCTCTTGCTGAAAACGAAACATTGATATTTATTCCTTTTTTTTTCAATTTCTTTTACTACGTTCTCTAGCTTTTAGAAGCTGTATAAAACAAATATTGGTTCTGTTAAATGCTATCAAGACTGTGTCACCTGCATATCTTATGTTGTTAGGGTATCCACCAATAATATATCCTGGAAAGACTTCTCTCAACATAGCCTCACTATATAAACGTTTAATAATTCTGTTTCTATTTCTTTGCTTTTACTGAATTAATTTTCTATCCGTATGCAGGTGTTCTCTTTAAAAAAAGAATATTGACTAGTCTCGAGATATAACAAAACTTATCACCCGAACTCTGATGACTAGAGCGTGCAACACAATTAAATCTGAAATACAACCAAAGCAGTGCGGGTTAAAGACACTGGGACAAGGAACGCGATATTTATGCTCTGAATTATATCAAAAAGAGCAATGCAAATGAAGAAGTGTGTGTACGTGTGTTTTATAGATTATGCAAAAGCTTTTGATAAAGTACGTCAAAAACAACTGTTGGAAACTGGTAAGAAAGCTTGGGGAATTCAGGTGTGAAATTTACGCAGTCGTGGTAACTTATTGGTCGATGCTGAAACCCAATTTTACGGCACAAGTTAACAAACTCATTTGATATCGAACAGCAGGTTTAATGAAAACAAACTGAAGGTGGAAAAAATTATTAATCATTCCACGTGGTATATTTAACGAGCTTCCATCAGGAAAATTATTCTAACAGTAATTCGTAATAGTTTGGGAGAGCTATGTCTTGTCACTGTCAATATTGACTATTGAGCTTATGTCTGGGAATAGTAGCAGTAGGATTAAACGGAATTGTAATAGAGATGCTGGCAGTCTGAGATGATTTCGACATTGACAAGATTACAGACATAATAAAGGAAATTTACAAAAGTGGTGATATACTAAAAGACCTAAGTAGATTTATTTTTACAGCACTGCCCAAGAAGCCGAGTCCAAACGAATCGGACAATCAGTCTAGAGAGCCATATAACAAAACTTATTATCCGAAATCTAATTAATAGGTTGCGCAGTAGAATCAAATTGGAAATAAGACAAGAACAGTGCGGGTTCATTAAAGACACTGGAACAAGGAACGCGATATTTATGCAGAAAGAGCAATACAAATATAGAAAGGTGTGTACCTGTGTTTTATAGATTATGTAAAAGCTTTTGATAAAGTACGTCACAAAGAGCTATTGGAACTGTTTTGTAACCTTGACATATTTGGGAAGGATATTGGAATAATCCAGAATCTATACTGGTAGCAAACCGCCTGAATATGGATAGACAATGAATTCAGTAGATTTATAAAAATAGGAAAGTGTGTAAAGCAAGGCTATGTTTTTTCTGCGGTTTTATTCAACCTATACATTGAGGTCATTTTTTAAAGAATTAGAAGTTCTGCTAGGATTCATTATTGGCGGCCAAATTCTTAGCAACATAAGATATGAAAATGACACAGTGTTTATAGCAGACACAGAAAGAAAACTACAACAACTCCTAAAAAATGTAATGAAGGAAAACGTGAAGAAAGAACTAAACGCAAGAAGACGGAATGCACGAATGTTAGCAAAAGGAACAACAGCCCAGCATATAAATTGAAAAATGGAGATACGAAAATCAAACAAATACAACAATTTAAATATCCGGGAAGTGTTTTAACAGAGGACAGAAAGTGCGGTACTGAAATCCGAAGGCGCATTGTAATATCAGTTCTCTTATATCAGAGTGAATGATGGACAACCTCCTCACAGATGAAGAAAAGACTTGAAGCACTAGAAATATGCTTGTACAGAAGGATACTGTGAATATCATGGACAAAACATGTGAGCAATGATGAAGTATTAGAAAAAATGTTAAACAAATAGGACACATATTTAGAACTTCTATATATGAGTATTTAATAAACGTCATCTTCTTTGTTTCTTCTATCCAGTCTTCTGTTCCTTCGATACACTTTCTAAATATGACCTATTTTGAACTCCTATATATGAGTATTTAAATAAACCTATTCTTTTTGTTTCATCGAACTTGGCTTCTGTTACTTCGATACTCTCTCTAAATACGATCTTCTTAATTCTCGGCTATTTTGAACGCATATGTATGAGGATTTTAACAAAATCTTCTTTTGTTTTCCACTACATACTCTTCTGTTCCTTCGATACTCTCTCTAAATACGACCTTCCTTATTCTCGGCTATTTTGAACTCCTCTGTATGAGTATTTAATATCCCTCTTCTACTTTGTTTCCACTACCTAGTCTTCTGTTCGTTATATACTCTCTCTAAATACGATCTTCCCAATTCTCAGCTATTTTGAACAAAGACAACATTACAACAGTATTCGTGTTAACTTTACACACTACCATAAACAAAGGTTTTTTGAGGAAGACTTTACTAAAACGAATGACAACAATGAACTTGATAAGATTAACTTCCTGAAAATTAAATCGTTTTATAGGGAAAGATTTTATAACTTTCACCCGGCAGTAAAACTCACTGTTCGGCCAATGAATGCCGAATATTTCCTTATATGGAAATGGCTAATGTCACTCTTTAAAATTAGCATATATATTCTGGTACTTGATCATATAATGGGATATTGTGATATTGTATTTTGACAATTATATGAGAAACGATGAATTATTAGAGAAAATGTTAAACAAAAAGGATACATATAATTAACATCAGAAAGAAATAACTGAAATTTCTAGAGCACATAATGAGGAAAGAAGGCTTGGAAAATGTTACACTGTACAGATTAAAGGCAAGAGAGGCAGAGGAAAACAACGCCTAGCAAGTTTATGTAAATAAATGACGGAGCATGATTTAGGGGAGATAACAAAAAGACAAAATTTATTTAGAGATACCAAGGACAGGAAATTGTGGAGAGCCATGATCGGCGACGTCCTGAAGAAGAAGAATAGAGATTTGTTCTTTTTTCTTCTTTATTATCAATGATGTCATTTGTGGCGCTGTATTCCCTAGTATTTCTTTACTAATTCCCTTAGCTAAACAGATTAACATGCTAGTTAACGAGCAGGTTTAGTGGCTGAGATTGTTGTGTTGTTACCACCAGCGACTATAGTTAATATATGAGTGAAAGGGAAAACCCGTTTTTTTGCATACTGACTGGTTTTCAACAAAAGCTAGTTTTCTACAAGCCAAGTACTATTTTCCTAATCGTGTAATATCCAGTAATTACTCGTAAAATCTATTTTGAGTTAAAACTGCAGAAAATGCATTTTTAGCCTTGTAAGATAAAGTATGTCTTTGTTCAAGACATTGGAACAAGAAATACAAATTTCGTTATCAAGCTGCTGTCAGAACGACCAGTAGCTGAATGGGAACCGATCTTTACCTGTGTTCTACTGATTACACAAAGGTTTTTGGAGAGCCGACTTCTAATTATGGTCGGTTTCGTTATAGTAACTAACACGTAAATTCCCTTGAGAAAAGTATGAATCTATCGTTTCTCCCTCAGCAATGAGTTAATTAGTAAAATTTGTATAATAAAATGATTATTATCTACTGCCATCCCCCCATTTATTACAATCTATATTTTTCTGGCTTTAAATAACCTGCAAATGATTGATAAGCGGTAGAAACCGATTCAATTAATAATAAAAAAAAAAGAAAGGTTGAAGTACGACACGAAAAGCATGAAATGTTAGGGAAGCATGATCTACATGGAGAGGATAGCAAACAATCCGTTACATGTACTAGGAACACACACAGTTTGGATGCGATTACCGAAAAGTAAAGTGAGTATACAATAGAAAGACGTGTACAATAAATATTTCGTTTTTACCGGATTTATTTCAGATAATTTCAGGCGGTCGTAACTTTAATAACGTACGTTATACAATTAGTGATAAGTCAAACCACAGAATTAAAATCAGCAAATTATGAAAGATCAGAAGCCTTTCGATCAGCCGTCTAAGAAAATTTGCAATTAGTGAATGTTGTGGGTTGTTCTTGAAACATTATAAGAACTTGATGACGCTTACATTAACACGATGACTGGGAAGTTTCTATCGTTAGTACAATAAGTTCTATCCTCATTAAGTACTCTATTATCATGTCCTTGTGCCAGATAAATTGAGATTAATAACTATTAATATACTTAAATGACAATAACTTAACATGCATGATGTAGGTGTAATTAGTTGTCTTAATGCTTCCAGTGGGAACTTTTTCAATATTCTAACATATTATGGAGAGGAAGGCACTGTGGACTTATTGTCTTGAATGATAGTTTGCCATAAGTTCTCCAAGAATTTGAGGACAGACAATTGTGCAGCTCATTCACTTCCTATTATTATCTTCAATGTAAACTTTAACCTGTTGGTTTGTTTCGACCTAAAAAAAAAACCCATGGTGGGCTGTAGCATACATTTATCTAATATTTCGTCATTAGAATATTTGTTATTCAGTAAAATGGAGCGACACCATTTCCAGCTTCATCTAATTATATTTTCTCTTTCAGCTTTTAGCATCGGCCAAATACAATATACGTGGTTATAGGTGTCTAACAATCCTAATAAACCTTTCTCTATCAGACAAGGATTCACATTTTGATTCGTCAATCGATATTCCTTTAGACCGCTATTCTTAATCCCAATCTTTATTCTCTTTCACGAATCGAAATCATACTACCTCTGATTTAAAGGAAATATGCTTATGGTACTTGTGCTTCACAAGCCCCATGAGCACAAATTTAGGCAATGTTTAACATCTAATTTCAAACAATATTTTCAGTTTATGGCGGTCATTTTTATATTCTTCATCGAAAGTCAGTTATTTTACCAATTTATCCTCATGGTTGGTTTTCTCTGTTGTCCTGAACTTGACTAATATAAACAGTCCCTAGTTGTGTTGTAGAAGTTATTCTATTCTGAATGAAGTTTTGACTTTTGAAATTAATTTATTAAAGCGAAGATATATTTAAAGTGCACTAATTTCAGAATCCTCTATAGCCCATTTACGTTCAGGATTCTACATTTATTCCGAAAAATAGTGTAGGTACAATTTACTACATTGAACATCAACATACACTCGACGTCAATATTCAGGCCGGTAAATGTAATTAATACTGTTGATTATAAACAGAGCATTTACTTAAATAAATTTTATCAATAAAAATAACGTATGAACAGAAAATATATTAAATAATTGTCGGACTTAATTCATTTCATAATATGTTTTCATTGTTTATGTTAAGTTACGTTTCGTGAACAGATATGATCATTCGGGAATGATCGTCGGGGATTGTTGTTTTAAAACAGTAATTTGGACTAAGAAGCTTCTGTGTAAAGAAGTGTTATAGCACGTCAGATCAAATGACGGTTTTGTATAGGACACAGGTTCGATTCTCCCCCGGAGAACACATATTTTCTACGAAATTTCTCGGACATTCAGGCCGGTAAATGTATTTAATACTGTTGATTATAATCAGAGCATTTACTTACATAAATTGTATCTATAAAAATAACGTATAAACACAATATATATATATATATATATATATATATATATATATATATATATATATATATATATATATATATATATATATATATATATATATATAGAGAGAGAGAGAGAGAGAGAAGTGTATAAAATAGGATATAGAATCCAGACAAAGTTTTGAAGTAACGTGGCAAATGGAAAATCGTTCCATTGAAATTAAATTTGATTTCGTGTTTCGCCTTTCTAAGTTTCATCAGATCGAAATCATTATGGCTCTATTTTGGTTTGCGTTCTCATTTCACGTTTCTTATATATTATGGATTATATAATTTCGTTTAATTAAGGGTCTGTTTCATTTATTTCTTGCAGGCTTAATATCAGTAGGGATGTTTTTTTTATAATTCTCATTCATTAATTACTTACTTTATTCTCACACACACACACACACACACACACACACACACACACACACATATATACATATGTGTGTGTGTGTGTGTGTGTGTGTGTGTGTGTGTGTGTGTGTGTGTGTGTGTGTGATAAAAATATAGTTTAAAGCTATGTTCTATTTATGAATAAACGTGCTCAGTATCAGAGCTTAAGCGTATGTAGGTGAACATTGAGGTCGACACCAAGCGACGACAGTCGAGTTTCATATTGAACGCAATCTTAAGACATGGTCTGAAGATTGCGTTCAAGCATGGTACAGACTGTCGTCGCTTCATGATGACCTCAGAGTCCACTATATATATATATATATATATATATATATATATATATATATATATATATATATATATATATATATATATATATATATATATATATATATATATATAGAGAGAGAGAGAGAGATTTATAGATAGATAGAGATATATATGTATAGACGATCCTTAAAAATCCATTCGCTTATAATTTATTTCATGAATATGTACAAATATTCATCTCTTCAGAGCGAAGTTTTTTTTAAAGAAATACTGGCTCTCTTCGTGACCAACCTTAACTCGTTTATCCCCTCCTCTGACTTCTCCACCCCCTGTTGCCTTCCTCTCTTTAGAAAAGACTCTCAAACCCACATGCATGGCCTGGGAGTTTACGTCAGTGATCATCTCTCACTCCTCTCTCTCTCGAATATCCAGGTCCATTCATACATGTGTCTCCGTCTATCTCTCCTCAATACTGTACTACTACCTCTTCTTCCTCTATCGCTCTCCATCCTCCTACGACTCTGGTGTACTCGATAGCATTTCCGACAATATAGACAAGGTTGTCTCTCTTCATCCGTTTGCACATATATTCGTGTTCGGTGACTTTAACGCCCACTATACCAAGTGGCCTAAAAACACTATAACTGATTTTGGTAGCATACAGACCCTTAACTTTTCAATTACTCAATCCCTGACACAAATGGTTGACTTTCCTACACGTTTCCCCAATACCCAGGACGGCAAGGCTTCCATTCTCGATCTCTGTTTCACCTCCATCTCGAGTCATGTCGTGCCACGCAGCTCTGCCCTCTTGGCAACTCTGATCATGCTGTAGTGTCTGTTAACATCTCCTCCCCCAGCAAAGAACATCCTACTAACAGAAAATCTTTCTGATATCAACGAGCTGACTGGGAGTCGTTCCGTGATTTCCTTCACGATGTCCCCTGGAATGTAATCTTTAATCTCCTCGTTCAAAAATGCGTTTCCGGGATCTCCTCCTGGGTAAAAGCTGGAATGGAGGCTTTCATCTCCGCAAGAAAATATAAAGTTAAATCGTGCTCACTCCTTGGTTCTCAGCTGCTTGCTTAGCTGCTATTGCCCATAGGAATCACTTCTTCCGTAGCAACATATCATTGCAACAGGCATCTCTTTATCACTGCCCGTAATGAGTGCAAGCGTGTGCTCAATGAAGCAAAGTCACTATATGCTGGAAGAATAAAACAACGTATTGCATCTCGTAAATTCGGTACCAAAGATTATACTGAACAACAGCAAATCCGCTATAGCTCCTTTATTCAATCAATTTGAGGTCCTGACTTCCTCAGCTGATTAGGCTGAATGCTTTGCTCGGAAATTCTCATCCAATTCAACGCTCGACTTATCCGGTGTACCTACACCCGATTTTCCCCCGAACTATTGAGCGAATTGCACATAACCCCATCGATGGTATTGATCATCGTCTCTAAATTAGAATCCTATAAGGCTAGTAGTGGGGACGAGATACCAGCCGTTTTCCTGAAGAAATGTGCTCCTGAACTGGTCCCTGTCCTCTCTAAACTATATAACTACTGCCTCAGCAATTTTTGCTTTCCAGCCTGTTGGAAGTCCTCATCGGTTGTACCTGTTTTTAAGAATGCTGAAGACCCTTCTGACTCATCCAAGTACTGCCCCATCAGTCTCCTACCACTCTTCAGTAAAGTCTTCGAGGCTTTAATCGACACCGAAGTGGTTAAGCACATTATATACCATGATCTTCTCTCTGACATGCAATATGGTTTCCGCTTTGCCCGATCTACCGCTGGTGTGTTCACGGCCATAACTGAATTTGTTTACCAAACACTTCATAAAAACGGAGAAGCTCGAGCTCTGGCTCTTGATATCTCTAAAGCGTTTGATAGGGTTTGGCATGCCAGCCTTCTTCGTAAGCTTCAGGGATACGGAATTTCAGGTCGATTTTTAGTGTATAACTGTACATTATTTCATATTGTACTGGTTGGGTACAATAAACCTTCCTTCTATTATCCACCTGGTGTTAAGTATTTATTCCCTTAGCACGGAATATATATATATATATATATATATATATATATATATGTGTGTGTGTGTGTGTGTGTGTGTGTATTTAAGCACACACACACACACATATATATATATATATATTATGGGTGTGCAGATCGATGAATATATGTTTAGGCGAGTACATATATATATTAAATTGGTGTAAATGTTACCATTTCAGATATGTATTGGGGGTGTGGAATGGAAATAATGCTTCTGACGTATATACTGAGGCGCCCACATACGTATACATGCATGTCAATGTATATAGAGTTGCTAAAACAACACGTAGTCATTGAACATAATTCATACATTTTATGCATAATTAATCTCCAATTTTCAAAATTATTTTAATTAAATCAGAAATCCGGATGAAATAATATATTTCTCTCCCGCCCTAATAGATAGAAAGGGAGATAGGGGGAAACCAAATTTGTAGGGAGAGAAAAGGATAAATATTGCGCGCTAAGTTATGAAAGTAGAGAAGCTTTATGGATGAACAACCGTGCCAAAGTTCTCAAATGGCCCAAATTTGTGCAATTGAATAAATATGTTAAACATTAAAATGATATTCCATATTCCTAGAAGGGAACGTAACGATTTTGCTCTTTAAAATTATTACCAATTTTATCTAAGATTTACGAGGAGTCCGCTGATTTCTTTGGATAACAGCCAAGATCCTATTTTGTTCGCACTTATAATCAGAATAGGAACTGCAGCAAAGGAAGTGTTTCTGAGCTAAGTTATTTTAAATACGCTGGAAAAAAAGCCGATGAAATGTCATAAGAGGATAATAAACAAAGAAACTGGAGGATTTGTTTCACGAGCAAGCCGCTTCACGTTATCGATGTTATGCTTCCTTCTGGGAAAACAAGATCTTTGAGTTTGCAAGAGCGCAGTATAAGGTCATATAGGAGGAGAATCATTTGATTTCACCCCCGGACAACAGTCTAAGATAAAGAGCGTCGTCAGTTGGAAAATAGTAGACAAATAGGAAATGCAATTAATAGAAATTGGATTGATCATTTAGCAAAATCGTTTCAGTATTTATGCACTCGAATTTAGATTTGGAGCCAAACGATAGTCTATCCGAAATAAAAATAATTTTCTTAACAAAATATTTAAAAATGAATAAAATGATACCGGCAGCGTTTAGATGGTCATTTAAATTTATACAACCTTTGCTACTGATGCGAACCATCTTGGAAAACGTTAATATCAAGGTTTTATACGCACGCACGCAGACATGGAAGCACACACACACACACATATATATATACATATATATATATATATATATATATATATATATATATATATACATACATACATATATATATATATATATATCTATGCTATATATATATATATATATATATATATATATACATACATATATATATATATATATATATATATATATATATATATATATGTATATGCATAAAACATATTTATATATATGCATAAAGAATAATGAAACAATATAAAATATATGCTGCCCTGTATTTTTAGATATTGAGCACGTTGTGTTTTTATTTTTATTTATTTTTTTTTTACTTTTTGCATGTTCTGCACCTTTATTTGTGATTATATGTACAGGGTGCGACATAAATACTTTCCACATATACCTTCAAGAACTACCTCCCACATAATGGTAATACATTAGCTAGATTCATTCAGTCACTTTCCCAGCGCCGTAATGTTACCTCTGTGTGTCTTTTCTATAACTACTTTCATGGTAATTGTTCAGAAGAGATCTTCGCTATCGTACAGAGACTGTATGAATTTAAGCGCAATACTGGACTGACTGTTGAGTTGGTAGTAAAGAGCTAGAAGTGTAGAAACTATCAAAATCATAAAAGCACTATGGCAGAAGATTTAGGAACAAAAGAAAGTGGCTTAATGATTGGACTCAGTCATTGGCAATACCCCTGCCAAGAAAGGAAACCTCAGGCAGTGTCGAAATTATAGGACAATAAGCCTGATCAGTCATTCTAATAAAGTTCTGCTCCATATCATTTTAAATCTTTTGAAATTCAAGGCTGAAGAACTATCAGAGAAATAAGCAGGTGTTCAATTGTAGGAACATCAGAAGGACGTGCTCCACAACTTTGTCGATTTCAAGAAAGTGTTTGATCGTCTATGGCATGATAGTCTTTGTCAAATCCTTAGGGAATTCAATGTAGGTAACATAATTATTCAAGCCATCAAGGCTCTATATAAAGATGGCTCTGGCGCAGTTCTTCTGGGAAAACAAATGGAAGGATTCTTCTGGACAATTATCGGTGTGAGACAGGGAGGCGTACTTTCACCCACGTTGTTTCAACCTATTTCTAGAAAGAATCATGCAAGAAACATTGAACGACCATGATCCTTCAATCTCTATCGGTGGTACACTGGTCTTTAATCTACGTTTTGCAGGCGATACTGTAACTGTGATCTCTAGGACTTGACCAACAAATGTTTGAAAGAGCCAGAGCATATGAAATGAATGTCAGCTCCGAGAAATCCAAAGTAATGGTTAATAATACAGACAGTAACACCTGTGTCGACATTACCATGAAGGGGAATTCACTGGAGGAAGTGTCAAGTTTTAAATTCTTGGAAGCAAGAGAAAGAAACTCTGAATTCAAACCGGATCGAACTATCCTAAAAGCTGAGGACCGCTTGTGAATCCAAATTGACACTGAAACTCCTAATATGGATTTACACGCCCGAATGCATAAAATCTTTGCTTCACTTAGTCAGCTTTCGTTCGAATGCGGCAGATTCGTTTGATGGAGCCGGCTCAACTGACTGAGTGAATGTTGCAACAGGTACAGGTAGGTGGGTAATATTATCGTCATATCATTAATTTTGTGATCCTAGAAATATTGGCATTTCAGTGTCGTATATGACTCACCGTTCATCGTAGATCAAAACAGCACAACCACTATGTTTCCTTACGTGGCCACTTGTAATTATCATTTATTTTTATCCCTACCCTCCGATCGTCTTGGAATAGTACACTCGCCAGTATACTATTTTTGTCGCTGGAATATCTAGGCCTATCCACCACATCAAGGCGATAATCATTGGTGCATTAAATGTATAACGCAGTAACTGAATTAGTTAAAGCAAGGGTTCCGACCACGAGACTCTGGTTCTAGTCTCACCAGGGTCTATTTTTTAGGAAGGTGACTTCTTGATATTATCGGCCTGGGGAGGTGATCCTAGCGTCCGGCACTTTTGGGGTGTGCCTGAAAACCATATAACTTGTTGATTGGGTAGACGGAATTATTTGGAAGTCGACGACTGGTTGTTCTAGCACGAAGTCACAAGTCATCGTGACCGGGGTGTTTGAGCGTAATGGCCCTGTTCAGACTATTCATCACGCCAGAAAAGGTTGTTGTTCGGATGACATTCGAACATTACCTTTAATCAATGCTTCAAAGTACATGTTGACAACATTTGCATTATTTACACTATTTACATTGTTCGGACTGTTGTCCTCATCTTTGTTGCCATATTCACGACGTTTCGGCCGTTGTACGTACAAGCCTTCTTCAGGTGATTGGAATATCGAACTGAATCCTTTATACTCACTTGGAAGCATTTACATTAGCCCTTTTGCTCGTATATCCCCGCCTCGTTTTATTAAGTTTTATTAATGAATTTGTATTTTTTTTTCATTTTTTCTCCTTCTTATATTTTCTCATAGTGCTAATTATGTCTTCATTGTCAATATTCTCTTGGTTCTGAGCTGCTTGTTCAGCTGCTATTACCCACAGGAATTACTACTTCCGTCTGTACCGTATCGACATGTCCGATTGCAACAAACGTCTCTTTGTCACTGTCTGTAATGAGTGCAAGCGTGTCTTCAATGAAACAAATTTACTCTTTACCGAAAGAATGAAACAACGTATTGCGTCTCCTAAGTTTGGTTCTAAATCTTATTGAGGGCTCTAAAAGAGCATTCTGAAAAACAGCAAACCAACAATACCGCTTTTATTCAATCAATTTGAGGTCCTGACTTCCTCAGCTGATAAGGCTAAATGTTTTGCTCGGAAAATCTCATCCAATTCCACACCTGATTTTACCCCTAGAACTGAGACTCTACTGAGTGAAATGCACATATCCCAAATGACGGTATTGGACATCATCTCTAAATTAGATTTCCATAAGGAGAGTGGTAGGGATCGGATACCAGCCATTGTCCTGAAGAAATGAGCACCTGAATTGGTTCCTGTACTTTCCAAACTTTACAACTACTGCCTCACCGACTCTTGCTTTCCATCTTATTCGAAGTCCTCGTCTGTAGTGCCTGTCTTTAAGAACGCTGGAGACCCTTCTGCGTCATCTAACTATCATTCTATCAGTCTCCTACCACTCTTCAAACTCCCCGAGGCTTTATTCAACACCGAAGTGGTTAAGCACTTTACTTCACATAATCTGCTCTCCGTCAATCAATATGGTTTCCGCTTTGTCCGATCTATTGCTGATTTGCTCATGGCCATAACTGAATTTGTATACCAAGCACTTCACAATAACGGAGAAGCTCGAGCTGTGGCTCTTGATATCTTTAAAGCGTTTGATAGGGTTTGGTATGCTGGCCTTTTTTGTAAGCTTAAGAGATACGGTATTACAGGACTTAATACAATTATTCCTGTCAAACCGTGAAATCAAGGTCATCCTAAATGGATAGCGGCTTGGATTGAGGAATCGCAGAGCCGAATTCGAATTCCAGTCGAATCCATTACATTCACTTACGTACTAACACCCTTGGGAAAGGTGTGAATCTTCCTCTTCTCCCTCCAGCTATGGGTAAATAGCAGGACAGACTGGGTTCTATAGCCTTGGATGGCAACTGGTCTAGGAGAAGGACAACTCTGAATTTAAAACCTGCGGAGGGTCGTTTGGGGACCTTGTGGCACTTAATGCACCAGGTCTCTGAATTCGGCCTTTTAAAAAAAATGTGGATGGTCCTGCACGAAACCGTCACCACTATAATCAAATCTCATGTGCCGTTGTCGGGCTCTCGGTTTCCTGGGAACTGATTTACTTGACCCTCATACGTCGAACTCGACGGGAGGGACGACTATATATATATATATATATATATATATATATATATATATATATATATACTTATAAATAAAGATTAATATATAAACTTATAAAGAAGTTTTTAATATTTAAAAAATAGTGTTCACATTTATTTTCACATTTATTGTTATTGTATCATAATAATGACAATCGAACATTATCTTCAATCAATACTCCAAACTCCTAACTAAATGTTGACAACATAATATCTGCAGGCTTTTTAAAGAAAACATCATAAATACTCTCGATTTCACGTCACGGAAGTAAAATAATGTGATATTTTATTTCAATTTTTTTTTTTTTCAGCGGAAGAAACAATTTTCTTGGAATGTGGCTTAAGTGCCATTAATGGAAGTTGAGTGAACGAGAGTAACATGCAAAATATTTTTAAAATTTTGAATTTTTTTTTATTTGTATTTACTCTGACGTTCACCCTGTACAAGGCCCGGGGGCCAATCATGGTAGAGGATTACAAATGACGGGGCAGTTTATGAGGATAGGAAAGGAAGAACGGACATGTAAATATTATAATTTTCTTTTCTTTTTTCTCTTTTGCAATAACGTACATTTCAGACAGCCAATGTTATGTTCATAATGACTCGAATAATATAATATTGTGAAATAAGACAGGTCAGTGGCATTTCTCTAACATAATTTATATCTACATACATTTACTCTTAATTATAAGTGACGGATAAGTGAAGAAGTGGGTGAATGTAATAAGATCTGATAGGATATTCACTCTCCAATAAGATTGCATCAAAACAAGTTGTGTTCAAGATTCATAATATACAGAAGTCGTGCGTCCGACGATGTTGCCAGATGATAATAACTTTAAACATATTTTGAATGTAAATTTTAATACATTTTTTTTCAAATTAACTGAATATATAATGAGCGTATTATTGAGTTATGAGACTATTTATATTTTTCGTTCAAGCATGGCATTTAATCGGACGGAGAGATAAGCTTTGTCCAATAATGTTTATTAAAATAATACGTAAGCGATCATGTCTCTTCACAAATTTACTTTCTTAATTATCTGAGAATTACCATTACTTCTTGAAAAACATCATGGAGTGTTTTCTCTCGTATATTCTAGACTTGCTACCACAAAGGTTAGAAAGCCTACCCTACTCTGCTAATTAACCCGTAACTGCAGGAGGAAGATATGGATTCGTGGCTTTCCCAAGGGCAATAGTGTGAATGTTGAACGTAACAGACTGTCAGAACATGAACTTTTTTTAGTCCATTTACCGTCCTAATAAGCCCTATCTTTCTTTTTATGTACCATATCCTTTCCAAGAACAAAATTTGGTTTACTACTAGAAATTGTTTTGTTTTTGTTATGGTCCGGTTCCTTGTACCATGGTGATGGTCCAAGGTAGAACCAATAAAGAAGAACTCGAAAACGGATATGGAATAACACAGATATATTACAAACAGGAATATATACAGAGATGTAGAAAGTTTTAGTACGAACAATCAGGTTTAGTAGAGAGAACAATGTAGTCTCGACCAGTATCACTATTCCAATGTCTTGTAGTAATTGTCTGAACGCGACTCTGTTTCGGACTGCCTCTGACTCGACTGACTGACTGAGAGACTTCTGACGGACCTCACACCAGACTTCAGACGGAACAGTATTTAGTCACCCCCCACGAGGGCATCATGTGGCACAAGGCCAGTTTAATGTGGGATCTCCGATCCCGTGGGCTCGGCCAAAAATATGCCCTTTGAACCCGTATAAACGGGTTCAGGGTCGGTTTACCTCCCCGAAAGAGACTCCACCCTTCGGCGTAGCCTCGTTCGGGTTCCTCCCCGCCTGAAGGCAGAGAGTTCAACCGATCAGCCGGTCAGCCGGTCGCCCGACTTCAGACTGAACTCCCTGCTTCCTCTTATGGCTCAGTATTTATTACGTATGGAATAGTCCATTATGTTATTATGGCTAAGGTCCCATAATAGTTTTTCACTCGTGAGTAACGATCTTGTCGAAGTGTAATTTTTAAGCCACAAACTTTTGATTAGGATAAACTGCACTATCTCACCGAATCTAGTGTCTGGTCTAAGCTGCAACGTAACAATATCTCTCCTCATTGTTATCAGTTTTAAACAGTAAATAGCATGTTTCAGCATGAAAACCTGACTAATCATGACAAGTTCAACACAGGCCTAGAAGTACCAAATTCATGGCAACTATTTAGAATGTAATAATTACAAGTGAATTTAGAGTGTATAATACCACTGAAACCTAAACCATATTGCAGTCTGAAATCCAAACTAATCGTTACGAATTCATCATAAATAAGGATGGAACACTAATTTTATTTTTTTTTTATTTTTATGTGCCATGTCCTCTCGGGACGTTGGCGATCATGACTCTCCACCTCTCTCTATCCCTTGCAGCTCTCAGCAAGCTCCTTCGCTCAGCTTCCTCCCCAGATTACGTTCTGTAATCCACCTGCTCAAGTTCGTCAGGTATATCACGCGCTGCTTTCCCTTGTCTCTCTTTCCCTCGATTCGACCCGTGAGTATCAGATTCTCCAGGCCCTCCTTCCTCATTATGTGTCCCAGAAACTTCAGCTGCCTCCTTCTGGTGTTAAGTATAAGCCTTCTCCTTGTTTGTAACCCCTCTAAGACATCATCGTTGCTCACATGTTCAGTCCATGATATCCTTAGCATCTTCGTTTAGAACCACATCTCCGTCGCCTCGAGTCTCTTCTTCATCTTTGAAAAAACCCGTATATCGAGATATATTTATTGAAAGTATATCGTTCTAATTTCAAGATACATTAAAAAATATATATAAAATATCTAGCATAGTCTGTTTATACTGAATCAATTTCTGTCTGAATTTCTGGGACGAGGAGTTTTCATTTGTTTACACTATTTACACGTGGACTAATTTCCACATTTTGTAGTTTCTTTTTTTCTGCTCTCCGGCCTTCAACAGGTGTATAACGATCGGTGCAACCTACAAGAAACTCCCTATTCTTAAATCTCGTCTAGTTTTTAATTTTAGTACTTCCCAGTTATTACTCATCTCGTTTCCCCCGAGTTCAAGTACACACCGCCCGGCCCAAGAATTGAACTCACAATTACTGTGTCACCAAAATCAAGAGCCAATGCTTTAATCCGCCGTGACAATAGCCTAAAGCGTTGTGATAACAACGAAAAAGATCAGAATAATTGTTAACATTTAAACAGTGTAAATAATCTTGAATCATTATTTACATTATTCGGACCATTGTCCGAATAATGTAAATAATGTACATAATACCTCATCTCAGAAATATAGACAGATCTTGAATCATGCCAGTTATATTCATACACAAATGATTCCTCATAGATCGGTATCTATATCTATATATAAATAAGAAAAATAAGGTATATTTTATGCTTTTTTGATTGTACACAAAATAGAAAGAGATAATCAAAATCAATAGCATATAAACTGATTAATGTATTATTAAAATATACCCTATGACTGCTTTGCAGGACACAGTATTCTGCCAGCCTATTCGTGTCATCTGCAAACATTCAGGTTAACAACTACATATTTTGTGAATGTCACATGTGAGAAAAATCTATTGACAAACTTGGACCTTCGTACATGCTAAAAACAAAAAAAAAACGCATTGTTACAAGGAAGGTTTTTTTTTCCTTGACACCGCTATCATTTTAACTACCTTCACTCGGTAATGTCTATTGTTTGAAAAAAGTAATTATTAGAATTGCAATAAAACCTAAACATATGAAAGGGGATTTATACATTTTTTGTTCTTGAGAATTTACAAAAAAAAATGAAACACTATTATATTGTTTATTTAGAAGAATAATTTTATATTTATAACATTCTAAAATCTAATACAATTAAAGCTAATTCACCAATTTATATAGAAATATATATGAAAACATTTTTATCCATACATTTACAAACATTTATTAAATTGTTCAAATATGTGAAGCAACTAAAAGGAAATACTTATTATTTACCATTTTATAAAGTTCGAATTATTGGCAATCAGCTGATGTTTTGCAAACCATTCTAATAAATAAATAGTGTTTATTATTTTAGCTTTCAATACTCAAGAACAAGAAAAATGTATAAATTCACTTTCATATGTTTACATTTTATTACACTCCTAATAATCGCTTTTTTAAAAGAGTAAATATTACCAAGGAGTGAATTTACTTAAAATAATAGCGGTGTTAATGGAAAATCCGCCCTTTTTTTTTTTTTTTTTTTTTTTTTTTTGGCAGGTGGGCACGAAGATCCAAGTTTGCCAATCTATTTTAGTAATCAAAGTTTTATTTAATTTATTTCTGGATATTTAAACTTTTCAATTTAAGTAATTATCGCGTTTTCTAATATTCTTGCTAGCTTTAAAAATGTTACAGTCTAAATAATTTTTCTTCTTCCTAATTTTTTTCTTCTCTAGCCCCATCAATCTTTAAGGCCACCCTCAGTGTACCACTGATTATGAGCACTACTTTCGCTGTCATGTTCCTAAATATCAGTTCTCGTGGAAATACCTAACAGTCCTTGCATAATTTTCACTGCTATTGATTTATTAAGCTTCCTTCTGTAGATCAATATCTCTGTTGCTTCGTCTCTTCTTCATCTTTGAGGAAATTGTCCAGCATTCACCGCCATATATGAGAACTGATATCACATAGCTGTTCAGTAAATTTTTCGTTGTTTCGAACAAAATTTTCTTGTTCCTTAATACTTAGTTTAGCTTTTAGAAGGCATCTTTTGTTATTCCAAGGCTTCTTTGGATTTCGGTGTCACATTTCCAACCGCCTGCTAAGTTAAGCAATAACGTAAATTAATAAATAAAGTTTGTTGAATTAATAAATAAATTCAATTAAACGAACAAAAAGCGAGTAATAGCAAAATGTAATTTATGTATTTTTAAAATAAGACAAATAAAATACAAATAACACAGAGTATTCAAAAAGTCATAAAAGAATTTATAAGTTTAATTTTTATTCATATATTTAAAAGTTTTCAACGGCATCAAGTCTTAATTACAATAATATTAATTTTCATTAATCATTTTACAGTTAAAATGGCTGGATGTATCTGTAAGTTCTGTTTTAACAGCTTCTTTTCTCGGACTTCTCGCCTGTGGAACTCTATTCCATTATCATGCAATTCCAGCCGACTTTGATCTTCAACACTTTAAATGCAATGTCAATCGTTATGCACTATCTTCTTGATCCCCCATCTTTTATTTATTCTTGCTTCTTAATAATGTTTTTCTTTCTCTTATTCTTTCCCACTCAGTAACCTCTTGTGACTTTTTTTTCTTTCTTTTTTTTTTCTTTTTTTTTTGCTTTGCTTGGAGAGAAATGATTAAACAAAAATCATGTGGGACAAAATAATTTTTTTTCTAAATCTCTATTTGAACAGTTTATTAGGAGACAGGATATTAGTTTGGTCACTACTCTCTTTTTGTCAGCCATAATGGCATACTGTTCACAAGGATATAGTCAAGATGGTCGGTGTAGGAACAATGTGCAAGAATAAAGAAATAAATAGCAGTCAAGACTCCAATTCGAACTCAGTTCAGAGATCTCAGATTCCATTAATTACATTATTTACCATTTACTCGAAGACAATTGCGTGAAAGAAAACATTAATTCTCTATATATAAAGTTTTTGTTAAAATGCAAGCAATATTTTTTTACGAAATCACACAGACTTTTCTAAACCGAAACATTCATTAAAAACTGCTTTTAATTTTGGACACGCTTATCAAAATGACACCCCGCTAACTGTCTCGTAAGCACGCTCATTTACACACCTTTGTCTGAATGCGTATGAATCTGAATGTACATTATATTTTTACTGTTAGAAATAACCCTGGTATATCCGAGAAAAAAATAATGGTAAAATATAAAGTAAAAAATCCAGAAAATGGCGTATGCAACAATAGATTTTAAAAGAAAGGAAATAAGCAATTTAGGAATAAAGAGGACACAGACTACATCCTGTAAAAAATCCGAATCATATAGATTAGGGGCAGATAAGATGTATCTACTTTTTATATTTGTCTCATATAAAAAAATATCTGTAAGATTTTTTATAGAATTATTCTACTAAATACACGATTTATTATTTCGTGATGATATGATTGAAAATATACGAATATACACTAATAATTCAATAATCAATAGCATGTTGAGTAAAGTAAATTGATCGGTCTTACAATCAAAGGCTTGTAAAAATTAAAAAATGAATCTCTACAATAGAAAACATTAAAGTGTTACTGATATTTATTCTGAGACAAAAGGTAGAATATTGGTCTCATTGAAAATAATCTGGGTGTACAAGCAAAATAAAATATATTGGTGATATGATTCCCTGTGGACGTTTTCAAAAATATAATTTAAAATATAATATTTATAAATGATATTTTAAAACATTTCATCATTTGTTGGTAAATATAAGATTAAATTAGAACCAAGACTGGACATGCTTTAATATCCTCTAGCATCTAGCATCTTACAAAAGACCAACTTTGTATATCAATTATCAATTTAAATGTCCTTTGGGAGATTGCATCTCTGATAAAAATGTTAATACATATGTTGGTTTTACAACGATGACGTTGACAAGGGGGTTTACGTTTCACTTGAATGAGCATTGTTCAATCTCAGAACATTCAAAGGAACACTCATGTTCAAATTCATAGTTTAGACAGATATTAGTCGAAAATACATTAGTACTTCCTTAAAATAATAATAAGCAAAACCTTCACATTCAGAACTTTATATAAGAGAACTGTGGCCAAAAATAAAGTCAGCTATGAGTTTAGCAGCAAATTTCTTAAATGTTTGTAGCAGAAAGAATTTATATAAAAATACTAAATTAAAATATTATGAATAAAAAATATTTTTTAAATTGCAAAAATTACATCCCCTGCCTAACGGGAAATATTTTTATTCCAAACGCTGTAAACGAACAGTGAAATTATATTTTGAATTTACAAAGCTACTGTATACACATCCACAGACATCTTAACCCCTGAAGATGGTTTCAGATATGATTGAAAGTGCTTGGGAAAAAAAAAAATATTTGAAAGAAGATTATGGTATTTTTCTTGATAAGTTTTCTACAGCCACCCAAAAATTAATTCGTGTACTTGAAAGAATTCAAACTAAAATTAATAAAAATAATGCGGCTAAATTATTTAATCAAAACTGCATAAAAAATATGCACATATATATATATATATATATATATATATATATATATATATATATATATATATATATATACAAATATAGATAACTATACTCGTTTCGAAAAACCCTCGAATTTTTGATTTGCCAATAATCAAATCAATCTCAAGGGAAAAAAGGTTTTAAAAAAAGAAAGAGCTACAAACATGGAAGTCTGTCGAAAAAAATCGCACAGATTTGAAGCCCAAAGAAAAAACCCCGATACGAGTAAACAACTAACTAACAAAAGAGCTCAATACAACCGTAGAGCAGACCTAGATACACCTAGTGAGCCAGAAAAACCTACCTAGGTTTCACCTAAACGGATCGTCAGGGAAATTTGGCTGACGATCAGCCAAATTCCTTGACGATCCATTTAGGTGAAACCTAGGTAGATTTGTCTGGCTCACTAGGTATATATATATATATATATATATATATATATATATATATATATATATATTAAAAACGATTCTAGAGGTACAGAACTTGAGTATTACTGTAAAGACATTTAGCGGAATATTAATTGGCATAATTAAAAACAAGAAGAAAAAAAATAATAATAACATGAAAGAGGAAAACAACCGGTTTCGCTCTCGCTCTTCAAGGTTTTATAATCGGGAGTACAAAGAGTAAAATGCAATAAATTTAAATTTGTGAATGATTGATGAGCGGACAAAAACGTGGGGAGTACTAGAGACTAATTATAGCAAGCCTTAGCAAACAGTCACGCTGTTTACACAGACAAGTTTTGTGAGACTTGATATACATTGACTGCAGTACATTTAATTGAAATAAAGTGTGGTGTGACTGGGACAAAACAGTAAACCAGTCAACACTAAATCCAGCTGCCCTCCTTCTGTTCTTTATAAGGTGCGTAGAAATTTAGGATCCATAGGTATTTTGGATCAGTTCATTTGGAACCAAGGTATGATTCCTGATTTTATTAAGCACGTGTTGTTTTATTCGTGCATCTAGTCGTTGGGTAGTCCTCGTTATGTAGTTGACTCCGCAACCACATACAGTGTAACCCGGATATAAGAGACCCGGATATAAGAGAAACCCGGATATAAGAGAGATTTTATCTGGTCCCAAATTAGAGCCTGTGTTAATGTATATAAAATAAACCAAACCCGGATATAAGAGACTTCTTCTCCGGTCCCGACAAATCTCTTATATCCTGGTTACACTGTATATCACAGAATTCATTTGAGAGAGGAGAACATCCTTACGAATATATGAGAAGATATTGAATACGACACAAATCTCAGCGGAAAGTAGCACCCCACGGACACTAGAAGAAATATGCCTGGAGAGGTTTTTACAGTCAGCTCCAATCCAAGGTAGTCGCAGATAAACCGGGCACCTTTCTACCGTAGCGAAAATTAGTGATCTTGTCACGAATGACCGAATGAACAATATTAGGTGGATACCCATTGTTACATAGAGTTCTCGTCACAAAATCGATTTCACTATCCAGGAAAGCCTCTGAACAGGTCATCAACGCGCTATGAGTAAGAGTTTTGATGTGATTTATCTTCCTATTCTTAGGATAAAAAGAATTCCAACGCGTGTACAGCTCAACAAAAGTCGACTTCAAATATACTGAGGTCAAAGATAATGTTGGAGAACGGTACACCGATACGTTTCTGAGGAAATTAGATCTTCTGGCTCAATTCGACATCGTTTCTGTGCCCATCCCCACCCCACGCAAAAAAACAAAATCAAAAACAACTAACATGGTACTGCTGTTAAGTTCTTTATTTAATTTTTCTTGTGTTCTTATAATTTTTTGGGCGGAATTTAAAAAAAATTGAATAAAAACTTTAACCGCAGTAATTGCCAGTCGTTTTAATGAAACTTGTATATATATATATATATATATATATATATTATGAAATGGACAAAGTACGACAATTATTTTAAGACATTTTTATGTTTAACATCCTTTTTCGAACCTGTATCCTAAATGACCGTTCCGTATAGCTAAATGCTAAATGACGATTCCGTATATGACACAGGTTCGAATCCTGTCGGAGGACTAATATTTTCTGTGAAAATTTCTCGGACATTCAGGCCGGTAAATGTTGTTTAATACTGTTTATTATAAACAGAGCATTTACTTAAATATTTGTATCTATAAAAAGGATGTTAAACATAAAAATGTCTTTATATATATATATATATATATATATATATATATATATATATATATATATATATATATATATATGGGTGTGTGTGTGTATGCAATGTAGACATAGGTATCACCATGGAATGACGATAGCCCTTTTCATGCTGAAATGAAATCGTCATACCTGAAGATTTCATTTAAGTATGACACTGACTTTCACCATATAGTGTTGATGCGTATATACACAGTGTTTACATTTACATACGATCTCTCCCTGATAATCAGCATGCCATCACCGAAGTTAAGCAACTAACTAGGATTATTTTCACAGCCGCAAAATATGTTTCGGCTTTAAATAACTTACAAAAGGTTGATAAACCGTAAAAACAAATCAGTCAGTTTGTTTTTTAACTCTTTTTATCCTTTGTTTTACATTTGTTTTTAATAAACAAGTAAATTTTTGCATGCGCACGTAGGCTGGAAGACTTTCATATATGAATATTGATTGTAACAAATGTTTGCAGCATTTTTCAATAGGTGAGGTTTGACTAAGTAATTTCCTTTCATGCATGACTACATGTTACTGCATGTATACATATTTTGAAAGTGGAAATTTCAATGAGCCTCTATATACGATTCGTCTGAGATTTTGTATTTTATATGTGAAACGAAAAAAAGATTAAGTGTTTTCCTTATTAGATGCTCTTTTTATTTTCAGAAAGGGAAAAAACATCAACAGCCAAAAGAAATAGGTGCCGTTTGGATCGCTATGTCCAGAAGTAGAAATTTTGATGTAGAAGACCAAGAAGGTTCCGATGGGCCTATATTTATTGATCATGACCAAATGGATATGCTGATTAAAAATAATCCATGTCAAAGAACACGAGACATCACAGGGAAACTTCACGTATGTCATACGAGCGTTGTAAGGCATTTGAAAACACTTAGATACGCGAATCGCTGTGATGTTTTAATGCCTAACAGTTTAATGAAAAAAAAATGGCTCGCATTTCCATCTGCGATTCTATACTTAGACGCAGCAAAAAATTACCTATTTTTTAAACGATTACAGACGATGAAAAATGGATGTTTTTACAACTATGTCCAAGGGAAATTGATATATGCTGCTTTTAACAACACCAAAAGCAAGGCTGCATCTGGAGAAGTTGATCCTCTGTATTTAATGTGTTCGAAAGAGCCTTGTATATTAAGAGCTTCTTCCGTAATGACACGTTGAATTCAAACAAGTATTTTTTTCCTAATTGCGCCGATTAAAGGCAGCAAAAATGTTCCCGGAATTAGCCCCAATCAGAAAAGTGTTGTCTTCCATTAATACTCGCCAAATATCACGTCTCTGTGCAGATCCAACAAAAATAGTTACAGCTGGCTGGGAATTCCTACTACAACCGACGTACTCAGCTGATCTTGCAGATTCAGATTACCACTTGTTTCAATGCTTATTCTCTTAATGGAAAGAACTGGAAGCCCGTCAAAACCACTTAGACCAGTTCATCATATAGAAAGATGCCAAGCTCTGTGAGGATGTTATCATGAGACTGGCAAAATATAATATAAGAAACTGGCAAATATGTTTGAATAAATCGATATACAAATGTCTAAAAATTGACATTGGAATTCGCTTAAGAAACATGAGCTTCTGTTTCGAAGCAATAAGAACATGTACAAGTAATTTGAATAACTGAAAATTTGATAGCCTGAATTACACTGCAGTTCGGGTTAAGCATTTATTCTTTTAGGTTCATTCCTCTCTTTTAATGGCTGCTGCAGTTAAAAATGATTATTAAGATTTTATTTCAGATTAGATAACACTTTGAGATGGAATTCCAAGTAGACAAGAATAAACATGACGTCTTTGTCTTTGTTTTTAATCACAAATCTTCCAAAGTTGTTGGAGACATTTGTGCTGTGTACAAAGATGAAATCTTTCAAAACCACTAAACGGTCAAATCTAAGCTGCATGTTTAACAAATGAACAGGCAGTTCAACAGAAAAGACATTGTTTTATTTTTTTAGGAAAATAGATTTCCCTTCTGGAAACCGTAACATTTATTTAAAAAGCCTATGGAATTATTTTTTGTGTGAAACGAGGTGTTTTTTTTGTTTGTTTTTTTCACATGGTTAATCACTTTGTTGGCCAGTCAGTACAAGCTAGAATCGCAGTTTTATGAACGTAGTTTTCAGAAACTGGCTCTGCAATTTTATGCAGCTGCTTTAATTGGTTTGCACAATAAACTCCTGTAATTTCATTACTTTTCTGACAGAAGGAAATAATTTAAATTCTGCAATTTGCTTGATACTCAATAAATTGATAATGAAGGGATAATTACAAAACCTGGTAAGAATTAGACATAAACTGGAAAGATTATATTGAATCCATTGCTAGGCCAGCTGCTAAGAAATTTGGTTCATTATGTCGTGCTAGACAATTTTTCTCTCCAGAATCTATCTTGCTTATCTATAATTCTAGCACTCGTCCATACTTAAAATATTGTTGCCACATATGGTCCGGTGCTATATATCTAGAGATCCTTGATAAAATCCAAAGAATCAAAAATATTATTGGCTCTGATCTGATGTTTCGACATTAGTCTCTTTCCCACCGCCGTAAACTTGCCTTTCTGTACCTTTTCTATAAATACGTACATGGCAAGTGTTCGGATGAGCTCTTCAATATGGTACCAAGACATTGTGAATTCAAGCGCAGTACTAGATTGGCAACGCAGTCTCACCTATTTACAGTTGAGTTGGTTAAATGTAACCGCAAGTTCTATGCAAACAGCTACTTTTTTCGCACTTCTCGCTTGTGTAACACTCTTCCTGTTTCATTGATTGCAGTCAACTTTAATCTTCAAACACATTAAGTGCAACGTCACTCTCTATCTACTGTCATCCTGATTACTCTTCTTTTATTCTCAGTCCTTAGTAATGTTTCTGCTTTCTAACTGTTCCACGCCCAGTAATACCTTGTGTTACAGTGGCTTTACAGCCTTGCTTGGAGTGAACTGGATTTTTAAAAAAATATGTAAATTAGCACGAAAATGAAACAAGTGCCTCAGTGGATTGAACGCTAACAGATTGAGGACATCAGTTGCTTATTTAAGAGAACATCAACCAATTTTCCAAATGATTTTTCTATTACACAAGCATGTATTGGGTGATGAATTATGAAAAACGTATTGAGAACGAGATATGGGATGAGTTCACTTGCTCACTGTGTGCATTTACACCATTACGGGGACAAGATGTACTACAGCTCTAGCAGCAGTAATGTGTTTTGGTTAAGATAAGTTCCCGGGGGCCAACTCTCTCCAAAATAGTTTGAATTCAGAATTTTTCTTCTCCTTGGTTGGTTGCCAACTAGGGCTAAAGGGTCTAGTCTGTCTTGCTATTTACCCATAGTTACGAGGAGGAGAGATGGATTTATACATTTACCTTTGGTAAATGTATAAATCGTATACGCGTAAGTGAATGTAACGAATTTGACTGTAATTCGAACTCATCTCCACGATTTCTGCTTCTGAGCCGCTATCCACAAGCCTGAGTATTATCATCTGATACAAAAATGAGCTTTTTATTCGAAGGTTGGCATTACGGTTGGGATCAATAAAAATGAACTAAGATATACCTGGCAGATTTAGAGAGTAGATACCCAAAGAAAAACAGGACAAATGTCCTTGAAAACAGTGATATTTGACAAAATGGACACATCTCCACTTGTGTTATAGGAATGTATTGTTAAGCCTAAAAGAATAAAGTGTTATCTTCATATAGAAAAGAAGACAAAGTGAAAGAGAAATAAAAAGTTATGACATTGGCCGCTGAAACAGAATGGCGGTTTAGCTTCTGTCAGAAATTCAACTTTTTTTAATTCACTTTTCATTATGTAATCCAAGAATTAACGAAGATAATTTATAACACATGCTCGTAGCATTAGTCAAAACCGGCTCTGTTTCCATAAATTGTAATGATTTTGCTTAAAGTTCCTACATATTGATTTTAGATACAAACTTAGAAATGTTCTCTTTCCAAAATTGTAGTTTATAATTATAGTTTAAATATATGGGAAAATGAATGTGTCAGTTTAAACTGACGCTATGAGGATATGAGTTTAATAAATGAGTTTAAACCTGCATTAAGATTGCACACGTAGGGATGCATTCAATTTTGACAATAGCGGAAACATAAAATAATGTTATATAACTGTATAGCCCGATATAAGTAAGTAATGTTCAGGATTTTCTTATCGCTGCTAATTGACTTTACAACGTTTTTAAAAGCTCCTTTGTTTAATTTGATTTATTTTATGAACTAAAAAATCAAGTATTGAATTGTGCAAAGTTTTGCCTACAGTTTGCTTACCCAATCTTCCGGCATTCAATTTGTTAGACATTGAAAACCAGGGGGGAAAAGGCATTGCCAGTAGTCAGAAATTAATGTACGTTTTATTGACAGAAAGAGAAAAACATGCATTACATTTCTTATTGTGTATTGGGAAATATTTTCCGAGTTCTACTGCCCTTCATCGACCGTATTTTGAGCTTCTTTCTTCTCTCTTTTATTTCCTTTTTCTTCTCTCTCTAAGAATTTAAAATTATTGCTCGTTACAACTATATTTACTGTGGGCATTAGCTTACAGATTTAATCAATTTAAATCTGTAACTGATGAAGGGAATAAAATAAAAAAAATATATCAGCATCCAATAACACATACACATTCATATATATATATATATATATATATATATATATATATATATATATATATAAAAATACAAACATAACACTACACTAAAAAAACACCTTGACCGAACTCGAATATAATGAAGCATTGTACCAGCTCAACCTTAGTATCAGCAAGCACCAGCTTAAACATACCTACCACACACTAAGACATACACAGAACGCACACACTCAATTAAGCTGAAAAATCGAATCATCCTTGATAATGGCCAAAGGTATAGCCGAAAGCGCTCGGAAATATAAAACATTTGGACAATTCTTACACAACCTTTGTCCAGAAAAGAAAGCTCTTGTTAGAACACAAGAAAAATTAAATAAAAAGCTTAACCGTAGTACATTGTCTGTCGTTTTTAACGAAACATGCATAAAGGAAGGATTGCTGCCTAAATATACAACTATATATATATATATATATATATATATATATATATATATATATATATATATATATATATATAGGTAGGGTTAAAATGAGATAACTAGATGAATCGGCGTCCATCCCATGAGCATCTGTATAGTTTTTAAAAATATAAAATAAGTGATATCTCATGCCCAATGAATTGGGTAACCAACGAAACTCGAGTCGCACATCAAACGTAGGTATATGTTCATTTACTAATATATATATATATATATATATATATATATATATATATATATATATATATATATATATATATATATATGTGTGTGTGTGTGTGTGTGTGTGTGTGTGTATGTGTATGTATGTATGTATATATGTATGTAAAGTCTGATAACAAAGAACTTGTAAGTAGTTTTACGGCTAAGACCCATCATGGCACAAGCATTGGAGCGAACCACCCTCATTCCCTTCCTATTACATTGGTGGGAGGTAAGTTCAAATTGAGTAGCTTCTTCCCACGAACCTTTGCATTGTAGAACCAAAACTTATTCAATGTTTACCTTTCCCACATATCCCCCAAAACTGCGCCTCTTATTTTGTAACCATCTACATCGAGTGGCTCTTGGTCGTTGTACAGAATGAAAATTATTCTAATGAAAATGATGACTTTATATTTACTTGAAAATTTTCAAGGCATATCAATTTCTTCAATTTTTTCTTAGGCTTATGTTAACTACGACACATCTAATATATTTGTGCACTTTATACCACGAAAGGTTTCTAGCTGGTGTCTGACTGATTCTCAAATTCAACTACCCCCATTTAATTACTACCATAGGTGAGAGCAAAATTCCATGCAGTTGACAGCTTCTAAGTTTTAACTCTTTCATCTGTAGGTATTTAATAACAGCCGAACCGCTTATGTTTTCAATCTTGTTAAAGTGTACTAGCGATTCTTTTTTTTTTTATCTGACAAATAAGAAGGCTAAGTTGCATATCAAGTTGATTTATAATCAGTACTTGTTTAAAACACGGTGTTAATGTATGCAAATGTTTGCTGTGCAATCGCATTTTTATGCAATTTAGCCTTGGAACTTTTTTAGTTAACCCATATAAACGCGTCTTTGTTTGTAAATTCAGCGTGCGCATGCGTGATGATCACTGCTACTTCCTGCTGCCAACGCAACAGCGATTGATCACGTCTTATTGGCCATAAATCCATTTTGTAAACACTTTGCCCTGAAGTATTTCCTAAGATATATACGATCCTATTCTAGAAAGCTACAGCTAGTAGTTTTTTGATTCCAAAACATAGTGATTTCTGTCGTTAAAACATAGATAAATTAGTGGGTTGTTAACAGGACTTTTTAAAGAATGAAGTTAAATACATTGTTGAATGATTCAATTAGAACTATTAATAAATAATAAGTATTAAAATAAATGAAAAAAAACGATCGAATTTATGTAAGATCCTAATACAATTAATGTCCCGAAAGATAAATAAATCCTTGTGTCAATGTTTTATTACTGACTAGCAGCATGGTCCTGCGTTGCCCGTGCTTGATTCAAAAATCGTACGACTCATACAGCAATCGCTATCACTTGACTTAAAATATTTTTTTTTTTGCCCTTCCTTCCCTTTAAAGGAGTGCCCTTTGCCGTGCTGATGTTGCTACATGCCTTACTTCTTGCCTATCTCACACTGCGAATTTTTTCGATGCTCTATACTAAACATTAAATCTGTCACGAAAAAAAAAACTAAACAAAATGAATACAAAACGATCAGCTTTAAAAAAGGACTCGTAACTGGAAAAACCGAATAAAAAAAGAATGTTAACAACAAATACTTTTTCACACCCAACCCAGTTCTGCGGAATCAGAATCAACGTTGAGTTTAAGCAAGCGAATGAGCCAATTGGAGTAAAATGCCATGCAGATTTAAATTTTTCCCACTTGTGACGAATGCAGCTATCGATTTTTTTGCATGCTAGCATGCTAGTTAACATTCGTGTCAGTCATCTGTTGGCTCTCACGCTGGCCAATAGACTCTACCTGTCTATTCGTGGCAGCCAGCTATAGGCTCTAACTCTGGCCAGTAGAAAATGGCCGCAAACTACATGAAAACTGCCGTAGAAGCATGAAAAAGTCAATTATTTCCGCTATCGATGGGAGTTGGGAAATGCAAAGCCTTCCCGCTAACTTGGAGCATGTGCATGTAAATTTTGGTGCAAATCCGTCGAAAATTGCGGCCGTGCATTCGTTACACACACACACACACACACACACAAACACACACACACACACACACACACACACACACACACACACATCCTGTCTTTTATAGATAGAGATAATAAGGTAAGAATTCTAACTAAGGGAATAAAGAAAAGATAATATTTGTAGACAAGAATTTTTTGCAAGAATATTAGGATGTATAATGACCGATATAAAAATGAGTAATTACATATTAAACTTTTACAAGTCTATTCAGGCATAATGATATATTATACTGATGTAAGTAGATTAATTTTTTATGCCATTCTTTCTTTAGGCATATAGGGCTGAACGTTTGGGCACCTCAAGGTGGTGTAATGGTTAGCGAGCTTGTCTTGCTAAAACAATTGCGACTGAGTAGTGAGTTCGGTCCTCACTGGGTGCTCCGTACTTTCGGCCTTGTGCCACATCTGAGCTCCGCTTGGAAAATCACTGTACGTTTTCTGTAAATTGATTTTGTGATTTCGTTCAGTTACATTAAACAGTATTTTAAGAATGTGCTGTGCATTCTGTCTGGAAGCTTTTAAACTGTCATTTTACCGGATAAAAAACAACGGAAAACTCAGAGATAAAAATACAAAGACAGATGGATTATCATGCAAACCAACATAGATTGTCATTTAGTAATGTCGAGATGAAGAACATAATCAAATAATAGATTATATTTTTTCTTTCTTTTTTTACTAATATTCCTCCAATACAAGGCCCAAGAGCCTCTCAAGGTAGAGCGTAGCTTTGTAGAGTTTTGTCTAATTCTAGACTTGAGGGGCTCAATATTTAATTAATGAATAAAATTACAGAGTTTATTTGGAGACGTTAGAATTATAGTGTTATGAACTGAAAATAGATTGATATGAAAGGCTCCGAAATATTGATAGACGTTAGGAGAATGAGAGAGAAAGAGAGGGATGAAATTAGTAGATATATCATATCTCTTAATAAAACAACTTTTCTTTTTCAATATTTCATATTGATATCCTACCAGAAACTTTCACAGAATCTAACCTATTTTTGAATGAATGTAATGCTTTCTTGTTCTTTTAATTTCTCCAAAATTTAGTTAATTGTCCGTGTCAAACGTTGTCGATAATGAGCCGCTCTTTTTGAGGCAAATCAAAAAAAGGATATTTTTAACATGCTCCTTCATGCTGACCCTAACATTTTCGACAGTATTAAGCTCAGATAAATTTTCTGGTATCTGGAAAATTAATTTTTCCCGACAAAAAAGCATTTTCTCTTGAAGAAAGTGCTATCAAGCTCCACAATTATTTATATCCGTGCACAGATCACGTTGAAAACATCTCGAAAACATTGAGTGCACGAATATCAATACAAACATTATTTTTATGGAGATGCAAGTTCCTTTCGGAACGAAATATCCAGTCGGTTTTATTATATGACACTCTTTAAATATAGAAGGTATGCTGTCATATGTGTGAACAGAGGTCTATAAAATTCTACCTCCTGACAAATAGAATAATTGTTGGCCGCACGTATCCAAGTAAGCCTGTTCACTAGGGTTGCTGGCTAATCCCTGTTGCAGACGTCTGCTCAGGCACATATGATCAACACCCACAGAGCCTACCTGTGGTTTATATTGCAACTATGCTGAGCGGACCTTAGTTACCGTTTCTTGGAAAGAGCTCATTAACTGGCGTGATCAATAATCTGAACAAGTCTAGTACGCTCAAACCATCGGTCACGATGACTTGCGACTTCGAGCAACAAGCGACGGCTCTCAAATAGTTTCGTCTACCTAATTTCACTCACATGTCTTGAGTCAACAACCTGTGGTACGTTTTTTAGGCACTTTCCAAAGGTGCTGGACATCGCAGATAACATCAAAAAGTCACAATCGTGACAAATCTACCACGATGAGATTCGAACCCAGCTCCCATGGTCGGAAATCGAACGTTCTAACCACTCGGCCATTGAATACAGTAATAGGAAAGGCACACATGATTGATTAATCGTAGAATCCGAATCTCGATATTGAGTTTTGGAACCGATACTAAGTGAATTGAATTGATTTCCTTCGATGGGTGATCGATTTTAGCTAGATATCTGCCTACGTCTTTCAAATCATTTTCTGTCTTGATATCACTTAAGTTGTCCCTGCTTCTTCCACACAAGAATGTTGCTTTTTGCTCATATTTTTCAAGCCATTCTATCGACAGTTCCTGTTGCTGGCAAATGGAATCGATGGAATATATATGAACTCCTTGAATAGGCTGAATGAAGTTTTTCACCTTTGTTTTTCCCATTTCTTTTAACTTCAGGCAAAAATGTTTGTCCAAAAAGAAAACGAATTTATTGCTTTACCTACATCCTAATGAGTCTTGTCTCCTTCAAAATAGTTCCCTCCACTGCTGATAGATAATCTCAGGCCTTTTTTTTTATATGAAATACCTTTTTTGTAGAACGTCTTCGTTATGAATCAAAAAGTTTTAAAGTGGATTTCAGCTTTGAGAATTAAAAAAAAATGTCCACAGAGGCTTGGTTCGGAGAATAGAGCTGCTGGAGGTATAGAACTGTCTTATGTTTCAACAAAACTTTATGAAGAATGAATGACGTGCTAATAATTGTGCTATCACATGCTGATTTTTATTTATCTGATTTCTTTTTTCGTACTGCCTTTCTCAAACATCTCAGGAATTCGAAGTAAAACTATTTATTGGCCATCTGACCCCTTGGAACAAAATCATGAACGATGTTCTGTCAATCAGAAAAAAAGAAAGGAAGAAAAAGAAGGCTATCATCATCACCTTCACATATAAAAATATCGACATGTTTTTTTTCATTGGTATGTGTGTAAATGTTCAAAATCTCTACTGTAGATTGTCATTTTCTTTCGATATTATCATTCTTTTATCATCTACTACGATATTTTCACAAGGTATTCATTAGCATTGTCGCAAGTCAATTTCTGAGAGACTGTAATACGCTTTTTTTTCTTTTTGATAGAAATGTTGTAACAACAAGACGTCCTATCAATTTTCGGATAACAGGTGACAACTTTCACGTACTAGAGTACGCATTTCAACAATGTGATCATCATCTGTTGATGAGGAAGTTATTTGGGATCGTTTTCGGTGGATACTATTGCCGATTTGAAATGCTGTTTCAGATAATACAGACTACTGAAGTGTTGTATCCTTAAAGAAGGTTACAAACAGACAAAGATGGCACTCGAGTGAAGGAACAGCAACACGCGCGTAGATGAAAGAAAGGGAGGTTTATTGTAAAAGAGAATATACTACTGAAAGACAAGGAATCGGGTAACAGGTTAGTAATTCTCGAAGCAAGGATATCTACCAACCGTCCCACGTGGTCATATGTGGCACAAGGCCGAATTTAATGTGGGATATCCGAGCCTGTAAACTCGGCCAAACATTCTCCGTATAAAACGGGGAATTTTTCCCCCTAGACGAAACTCTGTTTCCCGAGACGAAACTCTGCCCTTCGACATAGTCTCGTCTGGGTATCCACTCTGTCCGGTGGCAGAGAGTTTTACCAGCACAGCTGGAGACGAATCTTCAACTCTAAACTAATTACAAAAGCAAGGATATCTATTAACCGTCTCACGCGGTCAGATGTGGCACAAGGCCGAATTTAATGCGGGATAACCGAGCCCGTAGGTTCGACCAAAAATTTCCCATATAAAACGGGTTTGGATAGCTGTTTCCCGAGACGAGATTCTGTCCTTTGACATAGCCTCATCTAGAGTTGGAAATTCGTCTCAGCAAAGCAGGGGACAATTTTCCAACTCTAGAATAATTCCCGAAGCAAGTCCCCAAGTATAGAAGTATAGCTATGTACTTGTTAATAAATTTACAACTTTGCCCTGATTTCTTAACAGTATCGACTTCATTTATAAATCAGTTAGATTTTTTAAAAAATGTCGGCGATAAGTTCATGAAATGAAGAAAAAAAATTAAGTGGTGGTATTTCCTTCGTAAAATAAACTAAGATTTTTTAACTGACGGCGATTGTTTCATCAAGCAAAATAGGAAGTAAGCCCTTTTCTTTTTCGTCTTTTTTTCAGGTCTCTCTTTGAGTGAAAGTTCTGAACATTAAGAATCCGACGGACATAAATATTCTTTGTATTACTTTAACGTTATATATTTTACGTCTGTTAAAAAAATAGAGAAATGTATTTAAACTTTCACTATTTTTTTCACTCTTAATAAATAGAACTTCCAATGGAATTCCATCCAAGATTATAAATGGCGGTAAAACATGAAAAAATCGGAAAAGGTAATAGCTAAAAGTTAAAAAGAAAGAAAAAACGAAAGAAAGCATCCATGATGATTAGTTCTGAAGCCAAACAAATTATCTGTCTCTTCCGACGTGGAGATTATGCAGCCATACAAATGCATATATATGCTGAAAGAAAATGAAGGTGTAGATATATGTTTGCGCATTTTCATTGGGGTGAATTCGAGTATTTTCCTTCTTTACTTTCTCTTTTAAAGTGTGGCATTTTTTTATCAAAATTATGATTGAAGTGAGAAAAGTATCTTTATATAACTACTGTCGCCAGCATTGAAACAACACCCGATATAACGAGGCCGACTAGAATTAAAACTCAGCTCTACTAATTAACAATTTCCGAGCCGTTACCTATTACACCATTCTCACATCAAAGCACCTGGTATTCCCATGATGTCTCCTACGTAAGCACTGATAAGTCTTGACTGTGCCTAACGTGATCGTACGAGAATCGAAATTTCAAAGTGATATGGCCATAAGCCCATACTTTCTATATGCTACTAAAATACTAATTTAGTTGTGTCGTTATATTCAACATTAAATTAAAAGTATTTTAAATCAGATCTCCAACCTTCCTTTCTTTTTTCAGTTTCATTGGAGAGAGTATTATTCGGCTTATTCACACGTTTAACTTGAAGCAAATATCCACAGTCTTTTGGTACCACGACGCCTGATACGGGATGTGAGTTGTGGTGCAATGGATATCGGCTCGGAATGAGATTTCGGTAAGAGCCGAGTTCGAATTCCAGTCAGATTCTTTACATTCATTTTCCCCTTGGAAAGGTATGAATCTATTTCTTCTCCTCCCAGGTGTGAATCCATCTCTTCCCTACGGGTTGAATAACAGGACAAACTGTGTTCCTGTAGTCTTGGTTGGCAAGAAATGGAAAACTACTGCAAAATTAAGCAATATTTCTTTGTCTATGAAAGATGTCCGTTAAATAAGCTGTAATCCATTAAACTGTTCAGAATATTCCAATTCTTTCAATAGAATATTATAATTTTCACAAGTGTTAAGTCATTTTGTGTGCTTAAAAGGAAACACCAAAAGTTAAAGACAATTATATAAGTTCCACCATTGACATGAATAACGACGCGGCATAGAATCCACGAGAATCATTGTCTGCTTTATATATATATATATATATATATATATATATATATATATATATATATATATTTATAAATTAATTGGTTTAAAATATGTTTTTTTTTCGCTACACAGTTCTAAAAAAAAAAGTTTCAAAAATGGAAGCTAAAAAATCCGAATTTAATTTTGTAATTAAATTAAAGACATTAGTTCCATTTCATCCTCAAGCGAATTTTGGAGTAACTTTTAAAATTAATGGGTTTTAAAGACACAGCAAAAATCATAATTCACGTTTCCAAGGATACAGAGAAATCCACTTCAACCAGACGAGGGGTGTTTGCATGTTCATTATCGCTGTATTTTGATGTATCAGTTATTAGTTACATTTTGGTAGGGGTAGGGATGTATTTTTCATTTAAACCAACAAGTACGCTGAGACCTATTCTACAAGATTTGTATTTGTAGAAAAAATACTTGATCAGTTGTTATATAATATTTCATCCCTATTTTCATTTCAGCCTTATTTTCATTTCAGCCCTATTTTCATTTCAGCCTTATTTTCATTTCAGCCCTATTTTCATTTCATCCTATCGATAGACGGAAAAGAAAGAACCAAGATTTCATATATGAACTAAATATATAGCGGTACATGATAAATACACAAAGAATTCTGACTTATCCCTTATTCAATCATTGTCGGATTTAATCCATATTTGGCTTACGGCCGTTTCACATTGAAACACCAGTTCCCGTACGATCACCGAAGTTGAGAGCAACTCCCTGCGTCTGCTCGGTCTCACGTTGACTGCTGACCTGAGATTGAACAAATACATTGAGTCAATTACTTCGTCCACCACGAGGAAATTTGGCTCTCTGTGCCGCGCCAGGGAATTTTTCTCCTCGGAATCGATACTTCAAATATACAAATCAACCATTCGCCCTTGCATGGAGTATTGCTGCCTGGGGCACCTTCTGTTTACCTCGGAGTTCTTGACAAGATCCAGTGACGGATATGTAATATAATTGGCCCTGATCTGGCATCTCATCTACAGTCACTCTCTCACAGACGCGCCGTCGCCTCTCTCTATCTTTTCTACAAATACGTTCATGGTAATTGCTCCGATGAGCTGCTGTCACTGGTTCCCAGACTCCATGAATTCAAGCGCCCTACGAGGTTGGCATCCCACTGCCACCCTTTGTTGACCAAAACTTTATAAATGTAGCCGTCTCTTCTACTCCAATAGCTTCATACCTTGCACCTCTCGCCTGTGGAACACCCTTCTCAATTACTGTTTCCCTGAGAGCTATAATCTCCAACTATTCAAATGTAATGTCAATCGAGTTACCTTGATCTATCCACTATCCCTCTCCTCATCCTTTCTTCTATCACTCCTATCTGCTCTTGCTCCTAATCTTCTGCAACCCCTTGCATCCTACTGGCTTCACGCCTTGCTCGTGGCGTAATGCTTAAAAAAAAATCTCAACAAAAATTCTTACAAACTTTAAATAACCAGGAAAGAATTGACAAACCATAGAAAATGAATCAATCAATCAATCAAATGTATTCATATTTTCATTTAGGTTATACAATGTTTCATCTGCCCTTCTGTCTTGTGAGTGACAATTTCACCAAGCCTCTTTTCCTTGTTATGTGTCGTAGAAATTTCAACTCTTTCTGATTCTAATTACAAGTGTTCACATTTTTCCTTAAAATGTCCTCGTTGCTCATATGTTTCGTCCGTGATATTCTCAGTATCTTTCTGTAGAACCACAACGAAATTTTCCTTTTTTAAAAATAATTTTGAAAGGCACATTTCGTTATTCCAATGCTTCGGATTTCTGAGTCGCATTTTCTGTCATATGTTATCACTCTTTCGAGGTAGTTACATTTCTGTACTTGAGTTTGACGTCTCCAAATCATAGCCCTCATCGCGGGCTGCCCCTTTTGCTAACGTCCTTGCATTCAGTCTTCTTAGAATTCATGGTTATTCCTTCATTCCCGCTTTCTTTTATTACCTTTTGCGTATCACTATATATACAAATTAAGGTTTATTTCTTTGAATTAAAATACAGAATAAAGATATTAGATATGAACATGCTTAGATATTATTTGACTAGACCTAGTCAACGTTTGACTCAGGAGATAAGGTCATTTTTTATCATTGTTGGTTGTTAAAGCTGTTTGAATTATAATAGTGAAAAATCGACTATTCAGAACACATAGTCAAAATAAACAATACAAAATAAATGTTAGGACTCGAAACGCATTTCCTAAAAATTCGACAATACTTTCATAAAGAAATGTTACGTTAAAATATAAATAAAGTTCAATCATTCATGCCAATGTATAAATAATTTAATCAGTACAATGTATTAAATGTTAATAATAATATAATGATAATTCATATTAATAATATGTTATATATTCGTAATAAAATAAATTTGATAAATAACACTTTGTTTTAAATGAAAATAATCGATGTACACCTCAACTTATCTTAAAAAACAAATACGTATGTATTTTAAGAAATAAAGATGATAAATACATTGTAATATAATAAAAATTATAATAATATAATAAACAAGTAATAACAAAATTAAATGGATAAATAAAAAAAATAATCATAACATCTCTTTTTAAAAACAATAAAAACACGTTGATTTCTTGGAGCAATGAAAAAGCACGTCCATTCACCACGGTAGTCAGCGTTCAAAATTTGCAAGTCAGCTGGTGGGTAAAAAAAGACATGGAAAGAATAACATAAATTGACTTAATGACAACAAAATGTATGCTTCTCACGTCTACCAACCTTGTGTGATATATTTAAAAATTTTAGCACATCTGTTCTAAACACAACTAGGTCTTACAATATCTCGTAATCGTCATACTTGACAACGTAGCAGTCATCATATCTATCTATCTATCTATCTCTCTCTCTCTCTCTCTATATATATATATATATATATATATATATATATATATATATATATAGTTATCCTGTGGAACCAAGGACATTTGTTGGAAGAGCTGAATACAGAGAACTGGTAAACATGGTGTGTCGCAAGATCCCCAAACGAACCTCCTCAGGCTTTGAATTTAGAGTTGTCCTTCTCATAGACCGGCTGTCACCCAAGGATATAGGACCTAGTCTGTCCTGTAATTTACCCATGTACCTTTCCCAAGACTGTTTGAATGGAACGAACTAGTATATATGTAATCCGAACTAGGAACTCCATTTCTTCAATCCGATACGCTATCCATTACTCCACCGTGTGTGTTTGTGTGTGTATGCGCGCCTTCACGCGTGTATATGTGTGAAATATCGTATTTGCAAATATCATGACATTTTGTGAGGGTATGTTCTTGTGTTAACGAAAATTTAATGAGACATTTTAGAGAAAAAAAAACATGAAAGAAAAAAAATATTCAGGAATTCCCGAAGGTGAAAGAACTTTTTGCGTTTTTGCTCACCGAAAAGACGTAAGAAAATTTTCCTTATCCCTAAGATTCTTAAATTATGTTAAAACTTTCGACTCATAAAAACATATATATATATATATTCTTCATACTACATCACTTCATTTAATGCAATTTCAGTATTGCTGCATGAAAACGGGTGTATGCATGTGTATATATACGTCAAAGTATAAAGAAACAAGTACATACAATATCTCTTACACAAACTACCTCAGCTCAACGACTATGATGGCTTCTTCTTTATGTGCCGTGTCCCCCACGGGACATAGGCATTCATGGCTCTCCATAACTTCCTCTCATTTTGTAGCTTTTACTCAAGCTCACTACGCATTTTGTGCGTTGTTTTTTATCTCTCTTGTCTTCAATCAGTCCTATGAGTTTCAGATTTTCCAAGCCTTCTTTTCTCACTGTATCCAAGAAATTCCAATTGCCTCATCCTGATGTTGAATATAAGTTTCCTTTTTGTTTCATTTTCTCTAAAACTTTGTTGTTGCTCTCATATTCGGTCCATGGTACCCTCAACATTCTTCTGTAGAACCACATTTCTGTTGCTTCATGTTTTTTCTTCATCTTTGACGAGATTGTTCAGCCTTCACTGCCATATAAAAGAACAAATATCTCGTAATGGTTCAGTCCTCTTTTCTTTGTTTCTAACGAAATTTTCCGTCTCTTAATACCTTGTTTAGCTTTTGGAATGCATCTTTGGCTATTCAAATGCGCCTTCGGATTTCAGTGCCACACTTTCCGTCTTCTGTTAAAACATTACCCAGGTATTTAATTTGCATTTTGGGCTTATCCTTTTCAGCAATTATGCACCTTTGCATTTTCGTAGTTTTCTTTACATGTTTGTGTCATCTGCATATATTATGTTGTTAATATTCTGGCTTACCAATAATGAATCCTGTTAGGACTTCTAATTCTTTTAGAATCGCGTCGCTCTATAGGTCGAATAAATCTGACGAGAAGAAACATCCTTGTCTTACACCCCTTCCTAGTTTATATATATATATATATATATATATATATATATATATATATATATTTTTGATCAACTCGTTTTCTCTCTGTATGCAAGCAGTTTGTTGCCAGTAAAGGTTCTTGATTATTCTAATATTTTTCCCAAAATTATTGAGCAGTTTCAACAGATCTTTGTAGAGTATTTTATCGAACGCCTTTGTGTAATCTGTAAAACACCCTAAAAAGCAACTTGTAAACAAATTAACAGAAATGCAAAGGGTGAACCCAGAGAATTCTAATAATTCTACTTTATTGATTAACACAGCTTCGGGCTGCACCGTTAATTCTTCCTTGAGATTAAAAATCCGAATAGAGGTGCCTGTTATTTCTTAGTTACTTTCCTCAGCAACCGTTTTTTTTCCAGTACTCATATTGCAATCTTTCCTTTATTTTTATTATTATTTATTTTTACCAGAGTTTATATTGCAATTGTGTGTTGTTATTCATTGCCTTTCTCTCAAAAAATATGGAGAAATTGTCAGTATAAGCAGTACCCTACAACTTTACAACTACCCCGGGTACATGACAGCAGCACCGAACAAACTGGGACAGAAGGGTACAAGAAGATAACAACACCCAGAAAACAGCTTCTCTGCCTAACCTCTGTGAAGTGATTATCGGAGAAAATACAAAAGATCTGTGGTCCATATAACATCGGGACAACCTTCAAAAGTGGTTCAACACTTCGCAGATACCTCTTCCGAGTAAGACCCTCCGATAGAGGAGAACATGACTAAAGATTATGTGTACACCACCCCGTGCAACCGTGGTGAAAAGTATAAAAGAGCAACAAGCCACCCCTTTAAAGTAAGACTGCAAGAACCTCGTAAAGACCTAACAAGAGGGGAAATAGAAAAATCAGGCGTAACCGACCAAATATGGAGTGAAAAGGGTCATCACCGCCCCCCTGTGGGGTGAGGTTGAAATAATAGACAGAGAATATCACTGGAACATACGAAAACGTAAGAAATCAGCATATATGCTAGGCCACAAAAACCTCCTGAGTCGACCAAGGATAGAAATTAATACAATATGAGAACCAGTAATAAGGAGTGCTAAAGAAAAGCAATGAATGAAAATACAAAATTGCAATATAAGCTCTGGTAAAAAAATATGCAATAATTATAGAGGAAAAATTGCAATATGAGCACTGGCAAAAAAGTGGTTGCTGAGACAATAGTTTTATAAGTCCCAGAAATTCATACACAGATATTTTCAAGAACACATGGTCCAGCGGCTAAAGGCGTTGGTCAGATTCGGGGACTAGACCCAAACTGTTATGAGTTGAATACCAGGCTACACCAAAAAAGTAATATCTTTGGAAGAGGCGTGGCACGATGAACTAAAACAATCTGTCTCCGTGGACGAAATAAAGGGTTCGGTTCGAAATTCCCATAACCCGAAGAAGACCGGAACGTAAAACGGTCGAAACGTTGTAAATATGGAAATGAAGATGAGGATAACAGTCTGAATAATGTCTCTAATTTAAATAATTTTTACATTTTTGTTTGATTGATTGATCAATTGTTTTTATGGCGTGTCAACATTTTTACAGGTTATTTAAAGCCAGAAAATATTTTCAAATTGTAAGACTTTTTTTGCAGATAATAATGATTTACTGATACAATCCCTACTAAATAACCCATAGCTAGAAGGTAAGAGGTAGATTCATACATTTTCCAACGTTATTTGCGCGTAAGTAAATATAACGAACTCAACTGGAATTGGAACTCGGCTCTCTAATTTCCAGTTCAGAGCCGTTATCCATTACACCACCACATGTCCATGCTTATATCACCTAGTATTTCTAAACGGTCTCCTATCTAGGTACTGAACAGGCTTGATTTTGCCTAATTTCATCAATCGTACCTGAACCGATGTTCTGTGTTATGGCCGTAAGCCTGTTGCAACGTTTCTGTATCACTTGTATCAGCCAGAACATTACATGCATTTTTATGTAAATTTACGTATGTGTAAATACGCATAAAAATGAGGAAGACACGATTTTTATTAGCGACTTTCTTTCTAAGTAGTTGTACTTAAAATGTAACTAAATCGTAAGAATTTCACTGCTAACGTCAGTGTGACTTAAGTAATTAAAAAAGACAAAAAGTAAAACGTAAAATTAAACAAAGTTATTAAATACGTAATTTTATACTTTATTCAAGAATTCTATCACTTCTACTTGTTTAGTTACGTTGAAATACCTTTCTTATCTATATATTAGTCCTGAGCATAAAAATCTTTAAAAAACCATTTAAATAATTTGAGCCCTAATTCCTGCGTAAAAAATTGAGCAACTTGAATACAGATCAAAATCCCAAGTGGCTTATAATATTTTCTCCTGTATATTGCTAATAGTTATTTACTAAGCTTGACGAAATTGAAAGGGGAGTACTTAGCTTTCGAAATCAAGACCCAAACATCAATTACAGAAACCAGCAGGAAATACTTACCAAAAATCAAGGAATTACCAGATTATATTATTTTATAAATTAACTTTATATTGAATTTTTAATTAATTTTTTAACTTTTTAAGTTTTACAAAAGTTTTTTTTTATACATCCCCTTTAATTAAGGATGAATTCGTATTTTTGAATTTTAGATGTCTCTATTTTTTATATTTTTATAATACTAACTCACCGAAGAACTTGTATCATTAAAAAAATGTGGGAAAATATCAAATATTGTTGGTAATCTTAATAAAAATATTAATAAAAAAACTAAAGAATTATTTTTTGTGAAGAATTGTTGATACCTAAATCTAATAAAATATGTTGTTTTTGTATTGGCTTCCAAAGATAAAAATATGATGTACAAAAACATTTTGACATATTTTTTTACAGTATAATTTTTTAAAAAAAACTGCTCGTTAAAAATAACGGTGTATTTGAAGAATCTAAAATTTGTTGCATACAATCTTTGCTGTGAGTATCAAATATTCAAAATTCTCCTTTATCATTGTTTGTCCCAGAAACCTCAACATTCTCTTCCTGGGGTTAAGTAGAAGTTTCCTTTTTGTTGTTCCTCTAGAACCATATTTCTGTTGCAAGTCTCTTCTTCATCTGTGAGGAGATTGTCCAGTATTTACTGCCATATAGGAAGACAGATACTACATAACAGTTCAGTACTGTTTTCTTTACACGAGACATCGTCGAATGAAGAAAATTAAAAGTTTGATAGATCTTTTGTTCGAAATTCGAAATTTTGATTTTTTACATTCCAGTATCTTTTGGTGCATTCTGGTTCCATCAAATATTACACAATATATATACTCGACTCTCCCGTCGAATTTGACGTATGAGGGTCAATCAGATCAGTTCCCAGGAGACTGACAGCCCGACAACAGCACATGAGATTTGATTATAGTGGTGAAGGTTTCGTGAGGCGCCGAATACAGAGACCCTCCGCAGGTTTTGAATTCAGAGTTGTCCTTCTCCTAGACCAGTTGCCATTCAAGGCTATAGAACCCAGTCTGTTCTGCTATTTACCCATAACTGGAGGGAGAAGAAGAGGATTTACACCTTTCCCAAGGATATTAGCATGTAAGTGAATGTAATGGATTTGACTGGAATTCGAACTCTGCTCTCCGATTCCTCAATCCAAGCTGCTATCCACTGTGCCTCCCCACAATATATATATATATATATATATATATATATATATATATATATATATATATATATATATATATATATATATATATATATATATATATATATATAGTCTTAAGGCGTGCTATATTTATGGGATAAAGTGCTCAATATCAGAGATAGAGCGTGTAAATATATATATATATATATATATATATATATATATATAAAAGTGAACATAGAAGTCAACACTTAGAGGCGACAGTTTGTTTCATGCTATATGCAATCGTCAGGCCTGTCGATTGCATATAGCATGAAACAAATATATATATATATATTTCTAATAGATTATTAAGATTTTATAATTATAAACATGTTATTGTTACATGGAGATATGGTAAAACATTCTCAATTATCCTTTTTTGTTTCTCAAGCAAATACATTGATTTTATGCTTAATTTATGTAGTAACATATTTACAAGATCGAACAGATTTTAACTGTCTGTATAACGTTATGATTTGGACTGAAAAAAAAAACTATGAAAACAATAGCATTGACTTATTTGCCATTTTTTACACCTTCTTAACAGTTTATTTTTTTTATTAAATTATTTTTAAAGTATTGTTCTTAAGAAGTCAGTGTTATGTAATGGTGATCATATGATATCTGTCAGCTAGTAAATCTTGTCTGTCCCCGTCCTAGCTTTCTATCATGAGCGCTAAATTTCTGCATCTCTTAAAATGTATGCAAAATGACTTACCATTTAATGCTGACACGCGGGTTTTACTATATTGAAAACACAATCATTGAAAAGTGTGCAAATACATTTATCACTATGGCGAAATGACAAGGAAATTGAAAATAATTGTTACTTATTCGCGACCTTGGAGAAAACAATTACTGACCTATCTGTCAGCACCGTGTGAATCGATGAACAATGCCATTTATATGCAATAACAACCCTGCAAGCATTCCTAAAAAAGCTAGCATGAAGCTAAAAAAATTTCTATGGAACCGATAAAATAAGTGTTTCTGATAATGATTAGATAGAGTTAAAATTACTCGAAGAAAAACATTATGGACTTTGGACATTTTCTCCATAAATAGACGACAACTTATATGCAAACTGTAAAATGTAATGAAAACGTTAAATAGATCTTGTCGATCGAATTTAATAAAATTCATTTAAAAAGATACATTTTAGTGGATACTCATAGTTCAGTAGACATACCAGGTATATTTATTTCTTTTCGTTTACCGAATGATTTCATTAGATGAATCTTGACGAAGATAAATAAATAAATACATAAGCGGGCGTCTACTAAACGTTAAAGTGATAAAATCTGTCGGATTAATAAATAAAAAATTAATTACTTCTTTAGAAATTGCTTCATGAACATTACCAAATTTATAAGCCTTGATAAACCAATAACATCCTTGCCTTTGTACATAAGTGCAGCAAAACAAATCCAACATTACCTTGATAAAATCTCACGGAGGATGAAACGCTTCGGCTAAGAATAGCTTTTTCTCTTTACTCTTTTTTACTCATATATATATATATATATATATATATATATATATATATATATATATATATATATATATCATATATGTGGTGCAGTCCAATTTATATTACAATGAATCATTCATACAAAAAGTAAATTGGTTAAGTTACTGATATAAAATGGCGAAATCCCTTCGCTAATAAAATTTTAAAGATGCATTAAACTACCAATCATTTGATGAATGTTATGATACTTGTTCTTTAAAATTATAAGCTGTATAATGTCTTTCTTAAATACGCAAGTACTTTCGACTGTACATTCAGTCATCTACAGTCATGGAAATTATTTTGTTTTTGCTAAAATTCAGGTAGCATCCGAGACGAAAAAGTTTGTATCCGTCATCAATAACACATTTTTTTTTTAAATATACACATATTTCGATTCGCATTATATTTTTTCGTATATAATAAATTAAAATGCTAATCCTCATGGAATTCCCTTGAGGATAATGATCTAAAGAGAGCTCTATGTCAAAGACAGAGCAAAATTATTAATTAATGAATATCAAACACTTAAAATACCATAGTAAATAATCTTATTTCATGAAAGCTATAAAAATAGCCTTCAATCTTTCAGATTGGAAAAACAAATATAAACGGAAAAAATTACTCCAGGTTAAATTCAAGATATACAGATATTGTATTGAGGGAGGGATGGAGGGACGCAGAGAGAGAGAGAAGGAAAGATTCAAAATTATGAACACGTAATGGTGGCGTAATGGCGGGAAAGGAAGAAGAACCGAGGATTTATCCTCAGTAGACTTTAAGATTTGAGTTGATCTATTTAATATGACATATGCTACACAATGTTACATTTTGAGTTAGAGGTTGAATGAAAATCTTGTTAAGTCAATTGGAATTAAGAAATACTATCTGTCTCACTTACTCTCTAAGAATCTGACGTATACATGTTCCATTAAACAAGCTTTTATAAATTAATCTCAAAAATAGTGTTTTGTTAAGGATATTTTTAAAAATATTCAGAAATCAACGAAAGATTTAGAATTTATCATACAATAGTAAAAGTACCCAATATAATTGCCCAAGAGATTTAAATTAAATTATCCAGAAATTTAAATAAAATAATATTAATTAATAAGGTATCCAGAGAAACGTAGTTTATTCTATTTGTAAATTATATTAATCTGGATGTATTTATTACATTTTAACAAGGTACGGTGGTACTTTACATTAAATGTAAAATACATGGGATCCTAATTCTCCAGTGTATATCTATTTTTTTCACACACCTACACCTATCTGTATATCTTGAATTTAACCTGGAGCAATGTTTTTATGGCTTTCATGAAATAAAGATTATTACCTATGGTATTTTAAGTGTTTGATATTCATTAATACATATATATGATAAAACCTATTTTGGTGAAACATAATGGTGTTAAAAGCAACGCAGCTATTAAATCAAAAGTGTTATAAAAATCGGGGTCACATTAAATTCTTTATTCTTCTATCTTTCTTAGGAAAATCTCTTTCAGATTTCATAAAGAGCTAAAATAGTAAATATTATTCATATATCACCTAGAAGAATTATTGAATTATATATATATATATATATATATATATATATATATATATATATATATATATATAATCATTTCCCGTGGGAGGAAAGAAACAGAGCGGACAATAGAAAACAGGATTTAAGCACACAGAAGATGACAATTGAAATTGCACTTACATTTTTGAAGACCGCAGTTGACAAGAAAGCTGGAACCCCGAAGAGTGTGAGAAGTGAGAAGTGAGAAGTGCGAGAGAAGACACTATCAACATAGAACTTACAGTTACGACCAGATATTTGAACTGTATAATTTTGTGACCTAACTGGTAATCTCGTACTGCGCTTAATTTCGTGAATTAATGCACCAAATAAAAAAGCTCTTCAGAACTATTACACTGAATAAATTCATAGAAAATGCAAAAAGTTTTTTTTTTTTCATTAAGCTCTACAAAATTCTAGCGAGCATATCACGTATGATCACATTGGCGTCTTCCATACAGCAATGATTATCAACTTAGTTTTCAAACGCTTTTAAGTTCACTATATCCACGATTGGTCTCCTTCTGCTAGACTAAGCTGGTCATACAAATTATATATTCACACATGCATATATATATATATATATATATATATATATATATATATATATATATGTGTGTGTGTGTGTGTGTGTGTGTGTGTGTGTGTGTGTGCGTGTGTGTTTATGTGTATGTGTTTGTGTGTGTGTGTGTGGATTTAATAGGCCGATTAATGAAATTCGAGGACAAAAAGACAACAAAATTCAACGCTTCCACAGCAATGATGACATTGATGGAACCGTTCCTTAACATCGATGACACCAGATGCGTGCGTCTTCATTTAATAGCTGACAAGAAAGACGCAGAACTTCATTTAAATATATTTTCAAAATAGAATCCCATATTGAAGGATTAAATAGCGATTTAAGTTTACTCAGAATATATTGTTTCCATAGGGATCCCTTTAACCAACAACAACAATATTCACTTCTAGTCTGAATCCCACTTTGTTTATTCCTCTGATTTATCGATATAGATTGTCTGTGTGTGTCTGTCTGTCTGTGTGTATGCTATTTATGCACGTCCACATTTCTCGACCGATTTCACTGAAATTGTACACACATTTTTCAAATTTATTATAATACGTCAAGACCAACTGGTCAATCTCCAGGCCTCTGAGTTTGACAGAAGAATTGATAAAACTTAAGGTGGATACGACTCTTTACAAAAACAAAAGCAGTTACACGCAAACAAAATTTTTACTTGATGAGTTGATGTTCTTTGCACTTAATGCAAAACATAACTCATGTTACGAGGTTTATGTAGAGTGCTTGATAGTTTTCCTGCAACATTGGCTTCACACAAAAAATTGCAAAAAAAACTGTGAAAAATCAGGGTTTTCGTATTACTTAAAATAAAAATTTAAATATTTTTTTATCCGATTTTCTTCAAAGATGTCGCAAAAAATTTGCCACCGTACAAGAAATAAGATAGTAATTGTTTACTCCTGCTCGCTTCCCCGCGTTTAACGAAAAACCACGAAAAACTGTTCAAAAAGCCCGTCTGATGCTTTCCAAATTTGCCATGTAAATTACATATAACATACAAACTGTCTTGCGTGAATGTTTGGTTTAGGTTATTTCAGTTAAGTGGACGAAATCTTCGACAAACTAGGTCCAAAGTCGGCTTTTGCCATTTAGCCAATATTTTCCTCATATGATTCCATCCTAAATTGTCATTCGAACAACCTTTAATGCAAAGATTGTTTGAGAAGGATTACTGAAGCATTAAAAGGGAAAAATTTCACGAAGAATCTCTTATTAACAGTAAACGTGTGATGAAAGAGGGGGCGTTCATGCGTTTGGCCTTGCAGCTGAATCAAGCTAACGCTTCATTCCTGTTTTTCTCTGATTATTAGATTTGTGAACAGTGCCATATTATTTGAAAGTTTTTACAGCCATCCGAAATTTACTGAAAATCTTTTTAGATCAATGACCACACAAGACGGTTTTATTGATGCAATTCCTTTATTAAGAACAATCAAACAAGGACATACCGCAAAAAGATGAGGGGTAGCTTAGTATACCAACGGATGATGTATGCAAGTGGGGACGTAGACAGATATTACTAGACAGGGGCTTGTGGGTATACAGGAGGGTGCGATTATACGCCATCCACAGCCGGGCAACGCCCGGTACCTCGGATAGTATATAATAAATATCATCAATATATATATTTAAAAAAAAAAAAAGAATCCCCTAAAAATTAAAGTTAGTGTGCAATTTTCAAATCTAATTAACTAGCTCACTTCGGGCCAGAGGGAATTTCTTTTTTTCCGAAACTAGCTTGCTGGCTAATAGTAACCTTATGTCTGGAAGAATTTAAATGTTAGGAAACCTATAAAAAAATGAACGTCATCACTAGAATTAAATTAAAGACCCTCGTTCTGTTTCATTTTCAAGCGAATTTTGGAATTTGCTTGAAAATGAAACAGATCTAGGGTCTTTAATTTAATTCTATAATTGAATTTGAAGTTTTAGTTTCTGTTTTTGAAACATGGTAATTCCTGTGTAGCGATGGATTCATATTTTTAAATCAGTAAATTTATAATATTTATGCTCTGTAGATTTGCATTGAGCACTGTTTTGTAAAAATAAAAATATTAATAAGAACATCGGATTATATATCTTACTGTTCTTTTTTTATTACAATATATATATATATATATATATATATATATATATATATATATATATGTGTGTGTGTGTGTGTGTGTGTGTGTGTGTGTGTGTGTGTGTGCGTGTCTGCGCGTGTGTCTGCGCGTGTGTGTAAATAATTGTTTGACACACACACACTGAGGCAGCATAATTTCATATTGGGATTTTTGTTTGTTTTTCCGTATATTTTTCTTCATTCATATATATATATATATATATATATATATCACACTGATGAGCTGTGAAACAGCAAAACAGTCTGTCTGTGGATGAGCTTATATATATATATATATATATATATATATGTGTGTGTGTGTGTGTGTATCTGTGCGTGCGTGCGTGTGTGCGTGTCTTTGTATGGCTGGATGTGTTTTTACATGTTTAAGTTATGTCATATCATATTTATATGAAAATAAGTTCTATTTGGAAAGTTAGTGGTGCTGTTCAACACCAAACTAAAAGTCAGCTTATAAATTTCGATTTCATAACGGACATGTTGTTCTGTATTGATACCACGCAATCTTCATATATAAATGACAGCGTCTGGGCTGAAATTAATTTACAGGAATTGGTTTTTATTCCCACTCAAAACACTACATCATTTGTTTTTTTTCCTCCTCGAAATCTACCTTGAAAACGTGTCAACTCAGCGCCAACAGAATCCGATTATTTGAAAACCAATGAACATACTCATGCATTCCATGTCAATGGTAACGATTCTTTGTCTTTTACACTTCAAAATAACCATCAATGAAAACCACAATCAAGTTAATATTGAAGAAACATTCGTTTATGTTGTTTCACTAGTTTTACTTCTCTCTCACTTCCTTTCTTTTTTTTTTTTTATTCATGTCCAATTGAAATAGGAAATAATATATTTGTCTCTGTCCAGCAAAATGTACAGATTATTTCGCACGGATTCTTTTGTGCATTTTATCCGAGTTTATTTAGATTATTTCTTTCATCTAGAAATGCAGGTCGAGGTTGCTCGAATTCAGATGTTGTGGGTGTCAGGGGAAATAATAAAGATCAGTGAAATCATCATCAACAACACAGAACAATTATAGTCGCATTTTCTTTCTTATTTCCTTCCTGCGCATATAGATTACGGTTTCAGTGAAGCTTTTAATGCTGAATAATAATAATAGCAATAATAATAATAATAATAATAATAATAATAATAATAATAATAATCATAATAACGACAGAACAATCATAGCTACAATCAAAGCTAATCGCCCAGACATCGTTATGAGAGACCGCAAACAAAAAAGTGCTTCCATATTGATATGACAGTCCCTGAAGACTGCAATATATCTTTGAATATCTTCAAGAAGCTATTAATGGTAGTGCACATATTTTGAGGTAAGTGTTGTCTGTCTAAGGTCCTTGTTCGGATTTGAAAGGTAACCTAATGTACACGATATATTCAAAACTTACACTGTGCGTCAAATAATAATAATAATAATAATAATAAGAAGAATAATAATAAGAAGAAGAAGAAGAAGAAGAAGAATTGCAGATTTAATGTATCTTTGTAGGTCTTCAAAGGATTAGCAAATTAAAAGGATCTTGAAGTTGAAATTTAAAAAATTTGACACATGAGAAGATCAATAATTCCAGTTGTAATTGGAGTCCTCAGATTTATTGGAAGAGGTTCCGATAGACTTATTGAAGGGATTTCTGGGAGCCCATGCCTTAGAGAATAAAAAAATGTTTTGTATTTTCAAGATAATTATCTAAGTAAAATGTCTGTGATCTTATTTTTTGCTTTGTTTTTGTTTGTTTGTTTGTTTGTTTGTTTGTTTTTTTTTTTTTTTACAAAAATGATCAATGGAAAAAATGTCATGAAGCCATTTCTGACCTTAAGTCTCTGGTTGGGAGCCGTGTGAAATGTGTATAAAACAGAAATCAAAAGAAACAACAAAAGCAACAAAAACAACAACAATAATAGTAATAATAATAATAATAAGTTTATGGGAATTTACAATACATAGACACAGAACTAATCACAATGCACTAACTTTCAAAGACTGCAACGGTAGAATGTGCTTTCTTATTGTCATAGCACTTCCTATGGTGTAATGTATTTTTGAAGATTTTATAAATTCTCAGAAAACAAGGATCTTGACGTGGAAATCTAAAAAGAATATAACACATGAAGACATCAATAATTCCAGTTTCAGTTGAAAATAATTCTGAAATTGAAAATAGTTCTATTTAATTGTTTAATTGAAAATACTTCTGATAGACCCATTGGAGGGAATCCTGCTAGCCGATTCCTTAAAGAAAATCTGAAGATTATACTCACAAATACAGCTCACACCTTACGAAGGGCTTTATCAATGTAAAATGTGTGCAATCTTAGGTTGTTCGTTTTATTTTACAAAATTTTAATATCAGTGCAAATGCCATGATGTCATTATTTCTGACTTTAGATTTCTGTTTCGGACCTAGAAGGAAATGAGCATAGCACAAAAATTAAAGAAAATAATAATTATAATAATAATAATAATTTATTTCACATTTAAATGTGATAGACTAAGTCCTTGAAATGTACTTTCATGCCATGGGTTCGGATTATTATATACCATCTTGAATCAGAAATTCCTTCATGTCTGAATAAGGGCGAACTTTGTTGACAGATGAATGTCTGTTGAGGACCCCAATACCGAAACATTCGAAACCTCAGGTGAAATACAAGGAGTAATTTAGAGCCCCAGTCTATGCAATCTCTTCGTAAACTATGCTCTGAGCGTGTACAATCATAGATGCGAGGAGAGGGACACTGATTATTTCCATACCGTATCCCAAATAAATCTACTGATAGAAAACAACGTTCCTGTGCACCCCACCCACACACAAGGCTAATGTACAGAGAATGAAGTGGTGGCTATATTATAGTTGGGACAAGAATGATTTTGACCAAAAATTAGCATTCTCTACCGAGTATTCCAAGAAATAGCATTCAATATAAACCTTTCCAAAACAGAAAGAATAATATTGAATTGGAATGAAAGCATTGATAGTGCCTAACCTGATTCCTTCATAAAATTATGGATGTAGAATGAGCAAACACTTAACACGTCAAAATACCTAGGTGTATGGATCAGTATCTGTCTATATTTCTGAGATGAGGTATTATAGTACACTATTTACATTATTCGGACTATTGTCCTCATCTTGTCGCCATATTTATTACAACGTTTCGGCCGTTGCAGCAAGAATAAAACCTTCGGTCTCATCTTTTAACCCTGCAGTACTTAATCAATGATGGATACAGTGTTGCCTACATCAATTTGTTTGGTACTGTTAGATTATTGACCATGAAGAGGCATATCTTGTCATCATTTCTGCATTTAGTACATTACATTTCGTTTTGCTCTCTTTTTTAGGTTCTTTGCCGTTGCTGTAGGTGTATGATTGTTTATTTGGACTTCTTCACTCACTTGAAATTCCCTTTTGAATTTGTTTGCTTCATTTATTACTGAATAAAATTTCGTATTTTTTACATGCTCTTTAACACAGATCATCATCGACATTTCTGTAGTTTCCAGGTATCTTTGAAGACCGATTATTGTGATATGGTAAGACAGTTCTAGTCGAACTAATCCTCTGTCTCTTTCGGATCTGGGAACATAGATACGATCAACATTAGCCTTAGGATGATGCATGCGGTTGCAAATGAAGAGCTTTATCGTTTTGAAATCGATTCGCCTAATGTCAGCTAGGGTCCTCCTCCTCCACCTCCTATTATTATTATTATCATTATTATTATTATTATTATTATTATTATTATTAGAAGAAGAAGAAGAAGAAGAAGAAGAAGAAGAGACGAATTGAAGAAGAAGAAGTTTATTCGACTCTCATGAATTTTTATATGACGTCTCTAAGTGCAACGTCTTTTCTTAAATACAAGGACAGTATCCAAAAAGAAAGAAGATGGCGAATGACGGCGTGTTTAATTTTTTGAAGATCGTACTTTACAGGAATGATTGATAGTTCGAAAGATCAAAGGGTTCTATCCCATTTCTTAATAGCAGGAACTACAGAAGAGTATTTTAAGAAACTAAAAATCAAGAAACAGCAAAACATTTCATGTAGAGTTTTGAAAGAACATTTCAGGAGGATATTTTGTTTCGACCATTGCATATGGGGATTAGTTTTAAAGATGATAGCACAAAACATGTACGGAGTTATATGCATGCCATATAGTAGATACTAAGTTCCAATTGACAATTCAGGTAAAGACAATACCGATGAGTCAAGAGTCGAATTTGGAAAATAATTTATAATCTTTATTAACAGTAGATGACAATACTTCAAATACTGGGAGACAGATACTTTCGGCCTTGTGTCACGTCTGAGCTACGCTTAAAAACCCGGAGGCATTCGATGTGTTGCAATGGTTATCAAGCTTGTCTTCCTAGATCAAATATGACTGAATAATGAGTCCGATCCTCACTGGGTGGTCCATATTTTCGGTCTTGTGTCACATTAAAACTAACGCGTAGAAAATCATTTGGGGCATTTTGATGTGGTGTAACGGTTACTAAGCTTGTCTCGCTAGAACAATTACGAGTGAGTAGTGAGTTCGATCCTCACTGAGTACCCATATTTGGTGTCACATCTAAGCTACTCTATGAAAACCACCATGAAAGAAATTGAAAGCTCTTTAAAGGAGACACCTGCCAGTAGCCCTACATATAAAAAGGTGATAATAAGCTCCTTCGGTGATTTATAAAATGTTCAAGAAAATGCTTTATATTTGAAAAGCAGTTCAGATCAATTTATTTACCAAGTAAATAATTTCGATCCCGACTTTCTTGCTTTATTTTAACCTCTTGCGTCCTAGTGGCTTTATTCCCTTTAATTGGGGTGAAATGATTAAAAAGCATTTTTCTATCTTGGTCTAAAGTGAGAATATTCCGAAAGAGTCATGAAAGAAGTCAATAAAATCTGTTAACTTGAATTTGATAACGAAAGAAAAAAAAAGAAACAAACACAAATAATAGAAAAATAAAAAAAAAGTAAAGCTATCAAGAAAGAAAAAAGATGTTAATTATGAAGAAGGATCATGATCAATGTGTCCGCGTGCAGGTGAATATAGAACAAGCAGTTGACAGTTTGATTTTTACTCACATTAAACTAATTTGGTTATGTGTGTTCGTAGAGAAACAATTTATCATCTAAACGACGTGAATCATAACCAGAATGCTTGAGTTTTTTTTTTCTTCTTCTTCTTTTAAAAAAGAAATAAAACTTGATGTTTATCGTAAAATATCCCACGGATCGTTTTTCACTTCAGAAAAATTTACAATCGGTTTCAAATTGTACACCATGTTGTACGAGAGCAGCTATTAAAAACGCAATCTTCTTTCATTCTAACCAGAAATGCCTCAAATGCAGTTGTCGTTATACACGCTATTTTCCTCGGTGACAATTCAAAAAATAATATTTCCTGTCAGTTCAACATTATTATATCCCAAAGGAACAAGAGTAAAAAAAAAAACATATCTCATTCATATAGCTCGTTACATATATTCACTGTTCGAAAACGGCTTTCAGGTTAACAAGAACAATAAAACCGTTAGAAATATTTTAAAAATAATCTCTACTCTTTTCCTTAATAGTTATTTAATAAAAGCTTTTCAACTAACGCTGTGATAACAACATCAAAATTTAGGACGTTGGTCTTAATATAAATGATGTAAGTTATGATTGCTCCTCCTCCAAGAAAGAACTTCTCAGACCAAATTTGGAATATCAGTTTCATGTGATGTCGTAGTAAGGATATGAAGAAAGCTAAAGGATGTGTAGTAAAGTGGAAAAAATATATGATAAAATATGTAATTTCTTTCTTTTTCATTGAAATTCTGGAAATATGTAGCAGGTAGAATAAAACTCCAACCGAAATGTAATTGTAATGCATTCACTTAAAAGGACATGAAATCTAACAAAGCAAGAAATGTAACAAGAGAGGAAAAATATAACAAGAAATTTACAAGACCAGAAATGTAACAAGAGATGAAAATAACAGGGTGCAGCAGAAATACCTCCCACATAACAAGACATTAGGTAAATGAAGATACCATTGCCACTCATGTCTTACCATTATGTAGTCGGTATATCTGGCAGGTATATGTGGGAGAGAGGTATTTCTGTTGCAGCCTGTATAACAAGACATTTAATGTTACAAGACCGGAAATTAACAAGGAAGGAAAGGTATAATAAAACTGGAAATTTAACAAGCTACAAAAGAGGAAATATAATATTAGGTTGGTGCAAAAATAATGACGTAATAATGTCTTTTCAACGTTAAAAATACGTCAAAAAACGACATTATTACGTCATTATTTTTGCACCAACATAATAAATAGGAAATGTAACGAAACAAGAAATTTAACAAAGAAAATGTAACAAAACTTAAATTGTAGCAAGAGAGAAAATCTAACAAATCCGGAACAAATTTGTTAATATTCTACCGAGTATTCCAAGAAATAGCAAAAATTGGAGCAAAAATTCATAGGATTTTTTTTAAGTGTATTTCAAAAACAAAATTTAGATATTTGTACAGAACTTTCTTCAACCACATATGTGCAATTTTATCTCACTAGATCCATTACAATTGAGTAATGAATTCAACCCTTATTGGTTACCCCGTACTTTCGGCCTTGTGCCAAATCTAAGCTACGTTTGGAAAATCACCATATGCGCAGTTTTGTTCCACTACCGTTCGTCATTTTTAATGTGAATTTTTGCGCGATTTTTTTATACATGTAAGCAAATGATAAACTCGGGTATTAGCGGATTAAGTAATTTTGGATTACCACCATGCCTCGTTAAAACACCAGTTCCCGTACGATCACCGACGTTAAGCAACGTCCAGCCTGGTCAATAACTAGATGGTTGATCGTTTGGGAATGCCAAATGCCTTAAGTTTGAATATGCGGGTTGTGTAATGGATAACAGAAATGGCTCGGTATTGGAAATCGGAGAGCCGAGTTCGAATACCAGTCGGTTTCGTCATATTCACTTAAACGCAAGTACCCTTGGGAAAGGTATGAATCCCCCTTTTCTCCACCCAGCGATATATTAAATCGTAGAACATGTATCAGTAAACCATTATTATCTCCAAAAACTTCTTACAGTATAAAAACATTTTCTGACTTTAAATAACCTGCAAAAAGTTGGGTAGCCGTGTTATAGACAAGCGTATGGTTGCAAGATGGAAATACGACAACAGCAGAAATAGATTTACGTGATATATTTCAATAGGAATGTGTGGGGTTGGGACAGCTACCTTGTGATATAGTTCATAAGCCGGCTTCCGGTCTGGGTTGATCTCTCATAGTAGTTTTCACTGGTTGGCGTGGCGCTCCTCCTGCTGACTGCTCAGACTGAGCGTGATAGATCTCTTCCCTGGCCTCCTGTTGACTGCTAGTACTTCCCCGTGTGACCCCTTTTATGGCGTTTTTTTTTTATGGCTTAACATGCTCGAAAAACGACGCGAGTATAATTAGGAGAGAAGCATTTTTATTGGTCGAAAAATAGAAACACTTTAAAATATTATTTTATTCTTCGACCGGAACCCGTGTGTCGGGCCTATGCGCAAACGACGATAATGGTTATTCTGTGACGGGGCCTTGTCCCGTTCATATCCAGCTCTCGAACTTGAGTATGTTTGTTTGCCTGCAAATCAGCCGAGATATGTCTTATTTTATTTTATAAAAGGCGTAAAAAAACAAATCAATCATAAATCAAATCAATAAAGTGATCTTGAACTTTCTTTTGCTTTGTAATTTCAAAGTTTTCACAACTGCCGATAGTGAAGCTTGTCAGCGCATGATTTATTGTGGAGAAATATCTAATCAACTTTAAAAAATTCTGGTCGAATATTAACTTTATAAAGACAATTGCCAAAAAAAAGGTCACATTTCTGAAACTACGAACCTAAGTGTCTATATATTCGCCCACTTAACTGATGATATAATTGTTAAATTATGAAACTGAATAAAGGTGAAAATAAATATCTGATTTTCCAGTTATTTTTACTTAGAAAAATCATTTATAACAAAAATCTAAATATACTGTAAGTAATAACGGAGTAGCGGTGGAAGTAGTAATTAATTTATAGATTTTTTTTTCATTTTTGCAAATACAAGCCAGTGACTGCAAGAATCCATGTATTCCCATGGTGATAGAAAGATTCAACGCTGCATTCCTTCAACCAAAATCGTGCGTTTCAGCTGAAGAAAGGAATACATTTCTCTAAGAAGCAAATGAAAGTAAAAAAAATAGTTGTAGATTCAATTTCTTTAAAGTGCAGCACAATTATTAATTATTTTTACTGCGTTTCTTTGCTTTAACAGCTGCAAAATGAAAATAAGGTTGTAAACATAAATAAATAAACTGATTATATATGGCATAAAACTAATAGATAATGAACACAGACGATTGAAATAAACGCAGATGTGAAAGTTCTTTAGTGACTCAAATTTGAGAGCATTTTGCAAATGTTTAATTAGATATAATCTTTTACTTGATATTTATAACCATTTCGGAAAGACAATAATGCATCACTTTCATTGCATTTAAATACATGCATAGTTTTCACAAGTATAGAGCATCTAGGTAGGATCGAACTCAACTACTCAGTCCTAATTTTTCTAGCGAGACGAGCTTGCTCAACATTACACAACGTCGAGGTGCTCCTCTCATTAAAACAATGTATTTTTAACAGAGTAAAGAAAAATACAAACGATATTAAATGAAAGCTAAAGAACTACAGATCTTTAATTAAAAAGAAAAACATGGTATTATAGCGGCAAACATTCTAAAGTCAAGCAGTTAAATTGAAGAAACCGCAACAAATCTTGTAGATTAAATTGTAAAAGGAAGCTGCAAGGCATAGAGATTGTTTTGTGATTTGTCATGTATTTTTAAATAACAATCAGTACCCTAAATATTGACATAAATTCTAATTATATAAGCTAGCTTTGAGATACAAATCTAGCATTATTAATTTAAACAGAATATGAATAAACAAATCTGTTTTACCATTTCTTCTAATAAATATTTTCTAATCAAACGTTGCTCTGACAATTCCACAACAGTGGAGCACGCAGTGAGGACTGAAATCTCGATCAATGATTAATGAGACTACATCGCCAAAAAATCGCCTAAGGTTAAAGCAGTATGTTGTAGCGACTGTAATCTTTCAATGTTAATTTTAACGCCCCCAAAAGAAAACTGTTCTATATTAATCATCTGAAAGAACGCTTTCCGCCTTCCATCAGATGTTAGCCTCCGGGAGAGTGAGCGAGTCCCTGCGCCATTTCAGGTTAACATTATTGGCTAACATGAAGTGGAAAAACTGTATTGAATATATTGCTAGGTCTGCTGCTAAGTTTACTGTGTTATGCTAGGAAATCTTTTTCTCAAGAATGTTAGACATTTCCATGACGGTCGTCCTTCAGTATTGAATCTAGAGGTTGGCAGTGAATATTGCGGAGACAGTAGGAAAGCGTAGTGCAGGTTCGCAGTGGATATCACAGCAGAGTGTAGTTCATCCTTCTCCTGGTCGCCTTTGGTCCTTCCGGTAGGAGGAAACAACATGGCCGCCTTTATACACGATGAATACAGTGTTGGGCGGCTTCTGATTGGTCAACCTTCTATTGGTCAACTATAAAGGGAAATAAGTCATTCTGACTCGATCACTAGTTATCGGTGGGTTATATGCCCTAAAAACCGTAACAAAGAATTTATCTTACATATCTATAAATTCACCTAACCTTAGAATATTGCTGCTATATATAACCCGGTGATCCTGCTATATATTTAGAGATTCTTGATAAGTACTAATCAGCAATATTATCGATCATGACCTGGTTTCTCCATTTCACTCACTTCCCCACCACCGTAAAGTTACTTCTCTGTGCCTTTTTCTATAAATACTTTCATGGTAATTGTTCGGATGAGCTCTTTGCTATGGTACCTAGAGTTCATGACTTTAAGCTCATTAGTACATTGGCAAGAAGGTTTCATCAATTTACTGTTGAATTGGCTAGATGTAACCGTAAGTTCTATGCTAACAGTTTCCATTTTAGCACTTCCCACTTGTGTAACTCACTTCCGGATCCATGTTTTTCGTGCACTTCACATCTTCAAAAATTTAAATCCAATGTCAATCCTTCTCTACTGTCGTCTTGATCACTCTTCTATTGTTCTTGCTACTTGTTAATATTTCTGTTTTCTAATTCTTTGACACCTAGTAACCTCTTGTGTCTTACTATCTTTATTAGCTTGGTTGGGGCAAATTCGATTTAAAAAATAAGGAATGCAAATTGATCAAATTTCAAAGCTCAGAAATTTGAGAAATTTCTATATCTTAGATTTTTTATAGCTGGAGTTTTGCTAGCAAGATTTTCATTGAATTTGAATTGGAGTGAATCGAATATTACTTATATTCAGCCAAACCTAATATATAAGTACCTTTTTGAAACAATAAAGGCCAAACTCATTATGAATGACATGCGTGAGCAATATACTAAGCAATTTTTCATTATCAAGATCGATTTGGTAGGCTATCGTTGTTAAACTTTAACTTTCAATTACCGCCTCATTTCCTATTTCCTAACCACTGGCTGGCTTTCAATTTTTCTTTTGCTCGCCCTGTTTCCTTACCTGGAAACAGGCTTACGGCCACATCACATTAAAATACCCGTTCCCGTACGATCACCAAAGTTAAGCAACGTCGAGACTGACAAGTATTGAGATGGGTGACCGCTTTGGAATACTAGGTGCAGTAAACTTGGATGTGCGGGTGGTGTAATGGATAATGGATCGGAATTCTTAATCAGACAGCCGAGTTCCAATTACCGTAGTTTTCGTTATATTGACCTACGCGCAAATACCATTGGGGAAGGTATGAATCCACCTCTTGCCCCTACCCCCAGCTATAGGTTAGTAAGACTTGTATCACTAAACAATTATTATCCCAAGAAAAATTACAATCTAAAAATATTTTCTGGCTTTAAATGAACAGAAAAGGGTTGATAAGACGTAAAAAACTAAACAATGAATCTATTGCCTGGAATCACCACTATACCCACTTACATCATGCATGCAATAATGTATTCATGTTGATATTTTATTATTAACTACCAGAAATATGTGTTTCTTTATGTTAAATTGTAGAAACATCTATTTTTGGCAAACTTTTGCGAGACAATATAATATACTGTTTCACATTGACCTGCAAGAGATATATCATTATCAAGAATCTCTAAATATATAGCAGGATCACCGGATTATATATAGCAGCAATATTCTAAGGTTAGGTGAATTTATAGATATGTAAGATATGAATATAGAGAATCGTTCTACTATCGTTTATTTTTGTTCACAAATAGATTGTTAAAGAAATCCTTTATTTGTTCTAAATAGGCGCATCTATTATTCTCAAGTAAGCCAATAAATAAATAATATGAAAATGAAGTCTCCCAGCCGTTAGCCATTTGCTTAACAACAAAATCCTCTCCTCCCGTAGTGTTGTGGAGTAAACCGTACAACGCTGACTATATAAACTAGTCCATAACTATAAATAAAGAGCTCCGGGTAAGAGGCAAAAAGGAGAAACCGTCTGGAGCCAGTCTTCAGACTAATTAATACAGGCTTCACGGTAAGTTTCCAAAGCATTACTTATATTATAAACGCTACGAAGCCTCTTATAACTGTGTAAACGAAGGATTCGAAACTCAGTTCATTTATAAACGTTGTGATGAGGATTCGAACTCTTATATCATTAACAAGAATTAAGGAACTCATACGCGTTGTAATTTGTGTTACAAGAATTGGGCAAGCTCATACTGAGTGAACAAGTACGGAAAAATACATGTTACTTCAGAAACAACCATACGGGTGACGACAAGAATTTTAAACACGTTGGTTTGAATTTTTTTTTCTTGTTATGCTGGCGAAGAAAAAAGATTTTCTCGTCGGTGTAGGAAAAACATTCTTGCGAAAATAGAGCAAATTTTGGTTTCGATAGTTCAAATTCAACAACAGAAACAGCAACAACAACAAAATCAACAGTTGCTAGAACTACAAAAACAGCAACAGCGGTTGTTGGATAGAATTTTGAAGAAACCAAAACAATTTCAACGTCTCTTACGCCAGACGCTGTCCAAAATACCATCTCAGAAATTATATACAATCCTGATGAAGGACTGTCTTTTTCTGCGTATTTTCCTAGATATGAACAAATAACCAATCAGAAATGCAGCATCTTGGAAGATGAGAGGAAAACGAAATTGTTGTTGAGGAAAATAGCTCCGATAGAATATGAAAAATACTGCAACTACATATTACCGAAAAAAACATAAAAAATCGGGTTTGCAGACACAGTACACATTCTGACGAAAATCTTTAGTGACCAGAGTTTTGTGTTTAATGCTTGTTGGAGGTCCATGAATCTAACTAAATAAAAGAAGATGATTTTGTCACGGATGTCGTCAACAAAGAATGTGAAAAGTTAGAATAAAGGAAACGATATGTTCAAAGGGTTCATTTTCGTGCGAGCTAAAAAGATGTTGAAATACGAGCGAAAATTTTAACGAAAATTGAATAAAACTGTAATATGACACTGCAAAAAATAGTGGACGATTGCCAAACAATTCTAAGTCTGAAACACGATATGGAAGAAACTCAGAAAAAATGCGTTAGTTCAAGTAAAGGAAAAATGTACAAAAATGAGAATAAATCCTTGTTTCATATGTGGTAAATTGCATCTTGGAATTTAAATGTGCAGAATTTTACAAGTGTGGTAAACGAAGGCATATAAAGTCACCCTGCAAAACCAAATCAAGAAAGAAATTCTCCCAGGAATTATATCGTACAGAGCACTGCGACTGAAAATAGCCACAAAAAAAAAAACAAAAGGAAATTTGTGAATGTGAAAATAATATGGATGTGAAAATGCTACTAGACACTTGTAATGAGATTTCAATAATCAGTGAAACCACATGGGAGAAAATTGGACATCCTTTATTAAAATGGACTTCAATGGTAGCGATTTCAGTTTCTGGTGAGGAATTATTTTTTTGAGAAATTACTTGTAATGTTTCATTCTGTAATAAGCATGTAAAAACTAAAGCTTATACGTTAAAAATGCTACGAATTTATTCGGTAGTGACTGGGTGGAACTATTTGAATTTTTGGATTTTCCGATAAAAGTTTACTGTAAAAACGTAAGTGGACAAGTGACTAATTTAAAAAGTCGGTACGAAAATCTTAAGGAAAAATTAAAAATATTTCCAGATGTTCTGTCAAATGAACTGGGTCGGTGTTCAAAATTCAAGTAAAAAAAAAAAATAGGTTCAACGTCAGTATTTAAGCAGAAATGGAGCGTACCATTCGCAGCATTGGAAAAAGTCAATAAAGAACTAGAGACACACAAAATAATTTTTGTAATAGAAAATATTAATCATACAAAATAGGCTACACCAGCGGTATATGTGAAGAAAAAAATTAATAAAATTCGTGTTTGCGCGGATTTCTCGATATTTTTAAACAGTTGTTTAAAATACATAACTACCCATTACCAAGTCCAAAGGAAATTTTTCGAAGTTGAACGGCGGAAGAATATTTTCAAATTTGGATCTCACTGAAACGTATTTACAAATTCAGACTGAAAATGAATGTTCAGAATTAACGACCATAAATACACACAGGGGATTGAGTTTAACCGACTTCTTTTTGGTATAACGGTGGCACCAGCTATTTTTCAGCAAGCTATGGGTACCATGATTGCAGATTGCGATTTTACAGTGGCGTATCTGAACGACATTCTTAATCGAGAGTATGTCTAAAGTGTTGGGCATGGAAAAACAATTTGGGAATAATTAAGAGTACGGATTCAAGTTCAATGAAGAAAAGTGCGAATTGTTTATGCCGAAAATTGGTCAAATTATTAATAAAAATGGTCGTCAACCATATCATTTGAGAGCAAGTGTAATTCTCCGCCAACAAATGTGACAACGATACAAGCTTCTTTCTTTTTCTAGGATTGGCTAATTACTATCAAATATATGTACATAATATGCATAATTTGAGAGGTCCACTGAACGCTCTACTTTAAAAGGGAATAACGTGGAACTGGAATGACAACTGTCAAAAAGGCCTTTGACGATATAAAATAAAGACTTATGTCAAATTTTTCATTAGCACACTACGATCCAAAAACAAAAATTGTAATGGCGTCAGATGCTAGTGAGTACTGTTTTAGAGCGGGGATTTTACACAAATACGATGGCAGAAAAATGAAAACCTTCGCTCATGCTTCACGCTCGGAAAAAATTTCCGCCAGATACAAAAAGAAACCCTAGCAATTATATCTGCTGTGAAGAAATTTCATAAATTTATTAAAGGAAGAAATTTTAGTTTACAAACAGACCGCAACCCTCTATTAGCACTAAAAGGAATACCTACGCATATGGTTAATAGACTACAACGTCGGGGTATCTTCTTCTTAAACTATGATTTTACTATGGAGTAGAAGCGTCTAAAAAAGTAGGTCATACGGACAGATTAAGATTAATACCTAAGATTTTGGAATCATTTGGTTGCAGAACTAAAAATCGAAATAAAAATAAAAACAGTTTGTAAAAAAAATAGTACGAATGTTACCAGTCACCATGGAAAAAATTAAAATAAAAACAGAAAATGACGACTTTACTGCGATAATAAAAAAAGAAACAATTGAAGGAAAGTTACAAATTCCAGACTAGTAGGTAAGATAGTAGAACGATTCTCTATATTCATAGTGTTTTTCCTCCTGCGGGTCAGTGTGAAACAGTATATTATATTGTCTCGCAAATGTTTGCCAAAAATAGATGTTGCTCCAATTTAACATAAAAGAAACGCTTACTCGCTATGCAATGGAGTAGTAATACTTGGTCAAAGGGTTGTAACACCTAGTGTGTTACAGAAGTGAATATTGAAGCGGACATTATCATTCATAGCGGACATCTTGGTATTTCAAATATAAAATCTCTGACGAGAAGTTTCGTATATTGGACCAAAATGGACCAAGCTATTGAAAAAAAATAGTGAAAGCTTGGAGAACGTGTGCTCTGGCAGCAAAACTACCGATCACAAAGCTAGAAACTTGGCCAAAGCAGACACTCTGTGGTCAGGACTGCATGTAGATTTTGCAGGTTCTATGAATGGATCATATTATCTTGTGGTAGTTAATAGTTTCACTAAATTTATAAGTGCAAAAATCCAACATCTTCAGTGATAGAGAGTGTCTTGCATGAACCGTTTGCGAGATATGCCATACCAGATACTATAGTCTCTGATAACTGTTGTAGAGTAGTTTTCACAGTGGAGGCTTGTATTTCACTAAGTCGGTCCTAACTTAGGTTCGACGTACAAAACGTCAGGAACTTGAAATAATAGTTAATGACGCAGCAATCTAGTTGTGGTGATGATACTTGTAATGTCCGACATCGACTGACTCACACAACTCACTGAGCTCCACTGGCGACCGCTACTACTACTACTACTTATTATGTGTGGGAGAGTCTATTACAATAGAATAGGTAATGTTCCTGTATAACAATAAAGGAACGCAATTCACAGCTAAAGAATTCCTAGACATTTGTAAGATGTTCCTCATTGAACATAATACGACCTCACATTACAACTCCAAAACTCAAATGAGCGTTGAAGAAAGCAAATCTTGCGAAATTAAAAGAATAAACACTTTAAAATTTTCTGAGAGTTTACTATGTAACACCTAAACCCCAATACAGCATCCGGCATGTCGTCAGCGGAATTAATGTTTGTTAGAAAAGTAAAATCGGTGTTTTACAAGTTATTACCAAGTCAAAAAACACGAACGGACAACCAAAACGACACTAACAGTTTCAAGGCCGTCGATAAAGTGTTCTTTAGAGCATATAGACATGGCAAAGAAACGTAGGAAGACAGCAAGTATCGGAAAATTTCTTTACATGGTAAAAGAAAACGATTATAAATAAAAGGCACTATAATCAGCTGAAAATGGTTAATCGATGAAAGACCTGAAACAGTGGAAGACCTGATAAAAATGCTATATGACGTTTTCGATGTGCCAGTACCATAACAAGTCATGGAACCTATACGGATAAGTCCCTGAAAAAGGAGGTGTACTGAAGAACTGGAAGTAGATCTGAGACGAAAACGCTACTAATTCAAGTACGTTGGCGAACTCTCTAAAAAGAGGACTGGAGGATATTAATATTAATAAAAAATAAAATATTTATAAAAAGTGTTAAACTGAAAATTGGGCAATGTTGTGGAGTAATTGATACACCTACGGTGGCTATATGAAATAGTCCATAACTATTAATAAAGATTCAGAATTAAGGAGAAGCCGTTTGGAGTCAGTCTTCTTTCTAACTCTGAGGAGAACCCAGTCTGTAGATGATTGATCGTTACATTCAGGAGGTCAATACGCGGAGGGAAGTACTCTGAGGTTAAACAAAAACATGTGCAAGGCGTTTCGGTGGTATTTCACCAAGGAGCCTGGTCTCTGTGGCGACGAGTTTCGCAGCTATTTGGATGATTTTCTTCGGCTTAAGCCAATTGAAGCGGCTAGTGTGATGGTGAGATCACAGAATGCGAAGTTCACTTGGCAGTGGCAAGTATTTGGGACTTGATTGTCTGCCTAACGAATTGAACTTGAGGCTGTCGCACATTTTTGTTCCGATTTTGACTGTCGTATTCAACGACTGGACCACCGGGGGTGTGATCATAATGTAGAAAAATGTCTTATCCCACCTTCTCTTTTGTTATAATCCATGTCGAGATTCCCAACCCCCTCAGTTTGTTTTTGCCCCCTTTTTATTATCGTGACTGGGTCAGTCTTTGATTTTTCCCACTCTGTCATTTATTTTTCTTCCCACTCCGTTAGTGTGCGTGCTTTTTTATTCTGTTTATTGACAGAATATAGCGACCGCTCTTATTTTTGAGGGCTAGAAGTGTTCTACTAATATGTTATATTTTAGTTTGAATTCTTTGTTTTATTTTATTTTTGTTCTTGTGATCATCCCCTTCCCTCTTATTTCATGATTCACAAACTTTTTATGTATTTTTGTAAAAAAAAAAAACAAACTTTTGTGATGTCAACGAACACTCGTTGCCACATTTGTAATTCCAACGAATACTCGTTGTCACTTTCGTAATGTTCATTGTAGTAGAGACTTTGTAATCGCAGATACAACTATAGTAACGCCTTTGAACAATACTGGTGTCAGACAGGTTCGAATATCACTCACAATAATAGTACTTGCTCGATAACACTCTCTCGAATAGTAATCCGTATAGTGATCCGAATAGAGAAATAGTATAGTGAATAGAGTAGAGAATAGCGGTCCGTATAGTAATAGAGGATAGACTACAAATTGTGATCGGAATAGTAATAGAGGATAGTCTAGAAATAGAGATCAATTAAACATGCGCTAACTCCCCTATATGCGTTTCCCTTATCGTCACGCGGTCTACTTAATTTAATAATGGGATCGCCCGTGTTTACTCACTGGCGATCTAGGTTCAAAATCAAGTGTCGGCCGTGACACTTTATTCCTATCTAACAAAAACAAAAGAAATTAGGTAAAAAAAAAGAAACATTTTTGAACTGAGATTTTTGCATCACGGTGTTTTTGTAGGTTCCCTTTGAATATGTAGTCTTGTGGTAAATGTAGGATTAAATGGTGATAGATGGGTTCTTGTGGTGAATGAGTAAATTGTAATGAACGAATGGGTCGTGAGTCTGATTAACTCGGTCTAGGATAGTTAGTGATGACCAGCCTTACCCCACTTCCCCTCCGGTCTCGTGCCACAATTGTTCCTTTTATGGATAATAAACATACAATCTCCAGACTAAGTAATACAGGCGTCACGGCAAGATGCCGAAGCATTACTTATATTATAAGCGTCACGAAGCGCGTTATAATAAGTAGTCTTCTTCAATCTCGTTAAGACCCAACGGAAAATAACTTCGTAAACATCATACAAACCGGTTCTGTAGCGTAAAGAAATGAATGTTCTCTGTGCTGTATTAACGTAGGTAGGAATAATTTTTAAATGACAACCAGATTCCCATAAATATTGATATAAACGCCAATTAAAAAGCTATCTTTGAGATACGAATCCAGTTCCCACAGAGAAAAAAATCTTATAAAATCCCGTATTACTCACTCGTTTTATTTTTTTTATTTTTAGATTTTTTTCTTTGGGCAAAAGTAAATGTAAGCTTAGCCTAATTCTAAACAAAAAGATACTTCATAATTAAATAAATATTGTTTAATATTAATATTTAGTAGGTTATATTTTCGGTATAAACAATGTAGGATTTACCGTATTTATTACTACATATCTAGCAACTGAAATATCTGACTGTTATGTTAACTTATTTTTTTTAATAAGCACATAATGGATCACTCAGAAAGGTCGTTCAGTTTATTAAGTAAAATAAAAGATAATTTTTATCATCGACATTATTTTTGTTGGGCGACGTATTTTGTTTGCTCATTCTCTTTTTGGGTAACTTCATAATTCCACCTTCAAGAAATTATTTCAGTAATATGTAAAAACTGGAATAAATAGTTATCTGGAGGTGCAATATCTAGTGGCCATGAAAAAATACAAAGAAAACTCCCAGCCAAGATATTACAATTCCTACCCGATCAGCAAATAAACATAACTTCTAAACTATTATGACCTTTTATGGTTAGTAAATTCGAAATTTTTTAACCGATTTTTCCCTTGCTAATCTAGTACAGCGCTTAAACTCATAAAAGTTAAGTAGCATAGCAAACAACTCATCCGAAAAATTACCATGAAAGTATTTATAGAAAAGGGAACTGATTCGTCTTTGGATATTATCAAGGATCTCTAAATATATAGCAGGATCACCGGACCATATTTAGCAGCAATATTCGAGGCATGGATGAATGGAAGCTTATAGATATGTAAGATAGACTCTGGAGAGAAAAATATTTTAACCAGACACAGTGAACCAACTTTCTTAGCAGGAGACCAAGCAATGGATTCAATATAATATATACATTTCATGCACAGCCGAGAATCTTAACCCGAGAAGGTACAACGAATCATTCTACTGAAGCCATGCTGATGGAAGGCAGAAAGGGGTACCTCAGATGTTTAATAGAGTGCAGGTTTTGTTTTGGAGCCGTTAAGATTAACAAGCCACCTTTTGCCCATTTTCAAAATCGGCCGCCAATTTGACTTTATCGATCTGATCAGACTAGGAAATAAATCGAGACAGGAATAAATAGTTGTCATCAGCATAGATACTTAGTTCGTATTCCCGTAAACTTATTCTGCTTTTAGCGACTTCAGTGACTATGCAAAATAGAAAAATATGTAAGACAAGGACGTGTCTTCTCACCGGACTTATTCAGCAAATATAACTATGCTATTCTGAGAGAATTAGAAGTCCTACTAGGATTCATTCTTGACGGCTAAAATCTTAAACATAAGATATGCAGATTTTTTTTAAGCGTTTCACCCCAAGCAAGGTGGGAAGCCACTAGGACGCAAAGGGTTACAGAAGATTTGGAGCAAGATCAGACAGGAATGATAGCGGAAAGGATGAGGAGAAGGATAGTGGATAGATCAAGGCAACTGGAGATGTCGATTGGCATTACATTTGAATAGTTGGCGGTTATAGCTCTCAGGGTAACAGGAATAGGGAAGGGAGTTCCACAGGCGAGAGGTGCGAGACATGAAGCTATTGGAGTAGAAGAGACGGCTACATTTAGTAGTTTCGACAGTGAAAGGGTGAGAGCGGGATGCCAGCCTCGAAGGGCGCTTCAATTCATGAAGTCTGGGAACCAGCGAATGCAGCTCCTCGGAGCAATTATCATGAAAGTATTTGTAAAAAAGACAGAGAGAGGCGCAGTGTTGATAACAGACTGAGAGAGCAAATTCCTACAGAAAAGCAAGAAGCAATGGCAAGGATACAAATGTAGGTGCCAATAGATAAAAAATAAAAATTCCAACATACAAATTACAAACTGGTGATACAACAATTTAAATATCTGGGAAGTGTTTTCACAAAGGACAGAAAGTGAGACACTGAAATCAGAAGAAGTACTGGCATAGAGAAAGATGCTTTCCAAAAGCTAAGCAAAGTATTAAGAAACAGAAAAAAATTTGTTAGAAAAAGAAGAGTCCTGAACTGTTGTATAATATCGGTCATCCTATATTACAGTAAATGCGGAAGAATGTCACACAGATGAAGAAAAGACTTGAAATAATAGAAATATAGTTCTACAGAAGGATGGGGAGAATAACATGGACTGAACATGGGAGCAACGACGAAGTTTTAGAGAAAATGAAAAAAATATACTTAACATAAAAAGAGATATAGTTGAAATTTCTAGATCACATAATGAGGAAAGAGAACTTGGAAAATTTGACACTCACAGGACATTTTGAAGGCAAGAAGGACAGAGGAAAACAACACATAACCTACCTAATGATTTTGTGTAAATGAATGAAAGAACCGGTTTTAAGAGAGGTAGAAAAAAAGACAGGATTTACTAAGAGCTATAAACGACAGGAAATTGTGGAGAGCCATGATCGCCGACATCCTGAAGAGACACCTGAATATGTTGGACTGACTGCTACCAGTGTGCCACGGAATACAAATTGTCTCCGATCTCTCTTCTTGTTGTGTGTTCTTGTTGGATGCTTGCCTAATCTCGTGAAACTAAGAAGCGTTTAGCACTTGCGTTCCTACACGTGGATAAGCAAATTCAGAAAAGTGAATATGTAGACGCGAAAACAGTATATATATTATAATCATGCTTTTTTTCTTTTTTATGCTCAGATAAGAAAAACCCGCTTTCGCGGACATATATAAAGTGTTTTCTACTGAGAATGCGATAGACATGCGTACGCAGTAGAAGTTTACTGAATTCATAACCTGTGGGGTAATTCGCCATGGTTAAATGCAATTAACAAAATTCTCAAAAAACGGAACTGACAACGCTTCCAGTAAATAATAAGAAAAGGATGAAAAAAATAAAATAAAAGGGCAAAATAAAATTAAGCAAACAATATATATGTAAGTCAAAAGGGCAAAATAAAATTAAGCAAACAATATATATGTAAGTCAAAAGGGCAAAATAAAATTAAGCAAACAATATATATGTAAGTCAAAAGTAGACAAAGCAAAAGTAATAAGACAAAACTTTCACAAAATAAGAATCGATACAATCAAATGATAATAGTGTTTTGACTTCAAGACGAGAAAGAAACAAAAATTTGGCAGGTGGGACGAGAAGCGGTCCACTTATATTGATTATGAAGCAATCCCAGCATGATTCTGTAGAATTTACGTATAAATTTGGAGAAGTGGATGTTTTAGCAGTTAATCCTCTAGATTGAACCAATATAAACACATGAATTTTGTATATATATGAAAATATAATATATATATATATATATATATATATATATATATATATATATATATATATATATATGAATGAAAAAAAAATATATGGAAAAACAAACAAAATTAATATGTAATTATGCTGCCTCAATGTTAATATTAACATTGAAGCAGCATAATTGCATATTGGGATTTTTGTTTGTTTTCCGTATATTTTTCTTCATATTGTCGGATCTATATCCATATATTTATATATATATATATATATATATATATATATATATATATATATAACTGGAACTGCAGACCAATTACTTGCTTAGCATCGATATTGAAATGCTTAACTGGAAAATAACAGAAAACATACGAATCTATAGAAATTTAAATAGATTTCAATAGAAATTCAAATCACAATGAAAATAAAATAAAGCAGAACTACTTGTTCAGATCAAACTGGACTATCTTGAAAGTGTTTTGCTTAATGAAATCAGAAATGAAAAATACCTCCATTGCAAAAGCAGTACAGATCATAATGTGTCTAAATTGACCCAAGAAGAATTGGACATTATTGCTACCAGAAGAACAGAAAGAAACCAGAAGGGAAACTAAATGATCAAATTACCTGATCCGTCCTGACGAGATGATTCTGAAGGAAGGAAAATCAACACGGAACACTATAATGCAAAGGAATGATTGACTACACAAAGGGATACTGTATGGTCCGCCATAAGTGATTATTCGAATACCTTAGAATATTCTAGTTTCACGAATCAGTACTGGAATTCTCAAGTAAAACTAACCGAAATAAAATCCTTAGTAATTTACTTAGCACTGGTACGTATGTAAAGTGAGTTTTTGCAGATCGGTTCTGTAACTCCGTTAAAGTTTGTTAGAGATATAACATCACTAAATCAAATTTTAAGATCTAAATTCTATAAAGGATATAAAATCGCCAACACAAAAGAAAAACCAAGTTTCTCACAAAGGGCATAAAATTATTTGGCAATAATCAGAAAGAACTCGAAACGTTAATAAAAACGGTAAGTTATTTGGTGAAGAGATCGGAATGATATTTGGAAAAGACAAGAATGTAACGTTAATAATGCATAAAGGAAGACCTGTAAAATATATTCTTCTCTATGATGTTGTGTTCTTCTGGACGTTAGGAATCATGGTTCTCCACCATTTCCTGTCCTTTGTAGTTCTTAATAACTTTTGTATTTTTGCGATCTCTAGCAAACCCTGCATTTACTCAAGCTCGTCAGGGTAGGGTGTGCGTTGCTCCGCTCTCGCCTTCGTGCATTCACTCCGTCCTGTGAGTATCAAATTTTCCAAGTGCACTTATTTGCTGATCCTTTGGATACATGCTCACATCTTTGGTCTGTAGTATTCTCAGTATCCTTGTGTAGAACCAAATTTCTGTTGCCTCAACTCTGTTCTTAATCTGTGGCGAGATTATCCAGCATTAGCTACCATTTTGAAGGACTGATACTACATAACCGTTCAGTACACTGAATTTTGTTTCTAACGATATTTTTCTGTTTCAGTTTCTTAATACTTTGCTTAGTTTTTGGAAGGCATCTTTCGCTATCTCAAGACGCCTTCGGATTTCCGTGTCGCACTTCCCGTCCTCTCTAAATACGCTTCCCAGGTATTTAAATTGTTGCGCCTGTTTGATTTCGGTATCACCAATATGTAATTTGCATGTTGGGTTCCTTTTCCTAACAGCCGTGCATTTAGTCTTCATGCAATTGATATTGAGTCTTTTCTTCTTGCTTTCCTTTACTTCCATGTGTAGTTGTAATATATAATGAAACAATACGGACATTAACAGAATACAACAACTATAAGTACTTCGGACAGACAGAAATTAAGAAAAGTATATCTTTGATGGATAATGAGAATTCTTGAAATCAAACTAAATAATAGAAACATGATTAAAGAAAAAGAACACTTGAGGAATGTGAGTTAGGGAGATAAACACGACCGTTCTTCGACTGGTCTAACGAGAAACTTTAATCAATGAATCGGCGGTCAAGGAAACCCATGGCTATGCAACAAACTTTACAACCCATAGATTACACAAATAGATTCTATGTAATTACGAAGAAAGGCAACATGGCAATCATCAGCATCAAAGACTATATCCGAACGGTCAAAATGAAACGGGATAAACAACAACGCAACGAATGTATTATAAAAAGAAAAGACCTAAATAGTGCACCAAAATAATTAAACAAAAGAGTGGTATAAAGAACGAAACAAGTAAAGAGAATTGGGTAAAGTTAGACTAAGAATTCCAAGTCGCAAATTATGAACGAAAATTATGGTTATGGCTACGCAAAGGAAGTTTGAATAGGGAAACGGTATTGCCCATCGTTCCAGTCTGGAGACAGTGCACCAGGACACACTATGTAAGAGCGAAGATTAATAAAACCGAAAGAAAAAAACGTAGATGCTGCCTCTTCGGAGATGAAACGCATAATAATCAGTGATTGTAGCGTGGTGGCCTAAATAGAACGCAAAACATAAGGTATGAGCATCATATATTAGGAACGACGCAAATGACTTGGATTTGGTTATGTAGGCAATTGCCATTAGCAAAACCAGAGACTGTCCTGGAAAAAAAGACAATATTTTTTGATTTTGACACCAAGACAAACCATCTTATCTACGCAGCGAAACGGGATGTAATAATCAAGAAGCATCAGGAGGAGTAGTAGAAGTTGCCATATCGTATACCTAATTCGTCCGTCCAATCACAAATTGAACAAGGCAGTGATAAATTAGACAAATACCAGAATCTAACAATATCCAAAGATATGGAATATGAAATTTTAAAAAGTATCCAATAGTAGATGCACTTGGAACTGATCCTTAAGCGATGGAATCGAGATTTTATGGAAATCCGAGGAAGATTTTAGACTGTACAGACCATTGTTGGTGATTTTTTTGAAAATTTAACCCCAAACAAGGCGATAAAATCACTAAGACAGAAACAGTTACTGAGTGCAAAATAATCCAAAAAAACATTAAGGAGAGAGGACAATAAAAGAACAGTAATTAAGTAGACAGAAGGTAACGATTTAAAATTGCATTTATTTCATTTTGAAAGTTGCTATTCTCAAACTGAAAGTGACTATTCCGTTTTGAAAGTTACTATCCTCAAATTGAAAGTGACTATTCCATTTTGAAAATTACTATTCTCAAATTGAAAGTGAAAAGTTATAGTCATTTCAACTCAATTATGAGACATAACTGCCAATCTAGTGATGTATTTAAATTCGTAAAGTCGAAGTAGCAAAGCTCACCAGAACAATTACCACGAAAATATCTATAGAATAATATATCCAATAGGCTGTCAAGTGTAAATAATAAGAAAAGACTTTGTAAAATTTAGCACAAGAACATATTCATAGTGAACCAAGACAGGACCATGACTATCAACTACTTGCCAGATAGTCACGAGAGGGTGCGACGGCCCCCGGTATCCATATCTGGAGGGCAGCCAATCAAAGAGCGAAATAAAAATTTAGTTTATATTTAATTGAATAAAGTGTTTATTTTATGTATCATCTGTTTTTACATATTTAAAATATCTTCCTTTCTTACATTTCTCAGTACGAGGCTCTATAGCTTCTGAACGTCAGACCAAGAATAGATTTAAAAAATAAATTCTGTCATTTGGTCAGATTTTGGAAAATGAGACGGGCTGAGAACATTTCAACATCCTTTTATATTTTCACAACTAAATTAACTCCGCGAGATCTATATATTCTCTCACATTTCGTATGTGTTATCAGTATCGTTGCCCACCTTATCCCCAACTCGCGCATGCTCAAAGATGTAGTTCCGTTCATTGACAGGTTATGAGATATTTTCATGGAAAAACTGGAGAATATTAAGTGAGTAAAGTTAAACATTTTAAAACAAGATTTGTGGGATAGATAGATAGATAGATAGATAGATAGATAGATAGATCTCCATATCTGTCCAAACCCATAACTGCTCAATCTCTCATGCAATTGATTGGCTTCCCCATGCATTTCCCCAGCAACCCTGACAGTCACGTTTCTTCTCTAGATCTCTTTTTTACCGCCATACCTGACTCATGTCGCACTCTGCGGCTCTGCCCTCTTGCTAACTCTGATCTCTTTCTGCTCCTCCACCAGCCAAGAAATTCCTATCAACAGAATATCTTTCTGTTATCAACGAGCGAATTGGGACTCGTTCCATGATTTCCTTCGTGACGTCCCTTGGAATGAAGTTTTTATTCATCCTGTTAAAAGAATATACACCTGAGGTCTCCTCCTGGGCGAAAGTCGACATCGATTCTTTTATTTCTACAAGGAAATAGCATCCTAAACCGCGCTCATCTCCTTGGTTCTTACCTGCATGCTCGGCCGCTATAACCCACCGGAATCACTCCTCTTTCAATCAATTCGAAGTCTTGACATCTACAGAAGATAAGGCTGAATGTTTTGCTCGGAAATTCTCTTCCAACTCAACACTCGACTCATTTGGAGTACCCACACCTAATTTCACTCCTAGAATAGAGGCTCTACTGAGTGATATGCACGTAACCCCGTCACTGGTCTCGGACATCATTTCTAAATTAGACTCCCAAAAGGCAAGGGGAGGTGACCGGATCCCAGCCGTCGTCCTAAAGAAATGTTCTCCCGAGCTGGCAACAGTTCTCTCTAAACTCTACAACTGTTGCCTCGCTGCTTCCTGTTTTCCAGCTTGTTGAAAGTCCGCCTCTGTAGTTCCTATTTTTAAGAACTCTGAAGAAACATCTGACCCCTCTAACTATCACCCTGTTAGTCTCCTACCGTTTTTCGGTAAAGGATTCAAGGCTTTAATCAACGCTGAAATGGTTAAGCATCTTACTTCTCACAACCTACTCTCTGACAAACAATATGGCTTCCGTTTTGCCAGGTCTACCGCTGACATGCTAACGGCCATCACTGAATATTTATATCAAACTTTTGATAATAATGGCGAAGCACAAGATGTGGCTCTAGATATCTCGAAGGCGTTTGACAGTCTTTCGCACATTGGTCTTTTACGTAACCTCCAGGGCTACAGTTATACAGGACCATTGTTTGATTTAATTCAATCGGCCATATCAAATCGTGACATGAAGATCCTTTTGAACGGACTCGCTTCCAAATCCTGTCACACGAAGTTGTATGCCCCCAATGCTCTATCCTGGATCTTACGCTGTTCCTGATGCATCAATGATCTTTCTGGTGTTATTAGTTCCCAAAGAGGCTTTTATGCAGATATTATCTCATATATATATATATATATATATATATATATATATATAATACTCACGATTCTGACAAGCAATATGGCTTCCGTTTTGCCAGTTCCACCGCTGACGTGCTAACGGCCATCACTGAATATGTATATCAAGCTCTTAATAATAACAACGAAGCTCGAACTGTGACTCTACATATCTCGAAGGTGTTTGGCACGCTGGTCTCCTGCGTGAGCTCCGGGGCTACGGCATCACAAGATGATTGCTTGATTTAATCCAATTGTTCCTATCAAATCGTGAAATGAAGATTGTTTTGAACGGGCTCGCTTCCAGATCCTTTCACGCGAAAGTGGGTGTCCCCCAAGCATCTACCCTGGATCCTACGCTGTTTCTCATCTTCAGCAATGATCTTCCTGGTGTCATCAGTTCCCAAGTAGGTATTTCTGCAGATAACACTACCTGTCTCAATTGCAAATGCATCAGAGCTGACAAAGATAACCTGACCACTATTCTTGAAAAGGACCAGCATTCAGTGGTGAACGGGGGAAGAAAATGGCTTTAAAATTTTAATGCCTCCAAAACAAAACTGCTCTCTTTTAACCACCATAGAGAAACTTTCTTTCCCGCCATCAGCATGACTGATACTAGACACATGGAGAGCAACAGACTGTGCCCTCTTGGCCGCACGTTTTCCACTGACTTGAAGTGGAACGACTACACTGAATCGATAGCTGCATCTAATGCAAGGAAAGTAGGGTCACTGTGTCGTATCAGAAAGTTTTTCACGTCAGAGTCCATCTTGTACATATACAAATCTACCATTCATCCGTGCATTGAATACTGTTGCCATATCTGGTCTGGTGTTCCTGTTATTCATCTCGAGGTTCATGACAAAATCCAAAGAAGGATCTCTAATGTAATCGATCCTGATTTGGCATCTCGATTTCAGTCACTTTTTTACAGACGTACTGTGGCTTTCCTCAATCTTTTCTACAAATATTTTCATGGCAACCTGCTCTGAGGAACTTTTTCCCCAGGTGCCGCAACTACATGAATTTAAGCGTTCCTACTAGATTGGCATCTAGATCGCAACATTTATCCTTTGCTCAATCCTCCTATAAGCAGCCTTTTCTCTCACTTTCATTCTCTGTAACCTCCTACATACTAGTGGCATTCCTGCATTGCTTGGGGTAAAATGATTGCAAAAAAGAAAAAAAAAATGATATATAGAAATGAAGAGACTGCGATAGGTAGATATGAACATACCGTGGTAGATAGATAGATAGATAGATAGATAGATAGATAGATAGATAGATAGATAGATAGAAAATACTGTGATAGATAGATAGATAGATATGAACATACTATGGTAGATAGATAGATAGATAGATAGATAGATATAGATGAAAATACTGTGATAGATAGATAGATAGATAGATAGATAGATAGATAGATAGATATGAACATACTATGGTAGGTAGATAGATAGATAGATAGATAGATAGATAGATAGATATGAACATACAGTCATAGATAGATAGATAGATAGATAGATAGATATGAACATACTGTCATAGATAGATAGATAGATAGATAGATAGATAGATAGATAGATAGATAGATAGATAGATATGATCATACTGTCATAGATAGATAGATAGATAGATAGATAGATAGATAGATATGAACATACTGTCATAGATAGATAGATAGATAGATAAGGATAGTGAAATAGCATGAACACGCATCTGTTGATACTACACAATCACACTGACACATTCATGCGCGCACACGCACGCTCAATGGGAGGGCTCCGATTCGTTTGAAAATCTGGTCGCAGTATATCTAACCTCATCCAATCAACATTCGAAACGTTCGTAAAACTGAATAGTGTCCTCTTCTTAGGAGAGTAAAACTTCAAGACAACTTCTTTAAACCGGCTATCATTATCACAGAAACGTGGACCAAAAAAAAAAGAGAAGTTATCCTTATCTGCATAAAACGTATCTACTGCAGCAGAAGAAAAAAAAAGTAAGAATAAGAAAAGGAGACAGAGAGAGAGAGAGAGAGAGAGCGTGCAAGAGAGAAAGAGAGTGAGCGGGAGAAAGAGAATGCTGACAGCTACCCAAACAAGCAGACCAGTAGACAGGCAGACAGAGGACTAAAGTGAGATTCCGTTGCGTGTTTACATTCTACACCGGCTCATGTATGGGTTGTGTCTGTGTGTCTGTCGAGTTGGTTGGTACTACCAAAGAGCATTTTTTTCCCGAGCTGTTTAATGTTTAATATTCATATAAACAGTGACAAGCTTTTTTACGCTGCACTATATACGCTAAAACACAGCGGAAAATTTGAAATTAAAAAAAAAAAAAAAATATTGGCAAAGAAATGACAACAAATGAAAACATTTCTGTTGAAGTTTTAAATAAAAACGGACTTTCGCTCAGACGTAAATTTAATCTGTGTCAAGCAAAACATCTGTGTGTAAACTTTTTTCTTTCTTTCATTGTTTGTACTTGTTCGGATCACTGTTGGATTTATTCGAAACACAGCACACATCGGAATGAAAACCTGTGTTCCTGAAAAGATAGACTAATCAAATACTGAAGAAAAGGAAGAAAAAAAAAGGTAAGAGTGAAATCTTTATTTCTCTCTCCTTCTCTCGCTATCTTTTTTCTTTCTTTTTTTTTTTATTATATTTTATTCACAAACACAAGAGTTCAATCGGCAGTTCCTAATCTCGTTTTTGTTACTAAAAAAAATTAAAGCAATAATAATACTTATTAGTTAAAAAAAAACAAAAAACAGCAAAACAAAACAGAAACGATTATTTCATTACATTTTTATGATTTTAATATGTAATTGTAATTAAAAAAAAATGATTATTCCTTTCTGCTGATTAGTCGTAAATTAAAATTGTTTTTTTCTTGTAAATTCGAGGATTATCGATAGGAATATTTTCAAAAGTCTTTTTCCTTATGAAATCTTCGATCTTTTTGTTTGATTGATGGCTATCAGCAGAAAAATAAAGTAATTAAAATAAAAATAATGCAACAAAATCGGAAAATTATTTTTAGTACGAATTCTTCCTCTGAAAATCAATTCATGCAGAACCAGTTAGGTTCGCTACAAGTTCTTAATTAAAAGACATTGACAGTGATCAAAGAAAATAAACAGTCTTCAACACTATGTGAACAGAATCAAGTATCACTGTAATATTCATTCACTACTTTCCATACAAGACAATGAACAGATTGAATTCCTTTTTTTTATATTTTTAAAGTAACTAACAGAACAAAACTTGTAAAACAACCTATGTTGTGTGTTGGGGGGGCGTACTCTATACTACACATAGGTGTATCAGTAGTTTAGTGTGTAAATTTATAAGTGTATAACTGAAATAAAGATACGAAATCTACACGAAAATTGTCTTTTTTTGTATGTCGCCACTGTGTATGTAATTTGATAAACGTATATATTATTTTATTAACATATAGACACATAAAGGTTTACTTGCGTAGAAGAGAGACGCCACATGTTCATATTGTATTGTATATCTACATTCGTTTTTGTATTTACGACTAGATTAATGATAACAGCAACAGTAATAATAATAATAATAATATGAATAAGAAAGAAAGAAAGAAAGAAAGAAAGAAAGAAAGAAAGAAATCTAAAAATGTAAAAGAGCTGGAATATTAAGGATACTTATTGGTGTCAATCTCTAGAGAGTAAGTTTTCGTCACCAGTTACTGCTGGCGTGAAGTCTAGAATAATAAGTATAAAGCGATGATGATTTTGAATTTGATGACGACGACGACGACGACGACGACGACGACGACGACGATAATGATGATGATGATGATGATGATGATGATGATGATGATGGCGATGGCGCTAAACTATTGAGGAGACTTGTCACTTAATTTCCAGGGAAAACTAACAGTTAGTGTAAAACTCAATGATTACAAATAATAAGAAAAGAAAAGAAAAATTACTTGAAAAGAGGCTTTCAAGCATTGAGGTGATTTGCTGTTATTTGGTCAACGAAAGTCAAATTATAAGTATTACTGATGTGCGAACACTAGTAACTCGGAAGTACAAAATAATAACGATGCACCGAAGAAATTATTACTAATTAGTAACTATATTACCATATTTCCCATTATTCTTCTTTCCTAGAAAATCTAACTTTCTATTATTTTAATCTGAATAAAGAATCATGGGGTCAGTTTTAGTATATTTTAGTATATCTCCTTATGGGATCAACAAAAACAAGGCCGCCTTATTTTGAAGTATTATAATTTCTACTTATTGAAATTTTACATCCATTGTACCTGACTAAGTGACATCAAGTCTCCTTCAGTATTCTTGTGAGTATTTCAACTGGTTTTAGTATTACCGTTTTAAGGTTTCAGTTCTTGCTCGACTTTTCGGAATCGTTTCCAGCGTTCAAACAACGTATGCTATGATTAATTTCTTTATGCTTTATAAATTCTTTAGTCAATGATTTTAAGCACTTTGCTTGAAATATAAGAGTAATAAGAATGGTAGAGATTGGTTGACAACAAGCTTCCTCAAATCTCCAGCACTTTCCCCAGTATCATCATAAATCTCAATACTTTCTTGGGTCATTGGCCGTTGTTATTTATCCCTTAGTTCTCTGTGAATTTAGTCTTGTGCTAAACATTGTGAAGTCTAAATAAATTATTTTTTCTTTATTTCTATTTTTCAACCTGAAGTCTCTAGTAGTCATCGTGGATTATCAAGTGGCAATATATCTATCCAAATCATCAAATCTATTCCGTGTATTCTCGCTGAACTCAATAATACTTAATACTTCAGTCTTGTTAATTATTTTAGACATTTCACGTCAAGTAAGGGGATAATGCCACTAAGACGCAAGGGCTTACAATGAATGAAAGAAATGAGAATATTTTACTGAAGTTAAGACAAAGGGTAATAAAGGAACAGAATTAAGGAAGACAGCGGATGGCTATTGACGTTGCATTTAAATTTTAAATTTACAGTTTAAAGATTGTAGATGGCAGGGAAACAATAAATTGGTAGAGAGTTCCACTGACGAGAAATGAGAGAAAAGACACTATTAGAGAGGAACATGCGGTTGCATCTAGATAGTTCAACTGTAAAACGGTAATACCTAGTTGCTAATCTCGTATCAAGATTAAATTCATGCAGTCAAGGCACTAGGGAAAAACATTATCAGAACAGTTGTCATGGAACTATTTGTAGAAAAGACAACGGTAAGCCACGTCCTGACAGTGAGAAAGTGACTGAAGTCATGATGCCATGTCAAGATCAATTACATTACAGACTCTAGTAAGAACACAATACCAGATATGGCAGCAGTATTCAATGCTCTGACGGATGGTATATCTATAAATGTGCAAGAAGGATTCTGACAAGAATGATTCTCTGGCATGAAACAGTTAACTAACATTCCTGGCAGTAAACCTAGTAATTAATTCAATATAATCACACCGTTTTATGTCAATGACAAACAGCAGCCCAAGAAGGTGCAAAGTGTTGCTTTCCTGAAGTTTAACATCAACCATGCTGATGGCAAGCAGAAAAGGTCGATGTGGTGATTAAATTAAATAGTTTTGTTTTGAAGGCGTTAAAATTTACAAGTTATTCCTTGCCACGGTTAACCACAGATTGGAGGCCATTTGCCAGTTTTACTTTGTCGGAGCTGTCGGACTAGCTGCTAAGACAGCAGTAAATTTGTGTCATCTGCATAGGCACGTAGTTGAGAATTGATGACATCGGGAAGGTCGTTGAGGGAGATCAGAAAAGGCTTAGGTCTGAGGAGAGAGTCCTAGCAGACCCCTGTATTAATATGAAATGAACCAGAAGCCTGTTCATTCAACACAAACTTCTTTGCACAATTTGTTAGGAAAGATTAGATTAGGCCTTCTTTCTAGTATCTAAAATTTGTTGTTTCTTTGCAACGGCCATTGCAATCAATCTCACTGTTCCGCTTTTTATAGAGATTATTATTGCTCTGATATATCATAGTTTTCTAGCTCTGCTCATAATTAATTGCATTCTCTATCATTAATTCACGCATTTTTATGTTTACACTAGATGCCTAGTTGTCATTGCTGGTGATTAGATGATAGAAAGTTTTCTCATATCTCGGCAGCTTTAGCAACTTATCCCCGCAACTTCCAGTAATGTCATACTCAAGGAAAGTCTCAGTTATTCAAATATTTAATTGACTAGATTAAAAGCTGCCCTATAGGGTAGCACTTAAGCTAGCTCCTGCGAAGAGCTCTTGATTGGGCCCCCAGCTTGTTCAGGAGCTTGAAAGTCCCTAAGTATTTGCATATTCTCAGCATTGGAAGCTCTCCTGGCTGCCGTTTAATCTAGGTTTTCATTTGTACGGGACTTTCTTGTCCTCACTACAGCTTAGTTTTGATCGTAATCTGGTCCTCTGTTAGTGGATATTTCTTTTTGCGAGGCATACTACTGCTATAAGGGATAGGCAAACTGCAGGAGAACTCAAAATTGTTCACTGAATTTAAGTAGTGCATTAATATTTAAGGTTACCTTTTAAAAGTTCAAAGTTAATTCTTTTGCCGCCATTTTAATTTAAAGATAATTTTAAGAGCGTTGTACGCTCCGGCCTTCTTCAGGTGTCTGGAATGTCGAACTGAACCGTTTTTATTTCGCTCACTGGGGTAAACTGTTCTAGTTCCATGTGCCATGTCTAGTGGATGTCAGTTATCAGTTATCTCCTGTTAATTCACCTCTCCAAGTTCTCCACCGCCATAATCAGGTATTGAACTCATACTCTTTGCGTCCTGTCACTGGATCTAACTAACACCTTTATCCACTGTGCCAGGTGTCCATATGTGTATGAATTCCAACCACCTGAAGAAGGCCGGAGCGTACAACGGCCGAAACGTTGTAATAAATATGGCGACAAAGGTGAGGGCAATAGTCCGAATAATGTAAATAGTGAGCAAATTTTTGCGGTGACAGACACATTAATTTGGAAATTCTTGCAAAAATCAAATAACTGTCGAAATTTAATGAGATTTATTCACAAATAAACTTTTTAAAAATTATTAGAAGCACTTGGGAAAAATATTTTTTTACATATTTCAAGCCCCTTAATTAATTTTATGAAAACTTGAAAACTTCAACGTGATTATTTTTAGTGTTTATATTAATTAAAAGCAGAATCGAATTGCGTCTTACAGAAAATCTGTTCTGAATGAAAAACTAAAAACGCAATATAACTAAGACATTATTTAATTAAAGGAGATTTTAATTGCTTTTATGAATGATATATATTAAAGATAATATTCTCTGAAGAAAAAATTTCGACAAAAAATGAATTTTTACAAGATTTGTTTTCATATTTTACAATTTTAAATTGAATAATTTATAAAGATTTTAAATCTTTTAAAATTCATTTTTAATGTGAGAATTGTTAGAAAATATTGTTATTAAGTAAAACTATTTTTATTAATCATATATTGTAAAGCTTACTACAATCTGACGACCCCGAATATTTTAAAAAGAATTTCAATTTGTTTTTGTATGTGTGATTACGTACAGAATTTCTGAAGTATGGAAGTACAAGCCGATAAATCTATCATTAAAAGGTCACGTGTTTCAAGGGTTATCCCCACCCCCTTATAAAGTATATCGTCTGCTCCACCATGCTTGATTATGAACACGTTCGGCTGTAAATAAATCGATTAACACGTCAGGAAAACAAAACCCGGTAGTTAAGAAATGTTTGTATACAACATTTTATGCTATAAGTAAGTAATATTTGTTATAAATCTGATTAATTTAAGTTTAAATTTTTTAACTCTCCTCAAATAATGTTTCAGAAATATATATTTTATTTTTGCAAGATTTTTAAAACTGAGAATTAACTTTTGTTTATAAATGTGTAAAAATGGCCGACTTTTATCGATTTTACTGGAAAAATCGATTCCGATCAATATAATTTCTGTTTGAAATACACTACAGAGTATTTTGATGACTCGAAATAGTAAATTGTAAATCATTTAGCTTTCAATTAAAGCTAAAATGAAGGCTCCAGGAAAGCTTTTCCTTTTTTAAAATTTATTTTAAAACTTACGTATACCGAATTAGTGGAGGTACCTAGATTACCGGGTTTGTCTAGTCCGCACCTTTCCCCTATAGTTTAAAGAAACACGCAACAGCTAAACATCCGGTATATTTATATTGTTTAATATTAAAATTAAATATTTTAGAGAAATATATGTACGAAATTGAGTTTTACTGGACAATATTGTACAATATTTATAAAATAAATAAATAAATCTGCTTACAGCCGCATCACATTAAAACACTGGCTCCCGTACGATCATCAAAGTTAAGCAACGTCGATTTTGGTCAGTACCTAGATAGGTGACCTCTTGCGAATATCAGGTGCTGTGAGTTTGGATGTGCGGGTGGTGTAATGGATAATGGCTAGGAATTGTTAATCGGAGAGCCGAGTTCCAATTTCACATGGGCTCGTTATATTCACTTACGTAAAAATACCCTTGGGACAGGTATGAATCCATGTCATCTCCCCCAGTTTTGGTTTAATTAGTAAGACTTGTATCACTAAATCATTATTATCTCAAAGAAGTTCTTACAATCTGTGTTAATAAAATAAGCACAGTCTCTCCCTCCAACTCGCTTGTAACCATTCATCACAATAGATTAAACGCTTTTCAACGCTAAAGCTGAATTAGTAAAATAAAGCTTCATAAGATTATGTTTACAGTTGTTAATTTATTAGACAATCTAAAAATGATTTCTGACTTTCAGTTGATTGTAAAGGGTTGATAAGTCGTATCAATCAATTAATCAATGAAAAAAAAACCATTTATATAGGGATGGCAGTACTACGGGACTCGAATCGTATGATGCACAATAAAATGTGGCAACTCGTAACATTTTTGCAATTTTCTCTTTTCTTGAAAAAGGCCCCAGTGTTGTTTAAAGTTTTCGCTTTTTTACCCTCTTCAGCTTGAGATCGACTGATGCAGCTACATCCATAATTCAGTAGACCCTATTTTCTTTGTTTACGACGACCAGATCAGATCTTTTTTCTTAAATTCGGGGATTTGGCGGTTTTGGTGAAAAATTTCAAGATAAATGTCTTTTTGTTGTTGTTGTTTTTTTTTAACTTCGTTTTTTCTTTCCGGATAAATCTTGATCTTTAAATTTTTAATAATCTTTATTATTTTTGCGACTTGTGCTCTATTCACGATGTCAGATTTTATTATGCAAGTCAATGTTTCCACAATAAAATTAGTATTAAGCAACCTATATTTTTAAAATTTTCCCAATACGTTTATATTTATTTGAACAATATATCATATAATTTTAAGCTTATAACATATATCCTTATTAAAATATATTGATAATAAATTATTTTGTTGTTAGAATTTATTATGCAAAACAACACAAAAAACAAAGTAGAGTCATTTATGTGCCATGCGTGATACACGCTTAGACGATCATATATCTTTCGATACATGACTAAGAAGGCAGATTTTTTCCCGCAGTAGGTTGCCTTTTCTTTCTGCGGTAGACCAGTTGCCATCCAAGGCTATAGAACCCTGTCTGTCTTGCTATTTACCCATAGCTAGGTGGGGAGAAGAGTATTCATACTTTTCTTAAGGGTATTAGCCCGTAAGTGAATGTAATGTATTTGACTGGCAAAGTGCAGTATAAATGTTTATTTATAAATTCAAAATACATAATCCTCATAAAGATATATTTTATCAACACAATATCCTAGATGCCTAAATAAATGATTATTTTTATTTTATATCTTAATAGGAGATCCGTGACATTCTTTACGTATTGATATTGATAATTTTCCTTTTGTTTCCAATTTAACATTATTTGTAGCTTACGGCCATGTTGAAACACCTGTTCTCGTACGATCACCGATGTTAAGCCTGGTCAGTACCCAGGTTGTTGACCGCTTGAAAATATTAGGCACTGCAAGCTTGGATGTGCGGGTGGTGTAATGGATAATGGCTCGGAGTTGTTTATTAGAGAGCCGAGTTCCAATTCCACATGGGTTCGTTATATTCACTTACGGGCAAATTCTCTTGGGAAAGGTACGAATTTACTTCTTCTACCCCAAACTTTGGGTTAATTAGTAAAACAATATTATCTTCAAAAATTTCTTAAAATCTAAAAATATTTTCTGGCTTTAAATAACCTGCAAAGGGTTGATAAACAGTTAAAAAAAAACGAATCACTAACAACAATAAATCTCGATTTCAGTGAATTTCTCATAGACGTGATGTAGCTTCCCCCTGTCTTTTCTACAAATGTTTTCATGGCAACTGTTCTGACCTGCTATCTTCCCTGGTGCCCCGACTACACGAATTTAAGCGGGCTACTAGATTGGCTTCTAGGTCCCACCCTTTTCCTGTTGATATAGTTAAATGTAACTGTTGAAACTTGACTAATGCATGGAATAATAATACAACACAAAATGTACTTAGAACAAAATGTATTGAAACAAGAAAGTGTACACAATATTTACATATAGTCTTTTGTATATTCCTGGGAAGACCGTTCCTGGAGAATGTGTTGACTTAGTCGCAGTCGGGCAGAGTCTCTGGATTGAATCTCTTGATTCCTCTCCCCGTCTTCCCGGTACCAACCATATTTATATGGTCGGTACTCCACTATGCAAATTAGGTGGATCCTACCACAACAGTAACCGACACTTCTACTGCAGCAGTTTCTTTTCTCGCGCTTCCCGACAGTGGAACTCCCTTCCACTTGCTTCACTGATAACTACAATCCTCAAAGAATTAAATGCAACGTCAGTCGCCATCTTCTATTGCCTTTTCTCCCCATTCTTCTTTTATCATTTCCTCAATCCCTCCTATACACAATCTTTTCTTTCTGTAACCCCCTGCATATGCTCGTGGCATTCCCGCTTTGCTGGAGTGAAATGCTTAAAAAAACAAAAAAAAAATTATTTGCTTCGATTCGCATTGCTTTTCTTTGCTTAAATTAATATTTTTATATACATCTCTTAATTATGAACCAAGAATTTTATATTGGGTTAATTTATGGAGAAGATGGGCCATATTCCGTTAATATAGTTTCTTTTTTTTTATTTAATTAGATTTGCAGAATATAAAATTAGCATCACCGAGAATAAATATATTGTTTATGTTTATTCTTTTGATTACTACTTGTATCACTGAAAAACGTATTGTAAAACTTAAAATAATTCGTTGTATTTATCTTGACTCCACCATCAACGCTAAAATCTATAATTTTACTGCGGAAGAGACTAAACCAAGACATTACTTATCTTGGGACTACTTCCAGGTTGCGTTAGTTATCTATTTCAATGAAAGACTCGCCCTCTAACCGAGGCCTTTAGGTCTATCCAATGTAGCTGTACATTAATCACTAAAAATTACAGCTGAAAAATCCATTTTCATACATTTCTTCACCCAATTTGTACTTTTACATATTTGTGATGTTTACTTAAAAGTGAAAGCATGGTTGCTTGCATGTCTTTTGCCAGGCTTCTTTATAGTTTTCATTTTTTTCTGTTTATTTTAACATAACTTTCTTTGCACATATTTTTTTTTGTTGGTCAATTGATTTTCTTGCACATTAACCTTTTAATTTTTCTCAAAACACTTCATTCTTTATGTCATTGTTTTTCTTTTTACCATATTAACCTTAATTTCTATTTGACTGTTCTGTAACCTCAGTTCAACTTTTTGTTTTGCAATAAGCAACGTTGTTTTCATCAGTTAATAACTTTATAATATCTTGTTTCATTTTTAGAATCACATGTTTCTTTTGAGTTACGGCAATTTTCATATATTTTAAATTAAAGAATAAATATCAATTACTATAAGATTCTAAATTCACTTACTATATGAACAATCCTCAAGTTATATAATAAAATCTGACGCTGCTAAATAAGTCATGGTAAAATACAGATATTGTACGTTTATATTCACCGAGAATGTTTATCATGTCATGAAAATGTTACTCATGTTGACCTGTATAAAAAATCTGAGCGTATATATATATATATATATATATATATATATATATAAAGTAGACACTGAGGTCAACACCGGCCGGTGATAGTCTGTTTCATCCTTGAACGCAATCATCAGGTTTGAAGTGTCCACTTTTATCTTTACATGCGCTCTATCCATGATATTGACCACTTTTATCGATGAAACCTAGGAACATTTAACAGCTAAGTGAACTTGTAGTCGTTTCACCTAAAGCAAGGCAACAATGCCACTAGGACTCAAGGGTTTCAGGAAGTGAAAGAGAATGAGAACACTTAGTGAAGAGAAGAGAGGAAAAGTGCATTAAAGAAACGGGATTCAGAAAGACATAAGATGGCGATTGACATTGTATTTACATTTTT
>CAHIKZ030004998.1:750000-772500 GCA_903632075.3 Acanthosepion pharaonis | reverse complement strand
GTTGATGACAATGGATAAATCTTGCACCGGAAAGATGACGCCAGGCCAAACATGGAGTACTGCTACGATATATAGGCAAGAGCTACCCAGTCTTCAATTTCCGGTCTCGATATAGTTCAAAAGCGTTTCCACGTCCTTGTAGATGACTACTTATTTTCCATCCTACAACCCCTTTCCTCGCAGACGAAACTTCGCAAGTCTCTCACTGTTGTATCGCTATTTCAATGGAAAGAGTTCAGACGAAGAATATTTCTTAGTTTCACCAGGCCAACCTTCACGGCTAAGCCCCGCCATGCCACGCACGTTGTAGCCAACCACTCTCATTCCCTTCCTATTCTATTGGTGAGGTGCCAGTTCTATTCGCGTAGTTTCTTCCCACGAAGAGGCTGCTTCCTCGAACACTACAATCTTAAACTGTCTTTTCGCTCGTCTAGGATTAATCGTTATCTTCCCCACATATCCCCATAAAATGTGCCTTATACCCCGTAACTGTCAACTTCGAGCGGTTTGGGAGTCTTGTGCAGGATGAACATCATTGTAAAAGAATTAACTTTGAAAATAAACTATGGAGGAAGAATATTCGTTCGCTGTTAAGACTATATAGATCTGAAGACTACGCAAAACAAAGAAATATTATTAGAAGTAAAAGTTTACTGATAACAGAAACACACACATACACACAAATCAATCCTACCCTTAAAATAATAAACCAAAAACAGAAAAATCAATTTGCGGTCATTTCAAGAGATGAGCAAATTTTTTTTAGAAGCAACACTATGGATCTAGTTGCGAAGAGAGCGCTTGAAAAGTGATACAGTGTTGCAAGTGCAGACCAGAATTTGGTTTTAAAGAATAAACATCTGAAATTATCTAGGACTTTGAAATTCAAACGTGTCACCATATCCGGATCAGAAAATCAAATGTATCTTGGAAGAGTGTCAGGAAAGATGAGTCACCCAAAGCAACCTGGGAGTCCCAAATAGATACTTAAGAACACACTCAACCGGAAACTGTTTGGGTTAGCTAGGTGAAGGTATTTTCTGTCGTCACAGCGACACATTTGCATGTCTGGTATACACTTATAAGACTAGGTGTAACGATGAGTATATTGGGTTTCGTATATTTCAGCGTCACTTTTGAAAATCACTTCACAACAAACAAGGCGATAATGCCACTAGAATGTAAGGGGTTACTAGGGTTGAAAGAAAATTAGAAAACTTTAGCGAGGAGAAAGTCAATAGAACAGCAGGTTTCAGGAAGAGAGAATATACGATTGGTGTTGCATTTAAATTTTACAGGGAGTTAAAGAGAAAGAAAAGATTTTAGTGAGATGAGGACAATAAAGGAACAGGGTTCAGGAAGACAGAAGATGGCGATTGACGTTGCATTGAAGTTTTTGAAGAGTGTTGATGCATTTCAAAGTTTAAAGCCTTGTTTTACAGCGTTTAAATTATGTTGTATATGAAGCAAGTACGATTATTCTTAAATTAATAGAAAATGTAGATCAATCAGAAAAAAAATTAAAGGATGTTGAATAATTTCAGACATTTTGCTCCAGAGACGACAGTATTCAAAACGAGGCTAAAAACGTCTCATTGACGTCATCAATGATTACCAGTAGAAAAGAACACTGGAAGATAATTCTAGAGTAAATGGAGCATTTTATCAAACAATTTTTCTGTTGTGAATATTTTTTCATCATTTGGGTGAGATAGGAAAGTTAAAGAAATTAGCAAAAAATCGCAAATGGTTTGATCTATATTCATTATTACTTACTGGCAATGTTAATTGATGTCCTAAACATGCCACTGCTTTTCATAGAAAATGAATTCTTTACGATAACAATAGACGATTTCTTTCTTTGCTGGTATTATTATATTATCTTTATCTGATTGAAAATCCGACATTTCAAGGAGTGCAGATTAAGAATTTCCAGGTGTTGGAAATTCGATTTCTCGTGGTTTGGGAACAGGGCACAAAGCAATTTATATTTTTTAACAATACAAAAAGAAATGAAAATAGTAATATTTACAGCTTACACGATATGAAAAATAACATGTTAAATATTTTTATTTTTGCAGCTTGTTTTTTCTTTCAGTTCTATTATTCTATCGGTTGTTTTTCTGAATGGATATGTGGATAAAAGCAACATAAAGCAATGAAATACAAGTTATAGCATGTCTATACGAACTTTATCAGAAGTTTTGATTTGACCGACACTTCCAAATTAATTATTTTCGCTGACAAAATTATCGAAATGATTCATGAAAAATACTTTGAATTTTAAATAAAAGCAAATATTTCTTAACTAGTTCTAATTTTGAAACGAAGCATCGATATAAATAATTTTGAAAGATATTAACACAACTGAATTTAGTCCGAAGGAAATAAGTCTAAGTGATTTCGATGGTTTGAAAGGAAGTATGTAACAGTGGAGATTTTTAACAGAGCTGTATGAAATTTTAACTTATGCAATCACTTTTTATTTTAAAAAGATTTCGTTAAACGCCTATCATATTATTTGACTGAATATTTTTTGAAAAAGCAACTTCTAAAGGTATGTTTTAAAAATATGTCGTATCTACAAACGCATTAAGCAAGAAGTATTTTAATTTTGGTTCGTAAAGTTAAATAATTCTTATTTTTTCGTTATCAAGTGGGAAATAGATGCGAAAGATTTCCCTAAATTTTCTGTTTCCTTTTGCATTACGAGAAAATGATGAAATAAAAACATTTCCTAAGATATCTTTGTTTTTATTTTTTTCTTAATCGTTTCAATCCAACCAAGGCGATAATGCCACTAAGATGCAGGGGCGTACAGGAAGTAAAACGAGACGAGAAGAATTTAGTGAAGTGGATTAAGGAAAGGACAATAAAGCAACAAAGTTCAAGAAGAGAGAAGATCGCGATTGAAGCTGCATTTAATGTGTTGAAAATTCCAGTTATCAAGGAAGCAAGAAATTACAAAGGAGTTCCACAGGTGAAACGTTCGAGAAAAGAAACCGTTTGAATAGAAGTGGTAATTGCATCTACTTATTTTAACAGTAAAAATGTAGGACATATCCGCCAAACTAGTAGCACACTTAAATTCATGTAGTCGAGAGACCTGGGGGGGGGGAACTCATCAGAACAGTTCCCATGAAAATTTCTATAGAAAAGACAGAGGGAAGTCACGTCGGTGAGAAAGTGACTGAAGTCGAGATACCATGTCGTGATTAATAACATTACAGTGCCATCTTTGAATTTTGCAAAGAAACCCGCGATATACAGAAGAAGCACTAGACCAGATATAGCAACGGTATTCAATGCACGGGTGAATGGGAGATTTCTAAATGTGCAAGACAGATACTGACGAGATAGACGTCATAGTGAAAAAACTTTCCTTACAGGAGACGTAGGATTTGTCACAATCGCTATATTCCGAGATTAAACGATAAACGTCGAGGAATTTAATTACTGGGGTTTCAAAAGTGAAAATTCGAAAACGTTTGAGCGTTACCAATTAATATTTCAAACGTATATAATTAAGAAAAGTTGAAAAAACTTTATAGGTAGCTTTTTTTTAAAAATCATTTTACCCCAAGCAAGGTAATGAAACCACTAAGGCACGAGGGAAAATATGAGAAAACACTCTCAAGGATAGAGAAGAAAAAACATCAGGAATTGGGAAGACAGTAGATAATGATTGACATTGCATTTACATTTTTTAAAGATCAAATTGACTGGGAAGCACTAAGCCGGAAGAGGGTTCCAAAATCGGATAGTGTGGGAAAATAAATTGTTAGCATAGAGCTCACTGTTACATCTAGCCATTTCAACTGTAAAAAGATGAGACCTTGCCGTCAATCTAGTACTGCACTATAAGTCATAAAGTCTCTGTACCATAGAGGAAAGGTCATCAGAAAAAAATTACCATAAAAGTATTTATAGAAAAGCCACAGAGAAGCTACATTACGGCGGTGGGGAAGTGACTGAAGGTGAGATGCTAGGTCACGGCCAATAACACTGCAGATTCTTCTTTAGATTTTATCAAGAATCTCTAAATATATAGCAGGAACATCATATCACAGCAAGAACGAATGGTAGACTTATAAATATGTAAGATACATTCTGTTGAGAAAAATTGTCTAGCACGATACAGGGAATCAACAATAATCTTTTCACTTCATGTCAGAGGAAACGTTAGTCAGAGCAGTCGCACTGAATCACTCTGCTGGAGGTTAGCATCAGCCAGGCTGATAGAAGTTAAAATAGGTCCTTTCAGACAATTAAAAAAAAAAGCTGTTTGATATTAGAAATGCAAGATGATTTATTTTTGATTTCGTAACAAAATAATGGCACCTACTTTTTTTTTAAAATCCTATCACAGTCTTTAGTTTACCAGTTTTTATTTTTTCTATTAAAATATCTATTTTGTAATATAATATTTTAAAGATTTTGAACTATACGCAAGGTTTTTGATTCAAATATCTTATATCACAAAAAAGAATTGATTTTTAAAATAATAACTTCCGATTTCCTATAAATGTTTACTGAGACATTAGATTTATAAGTCCCAAAAATTCATACACTGATCTCCTCAAGGTGTCAGTAACTGTTAAATCGTTCACACGATTTAAATTGTTGCATATTTACAACGTTTTGGCAGTTATACGCCCCGGTCTTCTTCAGATGATTGGAAGTTCGTCCACCGGGGTAGATTGTTCTTGTCCATACCTCTTCAGTATCAGTTTTCTCCCTAGAATTTTAACGCTCCAAGTTTTTGTTCACTTCTGCGGTAGTCAGGTATTGAACCCACAACTATTTAGGTCAAGTCATTAGATTCATCCACTGCTTTTATCCACTGGGCTACGTGTCCTTGACATCAGTGTATGAATTTGGAGGACTTACAAAACAAAAGTCTTAGTTTTAATTTTTACCAGAGCTCATATTAAATTATTGTTGTTATTATTGTTTTTCTCTTGAACTCCGTATTACTTGTTCCCATATTGTATTTATTTTTATATTTGGCCGATTTAGATTTTTGTGGCCTAGCATATGCGCTGATTCCTTAAGTTTTCATATTTTCCAATAATGTTCTATGTCTATTATTTCAACCTCATCCCGCAGAGGGCGGTGATCTCACGTTTTCCTCCATATGTCTTCAGCTACGCCTGATTTTTCTATTTCTCCTCGTGTTAAGGCTTAATGTTTTTTCATGCAGTCTTATATTGTTAAGGCTTTATGATTTTCCTGCGGTCTTATCCGCCTGTTTGAACTTCTTTTGGGTGGAGTACCAGAGTGTTTTTACAGTTTGCTTTGAATCTTTGATTCAGGTTCGAAGTGGTGATCCTAGGCTTCATCTTGAGTTACGGATATGCGGTGAAAATTCTCAGGGTCAATCTGTAGGCGAGTCAGTTTCCTAGAAATGTCAACATTTTTCAGCTTCTGCTCTTATGTCAGAATTCTTGGTAATTCTTTTGTAGACAGCTTGCTCATCCTCAAGATCTCAGTTAGAACAGTATTGACTGAACCTGATCTAATGCCTATGGACTTAACTATCTGCTGCACGTCTGTCATCCAAATCCATACATTAAAGTGCATCAACTTGTTCATCAATGGTTGAGGTTTTTCTTCTGTGCTGTCTCTGCCCCACTTGAATTCCGTAACCCACTTCTTCACAGTTGAATAGGAAAGAGTCCCCAGTAAGTGTCTCTATCATGTTCTCATGGATTTCTTTAGGTGTCATACTTTTTTCTTTTGCAGATACTTTATCTTGTTACTGATCTGCGGTGAAAATTCTCATGGTTAGCCTGGAAGCGAATTAGTGAAGAAGTACTGGCCAAACTATAGCACTTCTGCTCCCAGCAAAACATTTCTTAACAATTAACGATAGATTGACTAATAGCGACCCCCTTAAATAATAACGCTTTATAGTTAAGGGTTCTCAAAGAGTGTTTACAGGTGTTCTTGCACGGATAAGTGGCTTTCGAGAACTGGAGCAAAATATTCTAACGATGTTTCATTTAATTGCTCGCTACGTAAAATGCTTAGAACCAATAAAGAAGTGCCCAGAAACATGTTTGGTGGTTCCACCTATTTATTTTTAATAAGTAGCATGGATTTTAAGTTAAAACTCATTAAAAATTAGATTTAAAAATATGAGGGAAAACGATTTTAAGTTTTATTTATACTGAGCATGAAAGAAAATTACAGACATGAAAATAAATTAATCTATTAAAAACATGAGATCTACTGTAATTTCAATATTCTTCTTCTTCTTCTTCTTCTTCTTCTTCTTCTTCTTCTTCTATGTGCCGTGTCACTTCAGAACGTGGGCAATAATGGCTATCCACAACATCCCATCTAGTGAAGTTCTTTGTGAATTTTGTCTTTTTGATATGACTCCCAAGCCATTTCGCATCAATCATTTCACAAGCTCGTTGGGTAGGTTATTCATTGTTTTCCTGTGTCTCTCTTGCCTTTAAGCAAGTCCTATGTATGTCAAATTCTCCAAGCCTCTTTTCTGCGTTATCTATCCTATAAATTTCAACTGTTTTTTATAAGTATCGTTTTGTTTCCATTTTCGGATTTCGGTGACGCATTTTAAAAAAATGAGATCTACTGTAATTTCAATATTCTTCTTCTTCTTCTTCTTCTTCTTCTTCTTCTTCTATGTGCCGTGTCACTTCAGAACGTGGGCGATAATGGCTATCCACAACATCCCATCTAGTGAAGTTCTTTGTAAGTTTTGTCTTTTTGATGACTCCTAATCCATTTTGCATCAATCATTTCACACGCTCATGGGTAGGTGATTCATTGCTTTCCTCTGTCCCTCTTGCCTTTAAGCGAGTCCTGTGAATGTCAAATTCTCCAAGCCTCTTTTCCGCATTATCTGTCCTACAAATTTCAACTGTTGTTTTTTTTTTTATAAGTATCGTTTTATTTCCATTTTCGGATTTCGGTGACACATTTTCAGTCTTCTGTTAAAACACATCGTAGATATTTAAATTTTTGTACTTCCTTTATTTTTGGTATCTCCAATTCGTAGCTCGCGTCTTCGGCTGTTTCTTTTGCTGTCAGCCATTCATTTTGATTTCTTACAATTAATGTCTAGTCATTTCTTCTCGCTTCCCTTGACTAACTTCTGTAGGAGTTTTTGTAGTTTTCCTTCTGTATCTGCTAACAAGACTGTATCGTCTGCATATCTTATGTTGCTAAAGACTGGGGCCGCCAATACTGAAACCTGGTAAGACTTCAGTTTCTCACAGGTAAAGATTATATGACCATTTTCTATTTTTGAGTATTTATTGAATTCATTTTTTTAACCGTATGCAAGCTGTTTGCTTCCAAACCTATATTATTCTGTATTATACTAATATCTTTCCAAAATAATTCAAGCTTGCCTAGCAGTTCAAGTAGTTCTTTTTGACGTACTTTATCAAACGCTTCTGCATAATCTATAAAACATGGACATACGTTCTTTTGTATTTAAATTGATCTTTCAGTTATCATTCCGAATATGAAATATTGCATTCCTCGCTCCAGTGATTTAACGAAGCTGCACTGTTCTCATGCTATTTCAAGTCTAATTTGTTGTACGTTCTGTTCATCAGAATTCGAATGATATGTTTTATTATGTGGCTTATTAGACCGATTGTCTAATGAAGTTCGCATTAGTTTGCACCTGTCTTCTTAGATGGGGCTAATGAAAATCGATCTACTTAAGTTTTTGATGTATCACTAATGTTGCATATTTTATTTATCATATCTAATATTGTCAAAGTTAATGCTTTGTTCCTGTTCAATTTGGTCAGTGCTAATTTCATTCCAAACTTCAATATTTCTGGTCCTTCCATATTGTCGAATGCGGGTTTTCCTCTTTAGTCGTATAAGATTTATCCGATGTATCCTTAAATTATTTTTTTCTTTTTCTATTATCGCACCCTTTCGATGATCACATCTGTTTTACTGTTATTTCTCTTAATCTTTTATGCCTTATCTGTGAAGTTCAATGTTCATTCTTTCTATTTCTGCACACCTTTCGTTGAGCCATTCCTCTTTACTCTACCAGCATTTTTTTTATTTCTTTGTGTAATATTCTATATGGTTATATCCATATTGTTATAGCCATTGGCATTGTTTGCTGTCTCTGTTTCGTCATGTTTTGAATTCCATTTTGATTTGAAATTTTTAAAAATTATTTAATCACCATTCGAAGTAAAACAAAGTACCGAAACACGAAAGCTATTGTGTAGCGATTTCAACATGTTTTTTCTCATATCTAAAATAAAATAATGATAATATACTGTTCTACTTTGTACTGAGCACTTTATTTAAAAATTAAATGCTACGAACAGCGGAATTCTACTTCTCTTTTACTTCTTTCCCTCATTTGGATATATATATATATATATATAAGAATATTAGTAATCCGTATGGAATTTCTAAGAGAATATAGATCCAGTGAGAGCTTTATCTCAAAGACAGAGCAATAATTATTATATAATGAAATACAAACACTTAAAATAGCATATGTGATAATTTATTTCATTAAGGTTGATAAAAATGGCCTCAATTCTTCAGACCTGTAAACCAAATGTAAATGAAAAAAATCACTCCAGGTTTAAAACTTAAGCATATATATATATATATATATATATATTGGGTGACTTAGAAAACAGGTGCTGGTTACTAATAGGTCGTTCGCAATGCGCCAGAGGAGTCATTTTTTTTCTCCACGTTCATTACCGGTTTGCCAAGTATTTCACTATCTCACTCTGTTCCTTTCGATTGTAATTTCCGGCTATTTAAATTGAGCCTTTGTTTTGTGTAGAACGCAGTAAAACATTTGAATTTCTTCTTCCGTACTTTGTGCCCTCGATGAATGATGGACATATTATTTTTTTAAATTGTTCCCTTTCAGTTTAACTGCAAGAATTTTGTCAGACAGTTGAAAGTATCCCAGAAGAGATTTCTTCATGTCTTGGCCTAGGTTTCAAGTAGGGTTGACACAAAACGATTTTAACCTGCTCTAATTTTAGCTGAATAACTCAAATTTTTTTTTTTTTAGTGATTCTTACGACAAATGGTGTCAAGATGCGTAAATATCTTATATGAAAGCATGGAAAAGAAAAACTCAATTTAGTAAATTTTAAATATTAAACCTTTTGCGAGATGGATAATAATGGTGTTACACGCTATATATATATATATATATATATATATATATATATATATATATATATATATATATGTGTGTGTGTGTGTGTGTGTGTGTGTGTGTGTGTGTGTGTGTGTGTGTGTATTATAATGAAGAAGTAATACAAAGAATAAATCAGTAAGGTTAATATAATAAATGGCGAAATCACTTTTCTAACAAATTTAAAGAGTATTAACCCAGTAATCATTCGTTGAATGACGCGATCCGTGTTTTTCGATGTTCCTTATGATCCATAAATATGCTATTAGTTTCGAGGATTTATCCTATCATCATCGGGTATTTTTCTTTTTAGGTAAAATTCAGGTAACATCCGAGATCAAAATAAATGTAATGCAAATCGAAATATGTTATATACATACATATATATATATATATATATATATATATATATATATATATATATATATATATATATATATATATAAGCGTGTTATTGTTAACAGTTACAAAATTGTAGAGTGTGCAGTCGGAACGCTAAGGTTGAATTTTGAAAATGTAAGTGAGAGCGTTTTTTGAATTTACTAATCTGGCAATTCCAAAAATTTTAACGTTGTGTCTTATCAGTCAATGTGGCATGGACTAAATGAGCCAATAACTGCAGCAATGTCCCAGTTGTTTTACCGAAATTTTGCACCGTGGACCAGTCCTTTTAAATTTATGAATGGTGCAGTATAATTAATATTACAATGAAGCAGTTATACAAATAATAAATCATTAAGGCTAATGTAATAAATGGCGAAATCATTTCACTAACAAATTTAATTTAAAAAGTATTAACCCACTAACCACTCGTTGAATGACGCGATCCTTGTTTTTAGATGTTCCGTATGTTTCATAAATATCCTAGTACTTTCGATAGGTCATACTATCATCATCGTGTGTACATATTACTTTTCTTTTTATGTAAAATTAAAATAATAATAATAGTAATAATAATATATTTTGGAGTTCCAATTCCAATTGGGTTCGTTATACCTACTTACGCGCAAATACCTTTGGGAAAGGTATAGATCCACCTCGTCTACTCTTAACTGTCAAGTAAGGATCAATAAAAAAATAAAAAAACTTATCTCCAAATAATTATCACAGTATAATAAAAAATATTTTCTGGGTTTAAATAACGGGTTGCATAAGAGTAAGTGTCGTTACCGACACGGTGGTTTGAAACTAGATCGCCAGTGATTAACACTGGCTATTCCATTATTAAGTAAATCACGTGATCATAAAGGAAGTGAATAAATAGGAAGTAGCATGATGACTATACGATCATTGTTCGCTCTTCTTGTCTATCCACCATTGCTATAAGTTCACTCTCTCTACTCTACTACTATGCGGATTACGATTTTCTTCTGATTATTATACTATTTGGCGATTACTGTTTGAACTAGTATTACTAGTGCGGATATTATTGGAAGGCGTTACTACTAGTAACGGCGTCTAAGAAGTCTCAAATATAAACAATCGTTTTTGGAAGTGATAACGAGTTTTCGCTTGACATAGCAAAAGTGACAAGCGAAGCCGCCCAACATCACAAAAATAAGCCGTAAAATACAAATCACTTCTACTGATTGATACGGAAGAATAAGTCGTTGTACTAAAACTTATTAGAACATTGAAAAAGAAACAGAAATAGAACATCTGATTGATTGATCTGCATTTGAAGAATCTCTTTCAGTTGGTTTCTCGTCGAGTTTGTAATTATTGTTAAGCATTTCAAAAAGTTCATGAAGACCGCAAAAGAGTTCAGTCGTATTTGCAAACACATCATTAGTTTACAAAGGAGTGTTGTTTAAATGTGCTAGAGTGTTTTCTGATTTTAATCTTTTTGTCAATCGAGAGGCTTGGAATAGTGTTTGTTGATTGAACACTCAACAAATAAGGCACTGCTAGAAATGTTCAGCTGTCAATGAGGATGTATGTACATTCATAGTACTTGTCTAAAGTGGTCATAAGAGGAGATTTGCCCATCATTATTTTCTTAAATGAACGAATGTGATACGAGATGAATGTGGCAATGTAAATATGTACACGATGCCTCACATGATTTAACACCTCTTCTTCTATGTGCTGTGTCCCTTCAAGACGTTGGCGATCATGGCTCTCCACAATTTCCTGTCCTTTGTATTACTTTTTTCTTTTTGCCATCTCTCCCAAACCTTGGTCCGACACCCATTCACTCAAGCTCTGCCCCTATTACCTTCAATCTGCCGTGTGAGTATGAAATTTTCCAAACCCTCTTTTCTAGTTATGATCCATAGAAATTTCAACTGCCTCTTCCTGGTGTTACGTATAAGTGTCTTTTTGTTAACATTTACTCTAGAACTTCGTCTTTGCTTATGTGTTCGGTCCCTGGTATTCTCAGCATCCTTCTGTAGAACCATATTTTTGTTGCTTCTTCTTCATCTGTGAGGATATTATCCAGCATTCTCTACCATATAGGGGGACTGGTACTACATAACAGTTCAATGCTTAATTTTCTTAATATTTAGAAAACTAATGAAAGGTTTCCCTGAAATATTTACACTATTCATGTGTAGAATATCTCTATCAATATGTATAATTTGTGGCAGACTAAATATCGCACTAACGATATGGCAAGGCTTTCATTAAGCCTAACGGATTTTACAAGTTTCACATCCTTAATAGTGTTACTGAAATATAATGTCTATTTTTTAACCATTTCACTCCAAGCAAGGCAATAAAGACATTGAGTGTTTACTGAGCATGAGAGAATATGAGAAAAATATTAAAGAAAGGGAACAATAAAAGAATAGGAATTAAGTAAACAGAAGATAAAAATTGAGAGCGGATTTACAATTTTGAATAACCATGTTCACTAGAAAGCAAGAAGCCGGATAAAAGTTCAACAAACGCGAAATGCAAGGGAAGAAACTATTAAAGTGGAACTTACCATTGCATGCAACCATTTCAACAAATTTAAAATGCATATGCGCAAAGTTTATAGAGACAAATGCCTTGCATAAAAATGGGAAACACTGTCATTGTAATGACAATAATGTTACAAAAGCAACGTTAATGTGAAATTTATGCTACAGCTAGCGAAACTAATTTTAGAAAAATCATTTATCCATAAATGTTTGACATATGATATTACCTCGTCTGAAACAAACAGAATAGCATTCAGAATATAATTGCAAAATAATTTTTGTTTGTAATTTAGCAAACGGGAAGATAAACCTTCTTTGTTCGACAAGTTTTGCCTCGAATGAAAATTCAGTGAACAAACCGGCAATGCCATCAAATGCGTGTCCGTCGAACCCATTTTATTAAGACATTAATTTGTTTCCTTCCAAATGTGATTAAGCACAAAAGTCTTGTCTCTGTAGGCAGTTGCCTTATTCATAAGTCGTAATTTCACGTTTACCTTCCAAAAGTTCAGTATATGCCAGGTGTGGTCGGAACACAATCTGCGTTTTCACCATTGGTCATCATGCATTCCGTTGCTAACTTCGTTCGAGTCTACTAATCTATGTCTTTTAAAAGAAGTCTAGTTACCGATCTCAGATTTGTTTCCTCCGTGATTAAGGACACAAAATCGTGCGTTTTCGGTCCTTCCTCGCTGCTACAACGTCTAAAAATTCATTACTTCTGTCTTTTAATATATATATTGGTTTGATAAGGTTCTCAATTTTCCTTTGTCAAACCTACGTCGGAGCTTTCCAGGAACTTCAACGAACGAGTTCATGCAGTTGATTTATTTGATACCAAATGGTCACTTCAGACAAGGTTGAGATAACTTTAATGCATAAATGAAAAAAAAATAGTGAAGGATTAAAACACATAATAAAATCTGTATTGTTTATTTTCATAAACATATCTGTTTCAAATGATGGAATTTATTATTTTCTCATGTTTGTGACGATAAATCGGTTGATCCTTCTTAAACTCAGTCACTTTAAACAGAGTTAAATTAATACTGGCACATATAAAATTAAAAATAAAACGTAAGACATGTTGAAGGTTACAAAAGCATAGCAAAACCTGTAGTGTTGCCTTCATTCACTCTACGAATTTGTCTTGAATGCCTATTCCAAGTAACAGAGATTATTGCCGTTTTCGATGAAAGAGAAGAGAAAGCGAACATCGCTGACAATCAGGTAGAATAGCTTTTAACAGCATCTAGATCGTGGCTCAAAAATTTTCAAAAATTGCAGAAACGTCCAACATTGGAAAAGCAAGTGCCCGATATCAAGAAATCAAGAAAAGACGAAAAAATCAACAAGTCGTAATTTTTGTGCTTTATACAATATCGTGGAAATGAGATTCCAACCGGTGACCTGTGAAAGAGTCCCCGCCGGCGAATCACAACAAGTATCCGATCACACAGCTTAGATCGTTTGAAAGAACATCTCGACATTAAGAAGCATTTCTTTATTGGTAAAAACCCAACTACACTCTATCCTCCGCGGAGGAAATTATTAACTGGAACAAGTGTACAATGCTGGTGAACGTTGACTATTTTGCCGTACATTGCTGAACAAAACACTTACTGCCATTTAAGAAAATCAAGCAGCGCAGAATAAAGTACAAAACGATCATATTACGCTTCCTTTTTTATTTACCAATGTGACTGGCACTCATAAATTGCGTCTTGTCTGCGTCGTTTCTCCAAGAACTATGACGATTATGCAAATCTACGTCACTTCCACAACTGTGACAAGATCTAAATTCTAATGGCGTTTTTTAATGCTATATCCCTTCAGGACATCATGTCTCTCCAAGATCTCTTTTCTTTATATGTAAATTACTATGGTTTCTTGGGACAGATAGCGGATTGGTTTACCGTTGTCTCAATTCAACGACTTTGTTTTTTTAACGAATTCCCCCCACGCAAGGCAGTAAAGACACTAAGACATCGTTTGCCTGCAGTGTTTGAACGGTCTGCACTGTTTTCACAAATCATTGGTAGAGAAACATTTCTGATTGTTACATTGATTCATTGATCGAGCGTCTATATCACGGAAGTAGTGTTCGTTGGAAAATGTTATGGTCCGGTTCCTTGTACCACGGTGATAGTCCAAGGTAGAACCAATAAAGAAGACCGCGAAAACAGGTATGAAATAACACAGATATATTACAAACAGGAATATATACAGAGAAGTAGAAGTGTTAGTATGAACAATCAGGTTTAGTAGAGAAAACAATGTAGTCTCGACCAGTATCACTATTCCAATGTCTTGCAGTAATTGTCTGAACGCGACTCTGTTTCGGGCTGCCTCTGACTCGACTCTTGACTCGACTTGAACTACTGACAATATTCAGTCACCCCCCACGAGGGCGTCATGTGGCACAAGGCTTTTTTAACGTGGGCTCTCCGAGCCCGTGGGCTCGATCAAAAATATGCCCATTGAACCCGTATAAACGGGTTCAGGGTCGGTTTACCTCACCGAAAGAGAATCCGCCCTTCGGCGTAGCCACCTTCGGGTTTCTCCCCTCCCGAAGGCAGAGAGTTCAACCGATCTGTCGTTCAAGACTTGAGCGACTGACGATATTCAGTCACACCCACCCCACGAGGGCGTCATGTGGCACAAGGTCTTTTTTTTACGTGGGCTCGGCCAAAAAATGCCCATTGAACCCGTATAAACGGGTTCAGGGTCGAGCGACCTCCCCGAAGAGAATCCGCCCTTGGCGTAGCCTCTTTCGGGTTCCTCCCTGCCCGAAGGCAGAGGGTTCAACCGATCTGTCGTTCAAGACTTGAGCGACTGACGATATTCAGTCACCTCCCCCCCCTACGAGGGCGTCATGTAGCACAAGGCCTTTTAACGTGGGCTCGGCCGTGGGGTCGCCCATTGAACCCGTATAAACGGGTTCAGGGTCGGTTTACCTCCCCGAAAGAGAACCCGCCCTTCGGCGTAGCCTCTTTCGGGTTCCTCCCTGCACGAAGGCAGAGAGTTCAACCGATCTGTCGTTCAAGACTTGAGCGACTGACGATATTCAGTCACCTCCCCCCCACGAGGGCGTCATGTGGCACAAGGCCTTTTTAACGTGGGCTCGGCCAAACAAATGCCTATTGAACCCGTATAAACGGGTTCAGGGTCGGTTTACCTCCCCGAAAGAGAAGAGGCAGAGAGTTCAACCGATCTGTCGTTCAAGAGTTGAGCGACGGGCTCCTTGCTAACTTCTGAGGCGCAGTATTTATTATTGTATGAAATCGTCCATTATTACTATTATGGGTAAGATCCCATAACAGACAAAAGAAACACTTGGTCGTCACGTCTTTTGATTTGAATTGCCTACCTTTCATGCTATGCGACACTGCGTGGTCGACAAGCAATAGGCAACTTACTAAATGTGATCGTACACAAATACAAATTCTTCTAGAAACTTGGATAAAAATGCAGATGTCTTGAGTTCCGTCATTGTCTGCCGCACTCTCTTTGCGCTAATGACCTTGTGAAAGCCATGGAACCTATTTATCCCTACTCCCACAGGTATGCATTAAATAGATGCTGCCTCCAAAACTGCTGCTCTTGTCCCGATATGGATCCTTTCAGGAATGGAGAGTATTTAACCCCAGAAAAAAATTACAGCAAAAACCAAACAGTCAGCACTGGTTCAAACCTGAATGCACTGCAGCCATAGCACACTGGAACCACTTTCAATGACTATCGAAAGAAGCGGTGTAGTTTGATCTTTAATACATTCAGAACCGCCTGCAATCACTGCCATAAAAATCTAGAAAACGCCCAGTTCAGCTATTCGATCCCGTGAATTCTGGAAGATAACCAACCAAATCATAAACAGAGAGAGGTAAAGCGGCTGCGTCCACAATTATAAATAGCCCCGAGGTCATCTCTTCCAAGACTGGAAAGGCGAAGCACTTCGCCCCGATCTTTGTCTCAAACTCAACACTAGAAGACAAAGATCATCACCTCTTCAACTCCTCATGTCTCACTGAGCACAATTTCAATAATATCATTACAGTACAATAAGTTTCAAAACTTATCAAAAGCCTTGTCCCTAACAAAGGCACTGGTCTATACAAAATTCCTATGGTTATCCTTAAGAATATGAACCTAGAATTATCCCAGATTCTTGTGGTGTTATTCAACCGCTGTTTGAAGGAGAAATCCTTCCCATGTCTGTCGAATGTGTCAAGTGTATGTCCGATTTTCAAGAACGCGGGCGTACGATCTTCCCCCTCCCAGTATAGACTCATCAGTCTCCTCAGTATTACAAGAAAATCCTTTAACGCTATAATCAGCAAGAAGGTCATCGAGCACCTAGAAAAGACAACCGCTTGTACGACGACCAATACGGGTTTCGATCAGCCTAATCCACTGCTGACGTCCTAACTACCATTAAACACAAAACTAGTGAAGCGCTTGACGACAAACACACCATACGACCATAGCATTATGTTTGGCACAAAGGTTTGCTACACAAGCTCTCCAGCTATGGAATAACTGGAAGAGTTTTCTTGATTATAAAATCCTTCCTAATAGATCTCTGAAGGTAGTTATTAACAACCAGTCCTCCAAGATCCTGCCGGTCAACGTAGGCGTCCTCCAGGTGTTACTTCTCGTGCCAACCCTCTTTCTTATTTACATATATGATCTCCCTAAGAATATACACCGATTATTTCTAAACCTCTATACCGATGATACGACAATATACGGGCGCACTTCCATAAGTCTTGACAATCAGAGATTGGCATCTGACTTCTCTTCCGATCTTACACTAAGTTCCCAGTGGGGAAAAACTGACTGGTTATATTCAATGCCTCTAAAGTTAAATTGGTTACGTTTCATCACCGCCGATCAGACCCCGTGCTACCGGCAGTCAGGATGAACGGATGTGCCCCCGGGATGGGCACGTGCCTTGACAGGATATTGGGCCTTATACTCACATCCGACCTATATACGATCCATCGCTAAAGATGCAGGTAAAATGATCGGCTCCCTGTACTGCTTCAGTATGTACTGTTGCCAGACCTCATTTTCCAGTCTTCAAAAGCGTCTCCGCGTCCTTGTTGGAGAAGAATTATTTTCTATCCTCTAACCTCTCTCTCATAGGCGTGGATGTGGCGAGTCTCTCACTGTACTAACGCTACTACAATGGAAAGTGATCGGACGAACTGCATTTCCTAATCCCACCAAGTCTGACCTTCACGACTTGGATCTTACATAGTAGCAAACCATCGACATTCTCTCCGTATCCCATCGGAGAGAAATAAGTTCTACACAAACAGCATCCTCCCGCGAAACCCTAGCCTATGGAACAGACTCGCAAGATGTATTTCACCGATCAATACGATCTTAACCTGTTCAAGTCTAGAGTCAACAGTTATCTTCCCTCCTATCCATATAAACACTTAATGTAATCCTCTGCATTGAGTAGCTCCCGGTGAAACATACTTCAAGAAATACACACACACACACACACACACACACACACACACACACACACACACATATATATATATATATATAATAAAAAGGCTTAAACACTAATATTCCATGGTCATAATTTATTCCATTGGAATCGTAAATACGATCCAATTCATCAGACCTACAAATTCAAAAAGAACACAGAAAAGAACAACTCCGGAAAAAATAGAATTTGGAGAGAGTGTAAGTATGAGAGTGTGGGACGAATGTTAGTGTTAACTAGAGGGGTAATAGACGGAGAAGGTGGGAGACTAAAACTTAACTTATATACACGAGAGGGTAATGTGATTAGTATTCATCAATGATGTAAGTACATTGTTAAGGTAAGAGATCAAATTACAAAAATATTTGTTTTGCAAAATAAGTTCACTTAGTATTAGCAGGATACCGACTTATATATACATACATACTTATAGTTTTACACACACACACACACACACACACACACACATATATATATATATATATATATATATATATATATTGAACACCATAGTGGTCATAGAAATGTTGGTAGACCTTGGCTCAGGTATAAACATAAACTGAAGAGCAACGTTACTTGGGTCAACATTCCATCCAAGAACTTTGAAGAAATAGCTATAAAGAGATCAGAGCATCCTTCTATCTGCCATGCAGGAATAATGCACAATCAAGAAGTAAGCATCATTCGACTCCGTGAAACACGAAAGCAAAATAAGACAGCTAACTGTGTTCCTGCTGCACTTGTATGCCATACATTCTCCTGTACCCTGTGTGATGTTTTCGAGTCGCTCTGAAAGTTCATGCCCGTCATAGGGATGCAGATAATTAGTTCGTGGTCATCGGAGACCTCATAAGTCAAACTCGATGGGAGAGTCCATTAGTCCATTTTATATATATATATATATATATATATATATATATGTGTGTGTGTGTGTGTGTGCGTGTGCGTGTGTGTGTGTGTGTGTGCGTGTGTATGTGTAGATATATATATATATATATAAATATAAAAGTGAACATAGAAGTCAACACTTAGAGGCGACAATCTGTTTCATGCATGCTAGATGCACACACACACACACACACACATATATATATGTATATATATATATATAAAGAGAGAGAGAGAGAGAGAGAGAGAGATCAGCCAATAGAGCGAGAAAGAGTCATTATATTTAAAAGACATTAATAAAATTATCTTTATTAATTTGAATATTATAATTTTAGGGCAAAATGATAATTCACTTGCATTACACAGAGAAACGTATTTCGATATTAACAACGTAAAAGAATGATTTCATAATACAGTTATTTCTTTACATATCTATGGAATTTAAGGTTGAGTGTTGATGCAGTGTATGTATGTATATGTTCACATATAAACAGTCAACATAGATGCATCAAAAAATTGGGTCTCTACTACGGACCTTTTACTCTTTTTATATTAACTGTAGGGAAACTGAGTTCTCAGTATCTCTTTGATATGTTCGTCTTCTTTTTTCTGTCCCAGAAGTAAGTTATGATAATCATCACTGTAATGGTCGTGCTCAAATCAGCCTTGTGCTAATTTGAAACGACCAAAATAAAGTTTGCTGGAGGTTAGGCAAAACTCGTCCAAACGGTATGCGTTGGGTTGTGGAATTAAGTTTCCTTTTCTGGTTCAGGAGTAAGTTAGGGTATGTCATGATATAAATGTTTATATCGCACGGGCTCATGTCAGCCATGCGCTGAGTTGGAACGACCAAAGTACAGGTTGTACTTTCTTCAGCCATTAGTTCAATGGAGGGAAAGAAACGTATCCTAGCGAGGACGTCTTCTTTTGTGCTCTGGAGTAAGAGGAAGAAAAAAGGAAGAGGAATGAAATGTTTGTCTTTTTATAGAACTTAAACAGCGCCACCTTACGTGCATTTAGCGAAGCCAAGGTAGCGTAGTAAAATTTCCGGTTCCTATATTACTATCACCATTTCTTTTTTTATTCATTTTCATGATTGTATATATTGTATTTGGCGTGGGAAAAGATTAGAATTTAAAGATTCTTGATGCATCCTATGGAGAGAAATGTTTATATGCTGGCAGCGAAAGAATCGGCTGTTTTATATTTTTATTTATTTTATTTTATTTTATTTTTTTTTACTACGAGCTATGAATAGAAATCTTTTCATTTAATTCCCATTAGAACACATGGCTGGTGCGTGCATAGTTCTTACCAAAATAGATTATGAAACAACATTGTTTTTACAATAGGCAAACAAGGATTATAAAAATGCATATTGAATGAAGGAAAGCAACAGAAACTTTCTCTCACTGAATGAAATAAAATAGTTTTTGTTTCTATGTTTTATTTCATAGACGTATTTTTCCCTTTTACTTTGTCACTTTTCAAGTTCAGATTCAGTGAAACCACATGTGGCCAACGTCTTGAGCTATTACGAGAAGTAAGCACACATATTCGTGACCGTGACGTCTAAAGCACGTCGGATCTGACGACACTTTCTCTCACAGGGACGCAGGTTCGAATTCTGCCGGCGAGTGAATATTTTCCTTTAATAAGATTTCTCGAATATTCAGGCAGGTAGACGAATATTAATGTACCGTTAAATAATACGGGTATCCACTAGAAACAACGCAATCCAAAGTAATAAAAACTGAAAAGTACTTTTTAAATTATGATATTTAGCAACGTATATAAATATTGATATGCCTAAAACAAAACGTACACAAACACACACATGCAAACACACACACACACACACACACACACATATATATATATATATATATATATATATTTGGTTGGATAGATGTGAGTTTGTGACCTTGGGTTTCACGCTTTAGCGATCGTCAGACAAACTGATTAATGTTTTTAAAAATTTGGGTTTATGTAGATTGCGTGTATTGGTGTTATTGTGGAAGTGGTGGGGGAAATTTCGTCGTTTTGTCATTCATCGTACTAACGCAAACATCGATGTATGCAGACACATATACATACTTGGTCGTCCGTCGGGACTCATACATATATAAACATATGTGGGCAGTTTCGAAATTAGTTTCCTTTTTGTTTCCTTTTGCGCCAAAAATCTGTCGTTACTCAGCATCCTTCTGTATGACCACATTTCTGTTGCTTCAAGTTTCCTCTTCATCTTTGAGGAGATCGTCCAGCAATCACTGCCATACAGAAGGACAGATATCACATAGCAGTTTTGTACACTTTTCCTTGTCTTCAGAGAAATTTTCCTATTTCTTACTACTCTGCTTAGCTTTTAGACTGCTTCTTTGGCTACCCCAATACCCCTTCGGATTTCAGTGTCACAATTTTCGTCCTCTGGCAAAACATTTCCCAGATATTTAAATTTTCACACTTATTTAATTTTGTTACCTCTTATGAAAGTTAGAGTTTTTAGAAATGGATTTTGTTAACCAGTCGCTTTTGATTTCGCTTTCATTTTTATACGATTTGTTGTTTCTTTGGTTATTCTAGTGCATCCGTCCTGTTAAGGTGTTAGTGTGTCACGGATATACTAATGACTATAGTAGACCTTGGAGAGTGGCGAAGAGCTACATATTTCCCCTCTTTTTTTCGCTTTAAAGTTATTTTCTCCTTCACATAATATTCGTTGACGCCTCATTATACAAAGACAGATCCCTTTTCATAAAGGATATCGCTACATGCCATAAGCCAAAATAGGCTTAAGAATGGCAAACGAAGAAGATAAAATTACTAAATGACCTTCTTGGACAAGTAAATCTTCTATTCCAAATCCCATTTGACTTATGCGGACCATATTTGAGCATAAAATTAGAAAAGAATCAATCTTAGCTGATCCATATTTTTGAATCTTTAATGGAATCATAACTATGTTGAGTACTGCTGAAGAATACTCCCGCTAACTTTGTCTTAGTTAACTACACCAGACAACGGAGTTTCATTTAGTGAACAGAATTAGGGGACTCCGAGCCATTGTAACCTATGGGTGATATTTGGTTAAGATGGGTTACGGTGTTTTGGTGTTTTTTTTAGCGTTGATTTGAATTATTAGCACGAATGAAAACAGGATAAAAAGAATTATCATTGGATAGAATCAGTTTTATATTTACATGTGTGTATATCTTAGTCTGTGAAACGAAAGATCTTTACTTAACACTTCAAATTGTGTATCGCCATATTTCCTGAGAGAGAGAAATGGTTACTGCTTTTTCTTCTTTGTCATATAGCTTTACCTGGTAGGAGTAGATAGGTTTGTCCAAAAGGCATAAATAGATTTGCTAATCGTCCGGTTCATACTCCTAACCGGTATAGTAGAGTTTTATCCCTTATTTATTGTTTAGGATTAGGTTTCCGGTTACCTGTTAAGCATTTTCCTTCCCTTTTACTTCCGGTGGTCTCTTGCGACATTGTACCATTATCACCTTGCTTGGAGTCGTGTCTCTTACTCTGTAACCCGCTACTTTGAGTTGGTCTTGTACAGGGTGAAAATCCTTGTAAAAAAATTAAAAAAAAGAAGAAAGAACGCAGAAACAGGTGAACCGGAAGTTGTTCGTGAATGGATTCGCAGTGTGTTGGGGGCATTAAGAGTTTAGGCTGATGGATTGATAATATCCGATCAGTATCCCATTGAGTCAACGTGAAGAGAAGATATGAAGTTGAAAAACCCGAACACTTAAGAATACCCAGTCTAAAATATCACTGATGTGTACCAAAGCATCAAACCGATATATTTCACGAAAAAAAGAAACCAATTGAAAATCTATTTCCGACAGATTTTATTGATTTCTCTTTGTTTCTGATTCTCAGAAGGTTTATTTATAAACATTTTATATATAACACTTTGCGAATGAAATACAGTGGAAATAAGTATGCCTATTTATGCACTCAGTACAAAAAAAAAATAGCGTAACTGAAGAAGAGCC
>CAHIKZ030004998.1:642500-747500 GCA_903632075.3 Acanthosepion pharaonis | reverse complement strand
TGGTGTCAAATTTTCGGATATCCGTTTTTTTTCCTTTTGTTCCGTATACAAAATAAAGAAAACTGTTGCGAACTTTTTGTATTTCTTTCTTTTTTTATTCTGCACCTTAAAAAATTAAAACTTTCTTTCTAGCAATTAGCGTTTCTTTGTCTTTTCTGCCTAACCCAGGACTTACATTCCAAGTCTTGTCATTATTTGCGAATTTGAATCAACCCACAGCAAAGAAAAGGGCGAAAAGCGTGTTTAAATATAAAAAAAATATAAGACCATTTTTTCGTGTTTTTACAACTATTTTTTCTTAGTGTGTATTAGTATTAAAGTTCTTACAGTCTTGTTCGTAGTTTTTAAGAAATGTGATTCCTTCGCATCAGTAGCGTGCAGAAGGAGAGGGCAGAGAGTGCGGCGGTCGAAGACATCCATATCGGGATTCCAATCAAAGAGTGAAATAAAAATTTAGTTTATATTTAATTTGAATAACGTATTTATTTCATGTTTCATCTGTTTTTACATATTTAAAATGCCTTCCTTTCTTACATTGCTCAGTACTAGGATATAACCCCCAGTATTTTAGTCTTAGGTAGATACAATCAAGGTGTTGTCTCCGGGCATCACCAAAACTCTACACGTCACAGCTTCGCGTGTATGGATGAGAAAGCTGAGCGTCGTGAACTGTTGTGGTCTGTTGCCGTCTGTCTCTCCTTACTGGTTTGTCCGTCTACAAACTTTACTTACGTAATTTTCAAAGGGATCACGAAGCATTTTGGTGGGAAAGCAGCCAGTTGGTTAAAAAATGTTAAATATTTATTTTTAATTTATTAACCGGAAGAATGCGCAATCTTCCGACTCAGAAACCATTTTTTGTCATTTGTTATTTGACTGGCTTTTCTGCAGACAGTCGCCATTCTAATCCTTTAACAAAAAAACTTACATCTTTCTCTTAATGCTTAATTTTTTTTCTATTTTTTTTTTGAAAAATTTTTTGTATTTATTTCACTTAGTAGAAATTTCTCTTATTTTCATTTCCTTCTAAAATATTATGTCATGTTATGCTTCAAAATATAGACGTCGCTTGTTGAATAGAAATAAAACATTTTATTTTGTTTCCAAAAAATATTCGGCAAACTTGGACTTTCGGGCCCGCAATAAAAACACGGAGTGTCAGAAGGACGGTTTTCCCCTTGACACCGCTATTATTTTAACTACCTTTACTTCTCGGCAATGTTCATTGTTTTAAAAAGTGATGATTAGAATTGTAATAAAACATAACATATGGTCAAAGTGAATTCATACATTTAAGTTCTTAAGAACTTACAAAGAATATATTAAACCCTATTTATTTATTTATTAGATTGTTTATTTACAAGAATAATTTTATATTCAGAAGATTCAAAAAATGAATACAATTAAAACTAATGCAATGTAATATTTATCAATTACCAATTTATAAAGAAATAAATATGAAAAGAATCTTTTCTTCATAAATTATTAAAATATGTGAACCAACTATAATGGAATCCTTATTATTTATCATTTGATAAAATTCGAATCAATTGGCAATTAGCGGATGCTTCGCCAACCATTCTAATGAAAAATATAATAAATAAATAGTGTAAATAAACAATCTAATAATCAAATAATGTTTATTATTTTTGTTATCAATTCGCATCCCTAGCTTACAGGTATCCCTGAAAACAAACAGCAGGCTCTTTTTAATTTATTTTTCAATTGGTTTTATTTCTTTTAAATTAAAATTTTATTTAATATTTTTCCTTTTTTTGTGTATTTAAAGTTTTTACAACTTAAATATGCATTGTTGAATTTTTCAAGAAAAAATACAATTCACTCATACACACACACACACATACACTTATATATATATATATATATATATATATATATATATTTGTGTATGTGTATATCAGATAGATAGATAGATAATATTAGTGCTCAATATATATATATATATATATATATATATATATATATATATATATATATATATTTCCAAGAGGATAAAAATCCAGGTAAAGCTCTATTTACACGACAGAGAAAGAATATAATATAAAAGGCTCAAACGATAATATTTCATGCTTATAATTCATTACACTGGAATCGTAATCACGATCCAATTCATCAGACCTACAAATTCAAAATAAAAGAGAAAATATATCTGATGAATTGGATCGTGATTACGATTCCAATGTAATAAATTATAACCAAGAAATAATAGTGTTTGACCATTTATATTATATTATATTATATATATATATATATATATATATATATATATATATATATATATATAGAATAAATATAGAATAAATCCTAATGGATCTTCAGGGTAGACTGGCTACCCTACATTACTCCCCGTTTCCCCATGAATACAATACACGCTGCTTGAACTCATAACAAATTACACACTAATTGAACCAATACCTACTATGTCACTAAAATTCATGAGACAATGCTTTAATCCGCTAGGCCACATAACCTTTAGTAAGAAATGTGTTACGTGTCAGTCACCTCGCCAGATGATGCACAATCCCTTGAACGATGTCACATTTACTCTCAATATAATTTTTTCTTTTCTTTGTTGATAATGCCACATCATTAACGCTATGTACGATCAAGTCAACACACCAATAAAACCTCATTTTACATTTCCATAACTTATAGGTATTTTTTCGTTGTATGAACAAGGTATCCTTTCATTCAAATTATTTAAATAGATAGATAAAGTGTTTTTCTTTTATATTAGCCCATATCTGATTTCACACATGAACAAAGTGTTACCATATTCTGGGTATCGTAATGCTCATGTTGGGATGGCAATGTATACTTATCTCCGTCAACCATTGAAATAATTGATCATTACTGACGTAATGAGCATTTTATCTAACTAGAAGTTTAATTAATATTGGGTGACTTCTCCGACAATGTTTTTTAATGTCTGATGCGATTTCTATCGTTGTTTTTATTCGCTTGTCGGGCAAGTTTTTTTTTTATTATTCATTATTGCTATTATTTTATTTATCGATTTTATTTCATTTTCTCACACGTCCTTCATCTTGAATCTATATCGTTCTCAGGATGATTGAGTTGTGCCATTTAACCGAATAGCTGAGAAGGTTGATGCTCTTATGTCTAAGGTTGATGCTCTTATGTCTAAGGTGGATGTTATTATGTCTATGGTTGATGCTATTATGTCTAAGGTAGATGTTATTATGTCTATGGTTGATGCTATTATGTCTAAGGTAGATGTTATTATGTCTAAGGTTGATGCTATTATGTCTAAGGTGGATGTTATTATGTCTATGGTTGACGCTATTATGTCTAAGGTAGATGTTATTATGTCTATGGTTGATGCTATTATGTCTAAGGTAGATGTTATTATGTCTAAGGTAGATGTTATTATGTCTATGGTTGATGCTATTATGTCTAAGGTAGATGTTATTATGTCTAAGGTTGATGCTATTATGTCTAAGGTGGATGTTATTATGTCTATGGTTGATGCTATTATGTCTAAGGTAGATGTTATTATGTCTAAGGTTGATGCTCTTATGTCTAAGGTGGATGTTATTATGTCTATGGTTGATGCTATTATGTCTAAGGTAGATGTTATTATGTCTATGGTTGATGCTATTATGTCTAAGGTAGATGTTATTATGTCTAAGGTTGATGCTATTATGTCTAAGGTAGATGTTATTATGTCTATGGTTGATGCTATTATGTCTAAGGTGGATGTTATTATGCCTATGGTTGATGCTATTATGTCTAAGGTGGATGTTATTATGTCTATGGTTGATGCTATTATGTCTAAGGTTGATGCTATTATGTCTAAGGTGGATGTTATTATGTCTATGGTTGATGCTATTATGTCTAAGGTAGATGTTATTATGTCTATGGTTGATGCTATTATGTCTAAGGTTGATGCTATTATGTCTAAGGTGGATGTTATTATGTCTATGGTTGATGCTATTATGTCTAAGGTAGATGTTATTATGTCTAAGGTTGATGCTCTTATGTCTAAGGTAGATGTTATTATGTCTCTTGATGCTATGTCTAAGGTGGATGTTATTATGTCTATGGTTGATGCTATTATGTCTAAGGTAGATGTTATTATTCTAAGGTTGATGCTATGTCTAAGGTGGATGTTATTATGTCTATGGTTGATGCTATTATGTCTAAGGTAGATGTTATTATGTCTATGGTTGATGCTATTATGTCTAAGGTAGATGTTATTATGTCTATGGTTGATGCTATTATGTCTGGTAGATGTTATTATGTCTATTTGATGCTATTATGTCTAAGGTGGATGTTATTATGTCTATGGTTGATGCTATTATGTCTAAGGTAGATGTTATTATGTCTAAGGTTGATGCTATTATGTCTAAGGTAGATGTTATTATGTCTATGGTTGATGCTATTATGTCTAAGGTGGATGTTATTATGTCTATGGTTGATGCTATTATGTCTAAGGTAGATGTTATTATGTCTATGGTTGATGCTATTATGTCTAAGGTGGATGTTATTATGTCTATGGTTGATGCTATTATGTCTAAGGTAGATGTTATTATGTCTATGGTTGATGCTATTATGTCTAAGGTAGATGTTATTATGTCTAAGGTTGATGCTATTATGTCTAAGGTGGATTTTATTATGTCTATGGTTGATGCTATTATGTCTAAGGTAGATGTTATTATGTCTAAGGTTGATGCTATTATGTCTAAGGTGGATGTTATTATGTCTATGGTTGATGCTATTATGTCTAAGGTAGATGTTATTATGTCTAAGGTTGATGCTATTATGTCTAAGGTGGATGTTATTATGTCTATGGTTGATGCTATTATGTCTAAGGTAGATGTTATTATGTCTAAGGTTGATGCTATTATGTCTAAGTATCTGCTCAGAATGCTCGTGTGGTGATTTCAAATTCTGCCATGAGGAATGGTTAGTTCGCTCAAACAAAAACGACGATGAAGGTAGATAATACTATGACTTCTCCATTGCTAACGAGCTGGCCCAGATCGTTGATAAGCTTATTCGTGTTCCTGGTACAGGAGACCACTACAGAATTCTAGTAGACCTCTTAATCACCACTTTCCCTAACAAGTGTTTCTCTGATGTGCCATCTCCTTTTGGGTTCCCCACACCAGTCACTAGTCCGTGTCGAGATCGATACAAAAAAAAAACATTGTCGTTAAGCTTTATTACATTTTCATTTCTTTGCCGTTTTGTACGCCGTGGTGTAATGGATATCGGGTCAGAATGATAATTCGGAGAAGCGAGTTCTAATTCCATTCAGATTCGTTGCATTCACTTACGCGCAGACATCCTTGGGAAATGTATGAATTCATTTCTTCTCCACCCAGGGCCAAGCTTATAGTTGGCAACCAGTATACCGCAGAAAGAAACGGCAACCTAGTGTTGAAAAATCTTCTGCCTCATCAGTCATGAATCGAAAGAAACATGATCGTCTATTACATATGGATTGTAACTGACTGACTGAATCTGATTAGACATTCCTTATAAATACCAAACAGGAATATATAGCGGTGATGTCTCCTTCCGTCTAAGTTAATATTAGTAATATTGAAACTTATGGAAACTGCTACTGTCATGAAATAATATGTTTTTTGAAGTGTCGTTACTGTTATTAAAAGTATTACAGAACCTCAATGGGTTCACCATCAAATTTGGCTGGTATAAGTAGCGGCAAGAGAAATAAGTAGAAGCAAGAGAAATAAATAGAGGCAAGAGAAATAAGTAGAAGCAAGAGAAATAAATAGAGGCAAGAGAAATAAGTGGAAGCAAGAGAAATAAATAGAGGCAAGAGAAATAAGTAGAAGCAAGAAAAATAAATAGAGGCCTGAGCAATAAGTAGAAGCAAGAGAAATAAATAGAGGCAAGAGAAATAAAAACTGACAATAAATTTAGCAAACATTTTAAATCTCAAAGTCCAAAATAACGAAATCGGAATGATGTCTGGAATTAATTACTTCTTGACTCTAAGCAAACCACCCATTGTTTGATCAGAGCTCAGTGTTAAGCATTTCACATAAAAAAGAGGAAAGATACATTTAAAATTAACTTTGTATCTGTGATTTTCGTATTGTAATTAAAAACGGAAAATTATTGTTAATTGGTTCCAGCAGTTTTTTCGCAAATGTATTTATTTACAAAGGGTAAAATTTATTGGTTTAATGAAATGGTTCTAATTGCAAACCACCAAGCATCACTCAAAGTTACGTCGAAAAGACATATCACACAATTATTGCCGAATAATACTTTGTAAAAAGTTTATTTATATAGATTGAATTTAAGCCTCTGTTTATAATATATAATGAAGTATTCATTTGAGCTTTTGGAAAGGAATATTTCAAGTGTGCGTATATGTTATTAACACACACACGCAAACATATATAGAGATTTTTTATTACTTTAAACGTTCGACATTCCAACCACCTGAAGAAGGCCGGAGAGTACAATGGCCGAAACGTTGTAATAAATATAGTGACAAAGATGAGGACAATGGTCCGAATAATGTAAATAGTGTTCAACGTCTTCATTGAAATAAACAGCACGATAAATCCTGAAAAATCAATGGATAATAAATAATAACAGCGTTTTATATATATATATATATATATATATATATAACAAATTAATATATTTCATTTAAACTCTAAACACAGGCACGCATACACCTCTCTCTCTCTCCCCCCCTCTCTCTCTATATATATATATATAGTACAAAAATCGATGAGCCTATATGTAATTAGTAGTCGTTTTTATACTCTCTAGGAAAATATTGGTCCTTTATACTCGGACCTTTAGGTAAATATTGCTTTTTATACTTTAGCCTATGAGTAAATAGTAATCCTTTATAAGCGAGTTTATAGATAAATATTAATCGTTTATAGTTGAGTCTATATGTAAATATTTCTCGCTCTTATACGAGCCTACAAGCAAATATTGGCCGCTTATAAAATAGCCTATTAGTAAATATTGCTCGTTCTTAAACGAATCTACTGGTAAATATTGTTCATTTATATTTCAGTTTATAGGTAAACATTGGTCGTTTATATTTGAACTTGCGGGTAAATATCTGTTGTTTTTACTTGCGAATTCACGTAAATATTGATCGTTAATATTTGAGTTTATAGGCATTTGCTTGATAGGCGGGTCTTTTTAGGAGCTTAAATCTGCAGAGAATGCAGCCAAGTTATTCTAGGGCTCAGTGACAGGCAATTATTATAAACAGCTTGTTAGCCTAAATACTTAATAGGGCTATAGATAGGTTCGCCTATATCCGGTTCACATTACTCCACGTTCTTTTGAACAGGAGTAGATGTTTATCTCTTGTTTCCTGTTTAAAACTGGGTTTCGGGATCCTTTTAAAATCTTCTCATTCTCTTTCCCTTCTAGTAACCCATTGCGTCTTTGTGGTATTATCGCCTTCTTTGGGGTGAATTGATTACAAAAAAAAAAACCGTACATTTGTTTCTCACATAACTAACTGAGATTCCTATCAAAGTATTACGGGAAAAGTTTAATTAAAGTTCGTATTCATCTGTTACTTAAGATATACACTTCTCGTAGTCCAACTTGACACATTTGTTAGAAGTTGAGGTAGCTTTTTAAAACATCTGTGTGTGTGTGTGCGCGCACGTGTGTGTGTGTGTGTGTGTGTGTGTGTGTGTGTGTAAGCACCCTGCTGAAAGCGCGCGTATCTTGACTTTTATCAATATGGATACACATGTGTGCGTGTTTATAAGTACTGGTATTCGAGGGAAAAAAAAAATCAAATATTCTATTATAAATTGCCTCTGGCTTATTTCCAAAGCTATTCCAAACTATCTTCGTAAACAAACACTCTGTAAAACACTCTTCAACAGTGTGGAATGGTTATTGTTGGGAAGCAAGTGAGAACAAGACTGTTCTGTCATTCTACTCAGTTTTCTAACCGATGTCGAAGATAACGCTATTATTGCCCGCCTTTAGTTTTCGTTACTATGGCTATTGTTCGCTCCTCTCGGACTTTCTCTTCTGCTGAATTTCTCACTCTTTTTTGATTCTGCTCTCGTTGTCAATAACTTGTTGAATTATTTCGGTAAATCCTTTCAACCGTTGCAGTTGGCATCTTATCGAATAACCTCTTTCTCAGCCGACAGCAAAAATTGTGAAACTTTCTGATACCATTTCATTGGTTGATTTTGTTTAGCGGTATATCAACCTCTATGGTTTATTTAATGCCCGAGTCTTATTATTTTGGACACAATTTTATGGCTTCAACTGCAGATAAAGTGTATTGATGGTCATTTTGCTATAAAAATATTGCTGGTAACTCTACTATAAATATGTATTGTTAGTAAATTGATTATAAATATGTATTGTTGGTAATTTTACTATGAAAATATATTTTTATACTTTCATAGTGTGTGTTTTTTTTTTTTTTTTTTTTTTTTTTTTGGGTCCACTATTTACCCAGACTCTAACAGGTGTTACCATCTAGGTTCTGGGTGGACGTTGGAACAACGGCAATTAAGAGGTGGTTCCACGCCCCTTAAAATATTAAAATTTCCCGACAAGAGGCCTTGCTGCCGGATGTAGTTTATCGTCATACCCAGAACTAGAAACCATTCCACACCGAACCAAACATCTAACACACAAATTAATGATTGCGTTTCTAACAAAACACACATCTGTTGCAGGCAGGTTTATGCGTTGAGAGATAAACACGTGTGTGTCTCCAGAAATGTCCACAACAAACATGGCAGAAGCGGGACGTGAGTCCACGTAAAGAAATGAAAGAAACGACAAGAACCAATATATAAGTACAACAAATGATAATGTATTAATAATGAAGGGTTACAATTGACAAAGACAAAGATGTGTGTGTCAAATGAATGTGAAAACCGGTTTGTCCAAAGTATGTGTAGTGAGTAAATGTGCGTACGTACGTGTGTGTGTTTGTGTGTGTGTATTGTTCATGTGTTTCCTAAAGGGAACGCGTTCTTCGCGAGAGGTTACATGCAGACGAATAAGCGGATAAGGTAAGAAGAGAACGAGAAAAATATCAACAGAATATTTACAGTCCTGAGAGCGCCTCCTAGGAGCAGTTTCGGAAATTAGGAAGAGGTAACCCAACACTTATTAATGATTGTATTTGTCATGAACCGGACAGGGAGTTTGAAATAAACTGGCTGATATCAAACAGTTATTCCAGTCATTCTCAGCTCCTTAAGTCTCTTCTTCTTTTTTTTTTTTTTTTTTTATATAAATTTGCATTTTATAAGTAGCGAAAAATCTAAATCAATAGAAAAAAAAAAAACACTGAGATTCGAAATTTCTTTTGGCGAAACTAGATTAAATTTTTGAATAATATTTTAGTTCACAAAAGAGTGATACTACAATGTAATGTAAACATTTTTACATATTTGTCAACAAAACAAGTTTTGATAAAATCCTACAAATTCTGAAATGTATGCGAGTAGCATATGCAAAAAGAAAAAAAAATGTTGGCACACTTTGATAAGATGTAATGGTCAGTAAGTTTTTTCTCGTTCTATCACTTACGACTGATTAGTGAGTTCGATCCTCACAGTACTTCATATGAACGACCTTGTGCCACATCTAAGCTACGCTTATGAAATTACTATGCAAAGAAAAGTTGAACACACTGTATAACTGACGCTCAGTGAAAATCTTTAACCATGGGTTAAATGCTGCAAAGAAATGTGATATATTAAGTATAAAAGTAATATATCACGTGACCATAAACAGTGTTATGAAAACAACAGTTTATTTCACACCAAAATCTTTTGAGATCTATAGATGTGTATTTTAATGTGTGTAATCAAAATGAAAATTGGTACCGAATTCATGCTGTGAATTTTCTTTTCTTCATATTAGGTGACACAGCGTCTTATTACCGGTTGGCTATTTATGGGTTTTTGGTACGTTACCAAGATGTTGAGGCTATTGCTTTTTATATAGAACGTGCGAACGTGGGCAAATGAATAAAATTCTTACTTTTAATTTTTGATTAGGCAGTTATGTTTCTTAAATATTTTATATTTGTAATAACTCAAAAAGTATGTAGTATATTTTATGGCGGGTGTGGGGGGAATAGAAATAGCCTATCAACAGGAATATATCTATATGAAATTTCACCATACAATATTACCTTATAATTTCTGAGATATTGCCAGAAATGTACGAAATGTTGTCTCAAAATTAGTGACTTTTATATTGAAAATGTGGACAAGCACTAAAAATATTTCCCAAGAAACAAGACAGCCAACCTCACGAAAGGATAAAATTTTATAAAGTATTTATAAGTAAAATAAGCGTACAACATCTTGGGCCAATGAACTTCTCTGTCTGAGCCGTAAGCATCTTAAATAGATGAAGTATTTATCGCTGTAGAAAGTGGAACTGATTTATTATCTTGTTGAAAAGAATTATCTTGTAAAAGCTTATAAAAAGAAACAGTGTTTTCTTTGTTATTCATCATAAGAGTAAAAAAATACTTTCTTTCTCGGGATTTACTATTTTCAAGGATCCTTTATAAGCGGACTGAAACGGATGTTTATGGACAAGGTATTTGACGAAGATAAAATCACATTCAGACAGAGAATATGCAGTAAGTATTTGTTCGGTTTTCATGTTGCAACAGGGACTTGTTCACACATATTTTGTTACAAATTCTCAACGAGAGACGAAGGATAGGTAGAATGTATATGAAATGTTACTACCATTTGACCGAACAGTTACAAAAACAGTGCCACAAACAAGTTCAATAGAGAAACAACAAATATAGGTGATAATAGTACTTCATTATCTTTTTCTTAAGCAAAGAAGCGCAAGAGGAAGTTTGTCCAACCCATGTATCTGATCCAATCGTGCATTCAGGGAATTCTTTAAATAACAATGAAAACGTTCTACAAGTCCATAGGATTCTGGATTGTATACAGTTGTACCCACACAAAAAGTATCTAATAAATTCATAAGATGATAGAAATGCTCTTATTCAAATTATTAGAAGAATCAGTAGTAATAATAACAGATGGAACACCAAATCTAGCAATGCATGTTCTAAGTAGAGTTTAAGCAACTGTGTCAATTTTAATATTTAGTATGACAAAAACTCTACAAATGACCCATAGAAGTTTAGACTGTTCGCATGAAGATAGGAAGGGGAAAATAATATCAATATGCATATGATCGAAATGATTATCTGACAGAAGAAAAGTTTTGAGGAATGGTTTTATGTGTGTGGAAGTTTTGCTTTCTGTTAAGTCATACAGGATTTATTCCAGTCTCTGGTATCACAGTTCATATGAAGTTATACATATGAATTTATTATAGTCTTGGTATTGGCATTAATAACAGGGTGTACGATAGAGTGCATGTTGTAGAGTAGTTTTCACAGTGGAGGCTTGTATTTCACTAAGTCGGTCCTAAAATGGTTCGACGTACAAAACGTTAGGAACTTGTTATAATAGTTAATGACGCAGCAATCTAGTTGTGGTGGCTGATACTTTAATATCCTACTAACAGTCGTCCGACATCGACTGACTAACCAACTCACTGAGCGACGGTATTTAGTCACCACCCCCACATGGGCATCATGTGGCACAAGGCCGGTTTAACGTGGGATCTCCGAGCCTGTGGGCTCGGCCAAAAATATGCCCTTTGAACCCGTATAAACGGGTTCAGGGTCGGTTTACCTCCCCGAAAGAGACTCCGCCCTTCGGCCTAGCCTCGTTCGGGTTCCTCCCCGCACGTAGGCAGAGAGTTCAACCGGTCAGCCGGTCTGCGGTCGTCCGACTTCAGACTGAACTCAGACCGACTCACTGAGCGACTTTCTGAGCGACTGCTACTACTCCTACTTATTATAGGTGGTAGAGTCTATTAACAATAGAATAGGTGTGTTCCAGTATAACAGTGCACAATGTGAAATATTTCATATCTAGAATGCTTAAAGCATAGAGGAATGTAAAATGCCTGTAGAAATATCATGTTACAAAAGGATCAGTATTAGGCAATAAAATGATTTGTAAAATAAATATTTCTATCAATAAACTGCTAATAATTGAGCCACTATTGTAATCTGAGCCATTTTTGTAAATCAATAACAGAATCACTTTTTGGAGCACAAATGTTCCTGCAGTATGTGTCTGCAGTAATGTTGACTGTCCTTTAATGTAACGAATACCATTAGTTAATCGAGATATAAAATCATCATGTCCTTTTTCTCTAAGTAATTATTTATCCATTGTAGAGTTTAGAGCTCCAAGCAAAGATTTATGATCTGTTAATAAGTGAGACCTAAAATGACTAATGTGTTTTACAGTAGCGTAAACTGCTAATAATTCTCGATCAAATGTACTACATCTATTCTCTGTTATTAATAAAATGGCCAAACTGGCGTTTGCTATAGTTGATAACTGTTGTGGAGTAGCTGAAGACCCCACAAGACGAACTGGTCTAAAGCTGTTTAAACACCACTCTCTCTATTAGACTATATTTAATTCAACGTGTCCATCGTCATTTCATGTTAAATTAAATATAGTCTAATGTTAATTATGTTTTATGAATATGTCCTGAAGATGGTCTACTAGACCGAAACGTCCCACGTTGACATTATATTAACATTAAAACAGCATAATTGTATATTAGGATTTTTGTTTGTTTTTTCCGTATATTTTTCTTCATATATATATATATATATATATATATATATATATATATATGTGTGTGTGTGTGTGTGTCTGTGTGTCTGTGTATATATATATGTTCATTTGTATGTGTGTGTTTGTGAATAAAAACTAATAAAAAAAATTCTGTACTATTGCATTTCGTCCTATGATGAACTTTATCAAGGCACATTTGCCTGGATAAAGTCCATCAGAGGACGAAACGTGTTGGTAAAGAATAGTTTTCCTTTGTCTTTATTGATAGTCTTTTACAGATGATTCATAATCATTTTTACACACACACACGCACACATACAGAGATAGAGAGAGAGAGAGAGAGAGAGAGAGAAAGAGAGATAGAGATAGACAAGCATCCGTGTATAACTGTTAGTTGTATCTTACTGAGATCGAAGATTTAATGTTTTTTCAAGCTATGTCTGCTTCTTTTATGTGGTGGCATTATCTTAGAGCACTGTAGTTAAAAAAAACAAAACAAAACAACGTAAGTTCTATTTTCTGCAACCTTTATTTAGAATATTTACATCGATATATATATATATATATATATATATATATATATATATATATATATATATATATATATGTACCTAGATATATAGACAGATATATAATTCCATAATATTGCATTTATTTTTAATGTCATATGTTAATAACATATATAATCTATGTATTTATTTTCTAGGCAGGCAGTTTCGTTATTGACAGCACTTTCCCAGCTTATATTTTGCTAATCCTATGTTTGGTTTACTTAAAAAGAGAATAAATATCCCGAGAAGATAAAGAAAAATGCTTTTACGAACACAAAAATGCATTCGGACATATAATCAGAGCGCCTGCATAAAAGTAATCAACGATCGAAAAAAGAAATCTATTAGGTTCTACGAATAAAAGAAAATCTCAGTTATTGCAGTTATTAGTTGCAAGGTAAGATCAACTGAGTTGTCAGCTGGCTCAATAGTTGGAACTTGGAAGTGACATTTCTGCCGATCTGTTGCAAAATATGTTGGTCTTGCGTGACTGCTAGCTGTTATTTTATTTGCTGTATTCTTCATTTCTCTTGTAATAAAAACTTGTAAAAGTGTTTAGAATATAAATATGTAATGAGTCAGCAATCTTTTATTACTATGCGCTTAGTTCTCCTCAATAGACAATAGACCCCTTTCTGTCTTCCATCAGCATGAAGATTGACACGTTGTGTCTTCTCGGATTAAGATTATCGGTTGTCATGAAGTGGAAAGATTATATTAAATCCATTGCTAGGTCAGCTGCTACAAAAATTATTTCACCGTGTTATGCGGGACAATCTTTCTCTCCTCAATCTATCTTACCGTTCGTCCATGCTTAGAATATTGCTGCCATACATGGTCAGGTGCCCCTGCTATTCACCTTGATCTCCTTGATAAGATCCAATGTATAATCCGCAATATTATTGGTCCTGACCTAGAGTCTCGACTTAAGTAACCTTACCACTGCCGTATAGGATACAGGTTCGATTCCTGTCGGAGAACGAATATTTTCTATGAAAATTTCTCGGACATTCAGCCTTGAAAATGTTATTAACACTGGTTATTATAAAACAGAACATTTACTTAAATATTTGTATCTATAAAAAATGTATAAACATAAAATGTCTTTATATATATATATATATATATATATATATATATATATATATACACGGGTTGACCCAAGCCTTGTTTGTGAAAGTGGGTTGATGTAACACTTAGGGCCGTCGATAGCTGTGATAGCACGAAATCACAAGTCATCATGACCGAGGGTTTGAGTGTGCTGGTGTTATTCAGATTGGTGATAATTCTAGACAACACGCTCTCTCCCAGAAACTGTAACTAAGTTCTGCTCAGCATAGTCACAGCATAAACCACAGATTGACTCTGTAGGTGTTGAGCAAACACAAATGTGCCTGAGTGAGAGTCTGCAATAGGGATAGGCTAACCGCCCTAGTAGACGGGTATCCTCGAATACGAGTGGCCAGCTATTATATATATATATATATATATATATATATATATATATATATATATATATATATATTCTCTACTTTTGTATCGAACACTATTTTTTAAAATAATAACAAAAATACTAAAGAACTTTGGATTATTTACCTAACGAGTTCTTTCCTATTTTCTATATATTTTCACACACACACACACACACACACACACACACACACACACATATATATATATATATATATATATATATATATATATATATATATATATATATATATATATATATATATATATATATATTTTAGTCCTGAATAGCTTTCTCTTGAAACTTGTTATTCATTTATTATGATAAATTATAATTATCACTTATTGGAAAAGTAATGATTCTAATAATTTTAATCGAAAGTATAAAAGTAATATCCAAATAGATTCAAGACAGATACTTATATTTTGTCTTTGTATTGAATATTTTACATTTACGCAGCATTTGGAGTTATAAGATTGTGATGTGGCATACTTCCTAGTGAAGAAGATTGGCATACTTTGAAAATCAGCATTCGAAATTCTTAGTTTTACCTTCCCCCAAAACATCCTGAGTATGACGATAAACTACATCCAGGAGAAACGAGAAATTACATCTAACAGCAAGGCCTCTTATCAGGAGGTTTTGAGGAGCGTCGAACCACCTCATAATTGCTGGTGTTCCCAGGTCCACCCTGGTAGCGCCTGTTAGAGTTCCAGCTATGGGCAAATAGTTACCCCCCACCCCCAGACTGGAGTCAAAACATATAAAAATAGGTTTTAATACCAGCAAAACATTTTTGTAAAAAATTATTACCAGCAATGAATTTTTGAAAAAAAATTATTACCAGCAATATATTACTACCAGCAATACATTTTTGGAAAAAATATTACCAAAAGTTCTTTTTTGAAAAAAAAATATTACCAGCAATAAAAACCTTGTTAGCATTGAATAATCCATTAAGGTTGATATTCTGTAAAATAAACCAAACCAAAACACCGACTACAGGCGCTAAAGGCAATGACGTAACTATCGACACTATTGAGTATGCCCAAGAAGTCGATAGATGTGATATAACTAGAATGAATTTTCAAACGAATACGAACAAAATGTGTAAGAAAGAAATCTTTTTGTAAACAAGTGAAAGCATTGACAAAGAGGAAAAACTATTTTCATCCACAGAAATTATTGATAACAAACCCATGGAATCCATTTCTTCGTACAGAACATGGTGGGGGTGCTGCACCTTTAACTGTTTGTTATCGTTTTATTCCTGACGTAAACGAAATTTTTTCTTTGTTTATTTCAATTTACGATGATATTTCCAGTTTGTAAAATTGGATCTATTGTAGCATTACAGGCAAACATTACAAACCACAATTTAGACTAACATTTCATATATTATTTAGCATTTTCTATAGAACGCATGAAAATAATTTATCAAACTCTATTGATAGATTGAAGAACCGTAATTTGTTTTAAATTTCTAATTTATTTTTCGGTTCGTTCCCAGAATTGTGAATGCATAAATTTTAAGTGAGTCAATGATTAGCATAATATATATACAATATTAGAATGTCTGACCTAATTTATGATGTTCTTTCAAATAGTAGCTTATCTGTCTATGAACAGATAAACTGCTATTTACGCTAGAAAAATATCATAAGTTAATACAATTCCCCAGATAAATTCTAAAGTTTTACTTACGCTATAAGACCTAAAACATTTGTTATTTTAGCATTTAGTTCTTTTATATAGCAAAAGGTTTTGGAAGAAGCCAATGTTTTTTCATGTTTCTATATTCAAAACTTAATTCTGTTTGGATAGGTGACCAAAATTTATAGCCAAATCTCCCGATCTTTTTATAAGGGAAAAAATGTTAGTATTCAACAAAAAAGGAGATTGGTTAAAAACATTAATGTAACAAAATATGCTGGTTTGTATACTTTTATTTTATTTATATTTTTTTGATATGTATATATTAATAGTTTAGAAAAGTGAAGTCATTAAAAGTCGAATAATTTTTAAAAATACCTCTCTTCATACATATATGACAATTTACTAAGTGTAGACCGAAATAATGGAGTACACAGTGAGGATCGAACTCACTATTCGGTGGTAATTGATCTAGCGAGACAAGCTTGTTAATTATTACACCATGTGCCTAATGCGTTTATGTATATGTGTGTGTGTGTGTTATTTCGATGGTGTGTTTTCAAATTCAATTTCCAAAATATTAGGGTTTAACAAACTGAAAATCAAAATTTCTGGGGGCACAGTGTAATTGTTTTTGCCATTCATGTTTCAATAGTTTATTCGATGTTTTTTTTCCCGCTGTCTATTGAATTGTCATCAATAATTCTTATAAGCTGATGGCATAAAAGCCAACCGAAATCCGCTATTTCTTAAACCATTTCTTCAGGGGAATCGCAGAACATGCATGAATGAATCATGAGCACTCACAACCTCGCTTTGTTTTCCCTTCATTAAATGTTAAAACAAAAGTAACATGGTGGATTTCTTTTGCCTTCTAAGTAATATCCTTCTCCTAGCTACCACCCAAACTTAAGAAACTGAATTTGTCTTGCTATTTAAGTGAACGGAGCCGAAACAGCTAGAATTTGGACTTGCCAAGCTGATTTCACTTTCCGTGCTGGTTAATCACCTCGCATATACAAATGAGAATACGACTGTACGCGGAGAGAGTTCAAGATCAATATGTGCCAAGTGTCTTCACTCTGGGTACTTTAGCTTCGTTACCCAACACTCCCGATATTTTTTTTATCAGACCTCATACATATATATATATATATATATATATATATATATATATATATATATATATATATAATATATAGTCTTAAGGTGTGCTATATCTATGGGATAAAGTGCTCAATATCAGTGATAGAGCGTGTGTAAATATAAAAAGTGAACATAGAAGTCAACACTTAGAGGGCGACAGTCTGTTTCATGCTATATGCAATCGTCAGGCCTGACGATTGCATATAGCATGAAACAGACTGTCGCTATCTAAGTGTTGACTTCTATGTTCACTTTTATATATATATATATATATATATATATATAAGCAATTCTCGAGTTGTAAAATAAATTCTCTCACCAGCAAAATTATTATAATAAACACAGATATTATAAGCTGAAAATCACATATTTATACAGATATCATGAAAGGTTTGCTAAAATCGCAGGACTAAATTTGCTTTAAAAGAATTCAGTTGTATAATAAAGAGCTTACAGCCATATCACGTTGAAATACCTGTTCCCGTACGATCACCGAAGACGTCGAGATTATTCAGTATCTAGACAGGTAACCGCTTGGGAATACCAGGTGCTGCAAGCTTAAACCAACGCGTTGTGTAATGGATAACGGCTTAGGATTGGAAATCGGAGAGCCGAGTTTCAATTCCAGTCAGTTTCGGTATATTTACTTACGCGCCATGCCTTAAATAGTAGAACTTGTATCATTGAAATAATTACTACCTTCCAAAAATTCTAACAATCTAAAAATATTTTCTGTCTTTAGGTAACCTGCAAAATACTGATAAACCATAAAAAATTCAATCTATTATTTATATGAAAATTTAACATTCACCGTCTTATACTGATTTCTTTGTCTAAACTATATATATATATATATATATATATATATATATATATATATATATATAATTAAAAATTCGTTGGGTACATAAAATAATGCATCAGGAACAATTACAGCAATGTAAATAAAATCGGGATAAACGACAACATCGTCTTTGTGAGGAAATAAATAAATCTGTAAATTGCGTCATAACTGAATGTAGCAAACTGCTTGAAAGGGAATATAAAAACGTTAGAGTAGGCACAGAAATATACTGGGAATTGTGCAAATGACTTGGGTTCGAGGTGAACAAATGATACCAACACACATCCTGAAACATAGAAAATAAAATATAATATTTTCAAGGATTCTGATATCCAAACCGATCATTTCATTCCAGCAAGAAGAGCGGGTTTGATCGACATGAATAAAAATGGTTGTCATTCGACCACAGAACGAAGACAACAGAAAGAGAAAGATTGAAAAAAAATAGAACTCTGCCCAGTCTCTGAGAAAAAAAAAAGAGAATATGAAATGCACTGTCCTGCTTATAAGTGTACGTAAAGCACTAGAAAATTCAAGGAAGTGTTGAAACTGTTTAGACTATAGGGTCTCTGGGGTTTCTGAGGACACTAAGAGAGATACTGTAAACTTGCTAAATACATGATATATGGCGTGTACACGCAAAGACATTAAATAATAATAATAATAATAACAATAATAATCTTCAAAAGATATTGGAAGACCTGGACATCGGTGGAAGAAATGGTGTGATCCTCAACGAGATTCCCTTAGGCTCAAAAGTGAGCCCGAGAAATATTTTAAATAGGCATGTAGAAACCAAGAACACTGTAGCCATTAGTCAGGATTTATATTTCTACTACACTTTGCTTTTGTAAATAAAATGTATTTCCTATTGCATGGGATTTCTATTTGTGCTTACGTGCGCCTGTAATCGTTTACTGCCAAAAATGGGCCACGAGGAAGCAAAGGTTAAGAAACACTGAACTAGACGACAGAATTATTAGAATAAATTAAATACTTAGAACAGCGCTGGAATATTGAGCAGTAAATATTCATTGGTCTGAAAACTCAATGACCGAAATACTATTAATAGTATCCCGGAACCTGAATATTAGAATAAACCGTATTAAGACTAAAATATAGAATACACAGCTTAATAGCAAATGTTACTTGTGCAGAGACAGATATATTAAAGCGCTAATTATATAAATGAATACAGAAAATTAAACGAGGGGACGTACAAAAATAGATATGGCCGGATATGAAAGGTTATCCCGTAAAAATGTTGGGTAATTGAATGTCAAAATGAAAACAAATTCTATGTAACGCGTTTCGTCCCCTAAAACGACTTCATCAGACTAACGTAATGTTCTTATTGAAGTCAACAATTCATTATTTTATTTGTATCTTTTACTTCATTAAGAAGTAATGAAGTTTTTTCATAAGGTAAAACGTGTTACATCGGATGTTTCCATTTTGCTACTCAATTAGCCAACATTGTTCTGAAATATAAAAATTTATATATCATATTCTCCCAGTGAAAATCTTGTAAACCACTTTGATTTAACAATGTAAGCTATGTAATACGAACTAGTTTTGAGGGACATTGTAATTCAAACAGATTACGGAATTCAGGTTAGAAAGACAGGATATCGTCTATTTCACACTTTGACAAAGTCCTTTGAGATATCTAAGACTATCGTGGTGAAAAACCAAAGGTATTTTATCCCGACCAGTACGAAGGTTTTTTGTTCTGGAAACTTCCCGTGTCATGACAGAGACATCACGAAATTTGTGCTTCATAAGATGGAGGAAGTCAGGGAAGAGATAGGCTTTGTTCTGCAACTTGGTTAGAGGGAAAATTCATTGCAAAGAGATTAACCTTATCTGACGAGGATGAGATAAACTCAGGTTCGTTTATTAATAGGCATTGATGTTTTACCTGTATTGACAATTTTGTTAGAGATTTTCCAAAAATCATGGAATCCAAGGTGTTTGTTTTCAACTCTTGATTGATCTGACTTCGCGTAGCTGCTCTTTGCATTTTTAAGAACTCTCTTACACTAATTTCGAGCAGCTATGAATGCAGCAAGGGTACTAATACTGTTATGGTCCGGTTCCTTGTACCACGGTGATAGTCCAAGGTAGAACTAATAAAGAAGAACTTGAACACGGCTATGGAATAACACAGATATATTACAAACAGGAATATATACAGATAAGTAGAAAGTGTTAGTACGAACAATCATTTCGTGTTTATTAGTAATTGTCTGAACGCGACTCTGTTTCGGACCGCCTCTGACTCGACTGACTTACTCGCTCGCTCTGACTGACTGCCAGACTTCTGACGGACCTCACTCCAGACTTCAGACTGAACGGTATTTAGTCACCCCCCACGAGGGCATCATGTGGCACAAGGCCGGTTTAACGTGGGATCTCCGAGCCCGTGGGATCGGTCAAAAATATGCCCTTAAACCCGTATAAACGGGTCCATGGTCGGTTTACCTCCCCGAAAGAGATTCCGCCCTTCGGCGTAGCCTCATTCGGGTTCCTCCCCGCCCTAAGGCAGAGAGTTCAACCGATCAGCCGGTCAGCCGGTCGCCCGACTTCGGACTAAACGGTATTTAGCCCCCCCGCCACGAGGGCATCATGTGGCACAAGGCCGGTTTAACGTGGGATCTCCGAGCCCGTGGGATCTCCGAGCCCGTAGGCTCGGCCAAAAATATGCCCTTTGAACCCATATAAAGCGTTTCGAGGTCGGTCCACCTCCCCGAAAGAGACCTCGCCCCTCGGCGCAGCCCCACTCGGGCTCCTCCCCGCCCGAAAGCAGAGAGTTCAACCGATCAGCCGGTCAGCCGGTCGCCCGACTTCGGACTGAACTCCCTGCTTCCTCTTGAGGCGCAGTATTTATCACGTATGGAATAGTCCATTATGTTATTATGGTTAAGGTCTCATAACAAATACATTGTTTCCTGTGATGGTAGTATAGTGGTTACAGTGAGCTTTGAATGCAGAGCATTCAGTCGTGAACCAAGGCTGGCTATTCGGTTTCTGTTGATATTTTTTGTCTGGGATAAACCTTAAACTGTTTATCATATTCTTTCCTTTCACTTGCCGATCTCGCAAACATCTTGGAAATGCAGCCTCCGAGACCACCCCACCCTATCATCTCCGAAATGCATGGTGTTCCGGAGCCCGTGTTTCCAAAACCTTTCCGAGATCGTCAAGTGAAAAGAATATAATAAACATTTCAATAAGAACTTAACAAAACGTACTATTATATTTTAAGACAGTGTTAAACGCGTTAATAATAATTGACAATCACTTATCTAAGAAATATATATAATATGAACAAAATTCTTGGTTTTCACCTTCATTTTTCTCTCTGAACTTTTCTCATGAGATTTTCCTTTCTGTGCAAGAATAATAAAAATATTATTATTGTTGTTGTTGCTGCTGTTGTTGTTGTTGAGAGTTGCATACTACGATTCTTTTGGCGACCATCAACTCCTTGCATGCATTTTTCTATTATAAGTTTCATAATCACCATTGTTATTAATGGTGTCTGGAGCATAATTCTGACAAGATCTAATATTTCCTCCTCCCAGTAAAACAATAACAGAATGAAAATATAGTCACGACTGCCATTATGTAGAGTATGGCAGTATGTTTTAGTAAATTATCCAGTTCTTCTTTGTTATAGATGTGTGACCCAGTATACATCTATTATCTACAGCAGGTCGTAGTTGGCTTTGTTTTGGAAAATTAATCTCACTCTATCATAATTTCCTTTTATCTCTCTCACCATTTCACGTCTGTCTGCCCCCCTCTCTTCCTGTCCATCCTTTCCTCTCCACCCCACCTCTCTCTCTCCACATACACACACGCATATATATCTATGCTGGACTCCCACGTCGTTTATCGACGTATGAGGTTCAAGCAACTCAGTTCCTAGGAACCGACAGCCCAGACACCAGCACATATGATTTGATTATAGTGGTGATGGCTTTGCGCAGAACAAACCACAGTTTTTGAAGGGTCGAATACAGAGACCTAGTGCACCACGTGCCACAAGTTCCCCAAACGACTCTCCTCAAATTTTGAATTCATAGTTGTCCTTCTCCTAGACAAGTTTCCTTCCAAGGCTATAGAACCCAGTCTGTCCTGTTATTTGCCCATAGGTGGATGGGGAGAAAAGAGGATTCATACCTTTCCCAAGAGTATTAGCACGTAAGCGAATGTAATGGGAGAATTTATTTTACATCTCGAGGGTTGTATATCCTATATTGTATATATATATATATACATATATATATATATATATATATATATATATATATATATATAAGCAAATATATGGATATAGATCCGACAGTATGAAGAAAAATATACGGAAAAAACAAAAATCCTAATATGCAATTATGCTGTTTTAATGTTAATATAACTTACTCTTATGTCCATCGTCTTTTCATGTTGAATTAAATATAGTCTAATGTTAATTATGTTTTATGAATGTGTCCTGAAGATGGTCTACTAGACCGAAACATCCCACGTTGACATTATATTAACATTAAAGCAGCATAATTGCATATTAGGATTTTTGTTTGTTTTTTCGGTATATTTTCTTCATATAAAGGTCTGATCAAAAATATCGGGACTTTCGGAGTGAAAGTACCCAGAGTGGAAACACTTGACAGATATTGACCTTGAACTCTGTCGCGCATACACACTAAGCTATAACGTTTTCGCTCGCTTCTGTTGTTTATTGCAGTGCTTGGAAGGAAAGTGTGTAGTGCGTCAGCGTCTATGCACACCACAGGAGTTCCATCATTGACTACGGCTTATTCTGCAGTTTTTGGTCAACGACAACATTCCCCAGACTCAACAACAACTATGTTCCCGAAATATCATCCCTTGCGGATTTTTCCTCTTTCCAAAATCAAATCCCACTTTAAAAGGAACAAGATTTCAAGAAGTCGAGGAAATCCCAGAGAATACGATGAGGTAGTTGCTGGCTATAAAAAAAAGGAGCTCCACGAATGCTTCCATCAAAGGAAACGACGTTGGATAAAGTATGTCGCTCCAGAAGGGGACTACTTGAAAGGAGATTAAATGTCGAATTTATATGTGTTGTATTTTTATAGCAACAGCTCCGATACTTTTCGATCAGACCTCGTATATATATATATATATATATATATATATATATATATATATATATATAAACTATGAACCTGAAAAGCTAGGTAAACCTACCCAGGTTTCATCTACTCGGATCGTCAGGGTACGCTTAGTTATTTTGGCTTTACTCGTGTTGGTTTTTTTTCTTTGGATTCTGAGCTTGGATTCTGGACGATTGTTTAGATAGATAGATAGATAGATAGATAGATAGATAGATAGATTGTATCAGCAAAATTGTTCAACTCGTGTAACAGCATAACTATCCATCCCTCAAAATATTTAATATCTAAAATCCACTAAATTAATTGAGTTTCTTTTTTCCCAGCTTTTCAGATTAGACCTTTAGAAATCTTAAAACCATTTTAGTAAGAATCACTGAATACGTTTTGAATTATACAGCTAAAAAGAAAACAGGTTAAAATCGTTTTGTGTCAGACCCAGTCTTCCCAGCTGAGCAATGGTTAAACGAAAAAGATCATTTATGCCTTCAATAATGTCATATTCTGACTTCCATTTTCAAAGTCCATTCAAGTACCGTAAATAAGGAGGTCACAACAGGAAGAGAGATCATCATTTCAACTTAGAGCTAAAGAGATCAATTAGGAAAGATCCAGTTCAATTCATAAGGCGTCTGGCACGTGAGAGAGGAGTTTCAGCTATGACAGTCCAAACAACTGTAAAGAAAATGGAAATGAAATCTTACGTGAAACGGCTGAGGCACCTTGTTACTCCAGAACAGAAAGCTAAAAGGTTAGAGAGGGCAAAGGTCATATTGAATAAGTTGAAAAATCATCCTGGAATAATATATATGTATTTGAACTTAATTTCAATCTTTCATGAGCTTCTGATCCTATTAATTAATCATGAACATGTCATTTTCGTTTATGATCGATTTAATCACGATTCTTATGTTACGCTTATAGAGTAATTATACATTCTTATTGCTCAAAGTAGAGTCTAATAATTTTATAAAAACCTCGGAGAATTCCAGTAAGATATGTTTAATTATTTCTAAGATACAACGGTTCAGAGCTTAAACTAAGACTTGTACAATTTTTCTGTTACACACGGTAAATAGAGAGAGAGAGAGAGAGAGAAAGAGAGAGATAATATAGTCATTGAAATTTACATTTTAATTTCAGAGATGTAATGATTGTTATGAGCCGTAAGAAAGATATTGCATCAAGAATGAAACAAGCTGTTAAGATAACAATAGATTATATAGATATAATAGAACGATTGTTCTATTATCTATAATCTAATAAAAACGAAATTAAAACTGTTGACAAGTAGGAGAAAAATAAATTTAAAAGTGTCACAAAAGGATAAAGGAAAAAAATAAAAGGGTAACAAGCAATAAAAGTGGATTGAACAGAAATAAAATATTTGAAGAGTTGCAAATATAATCAGAGAAAAGATACTGAATATTAAGAAAACTGAAACCAAAATACCACCTTTAAGTAAAGATCACAAACAGAAACTTGTAAGATGGTCAAAGAGGATTATGAAAACTTATTTCTCAACGGTAATCATCAGTGATGAATGGAGAGCTACATTGGAATGACCTGATGGTTGGTGAAGTAATGTTTAAAGCTGCTACTGTAATCAGTAAAATTATATATGATTTTAAAGTTGATGATTAGAGTGGAGATTAATGCAGAGACTTACTGTTAGCTGTTAGGGAAACATTTTAATTTGTAGTTTCAAGGAAGAAACTTTAAGCTATAAATTATATTCGAGCAAAACAAGTTCCTTACAATCTAACAAAGCCTACTCCTGCCGATCTTACCTAAAAAGGTTTCAAAGTCACAAAATTAACAGATAGTAAATCAATATAATACTTATGTTTGATTATTAATAGAGATTTATATAAGAAACGAAAGTTATATTTAAGCAGAGAAGGTTTTTGGGAAGAAATGAAAACTTCAGAACGTAAGTCGAAACAGTAGAAAAGTTGATGGAAGACTGATGAAAGTTAAAATATGTCAATGAGCCCATATTAACGTGTAAAATAATAATCCTCTCTTCTGGTATATGGAATATCGTTTTAATGGAATATATGTTTCTATGACTTAGATCTCCTGGATTTGTTTCCAAATAAAAATGTATATGTATTTTACCAAAACTAGTCGGCATTTAATACCCATTTACTATTCAAAAATTGAAAAGCTTAATACAAATCATTTTGCACCAAGATTTTAAAAAATAATTTTTAATTTTTTTATGGATATAAAATATTATGTAACGCGCCCATTTTTGTCGTGTATGGCCGACCATACACGACATTATCAGAAAATAAGAGAAATAACTATAGTAAATTTACATTCAGCATACCTAATATTAGATTATGGAGAATATATTCTAACATTTTAGGTTTACTTTATATAAAAAAAAAGACAGCCAGGTCATTTTCTTAAATTATTTTTTAGAGATAATGTCTCCATAGTACCACAATCATTATGTCATCATCTGTCATCGCCTCGTCAATTACGTAAAACATAGGAATGTCGGTCAAAAACACAGGTACTATTTTGTTTTAAAAATACATTTTTTTTGTTATTTTAAAGTTATTTATATTTTTTTATCGAATCAGATTAATTATACTTTAAATCAACTAATATTTCTTAAATAAAGTTTCAGAAAAGTATATTTTATTTTTGGTAGATTTTTTTAATACAGAGAATTACATTGCAATGAAAGACAGCTAATAAAAGGGCGCTAAACATCTATTTTAGAAAAAAAGAAAAAAATCGATTCCAATGAATATAATTTCTGTTTGAAATACACCAGAGTAATTTGCATACTGGAAATATAAATTTAATCTTTTGGCTTTCAACTACAGCTGAAATGAAACCTTCGAGAAAGATTTTTCATTTATAAAAAAATATTTTAAGCCTTAGGTATCGCGAATTAGTGGAGAAATCTATAATAATGTAAAGACATCAGATGTTCAGGATAAATCAGCCTACCTCATCATATCTTTACTTATAGTTCTTCGGAGACAGTTGGCTAAATTCGATCTGAATAGTTAAGATAAAAAGCAAGTGAACTTAATACCTGTCAAAATCTAAGACGTGGGGTTTCGTTATTTTATTTTCCGATGAATTTTTAAAAATTTACTTTTGAATAACTACTTTTCACGAAAATACGACAAAAAACTTTATAGTATCAAAGATTTAAAGTTCCAATGTAATAAAAAATAAATAAAAATAAGAGAAGAAGGATAGTGATGCCATGGCCATCTACTTTATATTGATTGATTTTTAGTTCGCACAACAGCCTGAATTTAGAGACAGTGGTTTGCACAGAATAAATATTTCAAATTATTTGGCCGTCTGTCTTGGAAGAAATGTCAACACTAATGATAATGAAAAATGTAATTCCCAAGGCAGCAGGCGAGTGACCATCTGTAAATGTTTCGTAGTTTTATCATGAGCATCTGAAATGTTTACAATATTACATGTAGAGCTTTTATTTTGCTGTCATGTGCAATTTATCGTTGCGTCATTCAGCAGGGTCTTGTAGGGAAAGACGATTGCTTCGTTTGGAATGTAATTATCCATAGAAAGACCGGAAATGCATTTAGTATCTTTATCTTAGGGCTTGGAGTCTGTTATATGAATCGTACAAAACCGTGAAAAGATGATTATGAATTGTCAGCTGAGGTGTTGGAGAAATGTAATTACATGTAATATATATATATATATATATATATATATATGTGTGTGTGTGTGTGTGTGTGTGAGTGTGCATAGATAGATATAGAAATCAGTACAGCATTGCGACTGTCAGTTTCATAATTTAAGCGAACAACAGATCATATCCTACGACACGTGATATATATATATATATATATATATATATATATATATATATATATATATATATATATATATATATATATATATTTATTTGAAAAAATTATAAAATAAATAAGTTATAAAATCACTACAAAAATAGCCATTTTGTTTCAACATTTCTCGTGTCTTATCAGTGATGGTGTTGAATGTAGATTCTACATTAAACACACACACACACACGCATATATATATATATATATATATATATATATATATAAGAATTACTAGGTTTTATTTTTAAGTCGGCATATTTGTATTACTTTAAACGTTATTCATAGAAGATGCTCGTGTTTGAGTAGACGTTCCGTTTTATTTGAGACTGTATTTATTTCGTCTACGGACACTCCAGAAAAATTAAAGAAGAAATGTCCTCCGCGAGTATGAATCCTGCCGGAAGGCACATTTTCTTTAATAAGTTTTCTCGAGTCTGAAGGCCGGTAGACGCAATAAATACTGATTTTACTGTCTACTCAAATACCGATTATCCCGTAAAACAATTAATAAGGGACGTGTTTGGTGGTTGTGGCTGTTAGGGAAGTTGTTGAACCTTTATGTGATGATATGTGCGGGATATTATCTCACTGGAACAATGGATACACTTCCTGATGCAGGCATGGGAAGAGAGAGACTTAAACAATGTTCAAACGTATTATTGCTTATAGAGTTTTATGAGTGTAAAAGCCGGTAGACGAAATAAATACTGTTTAAAATAAAACGGAGCGTCTACTCCAATATGATTATCCACTAAAAGTAAAATTTGAATACACACAGACACACACACACACGCATATATATATATATATATATATATATATATATATATATATATATATATATAGTTGTGTCTGGCCCTTTAGTATCCGAATATGCCTGTCTACTAGAAATGATAGCCAATCTCTGTTACAATTGTGTTTGTTCAACACCCATAGAGCCCACCTGTTGTTTATACTTCAACCAATGCAGTTTCTGGGAGATATCGCATTATCTGGCGTGATGAACAGTTTGAAAAAGGTAGTACCTTTCGGTTACAATGACTTGTGAATTGATGCTAGCACAATCATCGATTTTCTCCTAAATAGTTCCGTTTAACCAGTTTAAAAGACAAGGCGTGGATCAACACATAGTCATTGTTTTCAGACACTTTCCAAAAGTGCCGCACACTCGGATCGCTTCCCCTGGCTGATATCATCTAGAAGTCACCTTCTTGATAAATCAACCTCGATGAGATTCGAACCCGGACCTAACCACTCGGCCACGCACCCGTGTATATATCTGAATATCGCGTGAAACTCGAATTACGACTAGTGCCGTCCTTTCATAAGATTTAACGTTAGTAATCGTTTTTGTTTGGTCTAGGCAATCTGGGCACCGAGCACTTTACTGAATTGGTAAGTTTGCTTTTTGGCCTTTCCTTCTCGTTATTTTTCAGTATTGTCCGTTTTATCTGAGATTGTATTTGGTTAAGAGTTTTAGCTTTTGGCAAGTTGCCCGTTGGTTCCACGAATGGGTTTTGTTTTTCTTCAATATATATATATATATATATATAAGCACACGGGCAGGCATTTTATATCATATTTGTATATTTATATATAAACACAGACAACACCCATAGGTTTACATATACATATATTCGCCGTTGCATGGAGTATTGCTGCCATATATGGTCTGGGGCACCTTCTGTTTACCTCGGAGTTCTTGACAAGATTCAGAGACGGATATGTAATATAATTGGCCCTGATCTGGCGTCTCGTCTACAGTCACTCTCTCACAGACGCGCCGTCGCCTCTCTCTGTCTTTTCGACAAATACTTTCATGGTAATTGCTCCGATGAGCTGCTTTCACTGGTTCCCAGACTCCAGGAATTCAAGCGCCCTACGATCTGGCATCCCGCTCCCACCCTTACACTATAGAAACTTTTAAATGTAGCCGTCTCTTCTACTCCAATAGCTTCACATCTCGCACCTCTCGCCTGTGGAACACCCTTCCCAATTACTGCTTCCCTGAGAGCTATAATCTCCAACTATTCAAATGTAATGTCAATCGACATCTCCAGTTACCTTGATCTACCCACTATCCCTCTCCTCATCCTTTTTCTTCTATCACTCCTCTCTGCTCTCGCTCCAAATCTTCTGCAACCCCCTGTATCCTAGTGGCTTCACGCCTTGCTCGGGGCGTAATGCTTAAAAAAAAATTAAAAAAAAAAACATATGCCTATTAAATTGCAATAAAATATATATATATTTTCTTATATGTATATTTTCAAGTATATGCCAGGTTGATTTGAGGAATAAAGGTTGAATTTAACTCCGAAAAATATGCTTTGATTAACAAATGATAATACTAAACAGTTCTGTTACTGTTTCAATCTTTATTCATATAAAGCTGGGGACGTTATAAATGGGCAAACTGTGTTTGTTGCCTATATAACAATATATAAATTACTTCAGAGAAAACCTCTTTAATTTCACCAATACATATTTATTCTTTGCATTGTCTTTATTTATTCATTGTTTTCATAAAAAAAAACAGTGAAAGAAACACTTTTAATCTTATTATTTTGAGGATGAATTTACGGGAGATTATTTTACATAGATTCTCTGGAGACATTGGAAGTTTTGACAGGCATGTGATAATTTACTTTGTGCATTGTGCTGGGACATATTTAGCAATAGAGACACAATCTCTTACGTAACAACTAAATTATAAACTCTATTTGTCGTTCATATTTGTCGATTTTGATTGGTCAACAGGCTTGTTGTATGTAATAATGTCATGAGATTATTTTGGATATGTGGTTACTGTCACCAGTATCGGCGCGGAAAGCGTATTTTGTGAGCCGAGTTCAAACCCAGGCAAAATCTGTTGCAATAACTTCAATGGTAACGACCTGAATCTATTTTTCTATTCCTAGCTATGGGTTAAATATTTGGGTTGGCTGAATTCTCTAGCCATTGATAGCAACCTGTTCAACTCTGAGTTCAGAATTTTGGTGAAGTCAACTCCATTAGCTTTGCCAAGAAGTCGTGGCTATTCACATATGATAAAGGAAAGGAATCCGTGGAGATTTATGGTCACCTGCACGGGACGTGGAATTTTAAAAAAATGCCTTGAGAGTTAGTGTAATCGTTAGCTTTTAATGAAAACAGCAGACTCGAGCAAATGAATCATACAAGATTTAATCGTCATCAAATCATAAATCAATTAGTGAAAGAAAATCTTGTTACATTTTCCTAGCATTCTTAACGAAATCTCCACTCACATGGACCCATACTTTATACAGAGAGCTACATACATTAAAGTGTGGGACAAAGCTGTAGCTCATATGCATGCGTCATCGAGTAAGAAATGCAATTATGAGGAATCGGATTTGGAAATGGAATGATTACTAATGATCTACATCAACAGTTCTCGTGTTGGGAACCTTAAGCATCATCGAGTAATAAAATATTGTTTTCAGTTAAAATGAAAAGAAGCAAACAAGATCGAAATAATAATAAAGAAAAAAGATTTACATTATCTCGTAAGGTCCAGACGTTAACTGCAAGCATAGCAGGATGTGTTCGGGGGATAGAAACTATTCTCCGACAAATTCTGTAGTTATTTACATCTACCATTTAAAATAAATTCAATTTTACAAACAAATCCACAGATGACAGGATGCAAACTTCGAAAATATAAGTAGAAACAAAACAAGTGAACATGTAATTTTATTTATTACTATTAGTGATACATGTCTTTATATTGAGCACTTTTATTACGAAGACCGCTTGCCTGAAAAAAGTTATCTCCCAAAAATACTCACATTGATTTTTGGGTGGAGAAACACAACCTTTGACATATATATATATATATATATATATATATATATATATATATATATATATATATATATATATATATATATTTTTTCAAATATTTTTTCATATTTTTCCAGTATATATATTTAATAATCATCAATATATATTTATGTGACTTTCTATAAACTTATGCCAATATTTTCGAATTCCATATCTTCCAGTTATAATAAACGCAATAAAGTTGTCAGTAACATTTTGTGAATTCAATGCCTGGTTAAGGCAGTAGAGAACTTTCAGAGGGAAAATTAACAGGAGATAACTGATAACTGACATCCATCAAACATGGCACGCGGAACTAGAACAGTCTACCGCAGTGATCGAAATAAAGGGTTCAGTTCGACATTCCAACCACCTGAAGAAGGCCGGAGCGTACAATGGCCGAAACGTTGTGATAAATACGGCAACAAAGATGAGGACAATAGTCCGAATAATGTAAATAGTGAACATTTTGAGAATTGAAAATATCCTTATATTTTAGACCAGATAAGGATTTCGGCATTTCGATGATAATCCGACGGCGTTCGTCTGGTGAACACGACGGGTAAGGAAATAGTTCCCATCTCGACTTCATTAGCGTTTTATAGGTTGGCAAAACAAAACCTGAAGTGAATTGTGAATTGGTGTTGTCATCTAGCAACGCGTCCCAGTTTCTCTGTCGCCATAAATAACCTATTTCTTCGAATGCAGCGTGAAATCTTACAAGCTGACGACTTTCAGGAATTTATAATAGAATTCAACTTTCATATCCCACCTACTATAGCGTAATAATATTTTCCTCAAAAGGTTGATTTTGCCGTTACTGTTGAAGATTTTCCTGGGTTTATCCCTGATTTTTTATTCTTGGAATTATGTCAGTCAAACCAATGTTCATCTCCTTAACATAATTCAACAAAAAAAGATTATTTTGCCTGCTAAGAAATGAAACGAGGGCAGTGAAACTCAACGTTTTTTGTTTTTGTTTTTTTTTCTATGGACCCCATTTCCTCCCTTTTGTATCTTCCATGTACATTGCAAACATCTTATAACTGTTAAGTAACTGGAAGTAAAAAAAACAAAACAAAAACTTCAACTCACGACTTCTCAATTATTGTGGTCCACATTTCTGGTACTGCCAAAAAAATTTTCGTCACACTGCCTCTAGTCATTTTCTATAGTCCTATATGCTGACTTGTCCAACTTAAAAAAGAACAAAAGACAGTGGCAAGTGTGAATCTTGTCTGATACTACTGTTATTTTTCTTTTTTTTTTTCTTTTTCTTTTTTAACACAGGTTGAATGAACGCTAATTGCAGAAACAATCGGAATCAAGTTTCAACTATGTGTTCAGTCTCTAGTTTTTCAAGCAAGATAAAAGAGAACGCTAAAAACTTTTGTATGTTCAAAACACACACACACACACACACGCTTGCACACGCATTCACACACACAAATAAACACAGATATATATGTGTGTGTGTATACATATATATAAAACGGAAAATTATAAAATCTTAAAAATAGCAAATCTCTAGGATACCTGAGTTTTTCCCATATGACCAGGTATCATCAGCTCAGGTTTATATACAAGTTCCTTCTTCATCTGTGACGAAACTGTGCAACGTTCACTGCCATATCGCAGGTCTAATATTATATCGCATTTCAGTAATCTTTTCTATATTTCTAACGAATGTTTTTTGTTTGTTAATATTTTGCTTATCTTTTGGAAAGTATCTTTGACTATCTAGATGCCCCTTCGGACTACAGTATCTGCTAAACCTTCTTAATATTTATATTTTCATACTTTCTGATATATATATATATATATATATATATATATATATATATATATATATATATATATATATATATTATATTTTAAAATATTTTCTATTTTAAAAATATGGTTCCATCCCACCACACAAAAATTACCATGTTTCAAATCCCACCACTTGTGCTGCCAGTTGTGTATTTCTTAATATATCTATAGTTATATATATATATATATATATGATATATATATTTATTAATATATATATATATATATATATATATATATATATATATATATATATATATATATATATATATGTATATATATATATATATATATATATATATATATATATATATATATATATATATATATAAAATATAGTTTTAGGGTATGCATATATATATATATATATATATATATATATATATATATAAATATATATATATATATAATATAACAAAATATAGTTTTAGGGTATGCAATATTTATGTGCTAGAGAGGTCAATATCAGGGATAAAGCATATGTAAATATAAAAGTGGATATTAAGGTTAACAACCAGCTGAGACAATCTGTTTCATGCTTAAACGCAATCTTAAGGTCATGTATATATATATATATATATATATATATATATATAGATAGATAGATAGATAGATAGATATATGAGGGAACACTAGAGTAATTTTCTTTTCATGTGTTGCTTTGAAACATTCCATTCAAACATGAAACAGATTGTCGCCGCTTAGTGTTAACCTCAGTGGACACTTTAATATTTATATTTGCATACGCTCAATCTCTGATATTGAGCATTTTCGTAATAAGTATAGCATAGTTTTAAACCATATATATATATATATATATATATATATATATATATATATATATATATATATATATATATATATATATATATATATATATATATATATATATATATAAAAATATTACATATATATATATATATATATATATAATATATATATATACATATATATGTGTGTGTACGAGAACCGGTGTTTCAGCGTGATTTGACCGTAAGTTAAGCAGCGTAGAGTCCAGGTCAGTACTTAGATGGGGGACCGCTTGGGAACACCTGGTACTGTAAGCCCCAAAAGTCCAACCCTTACCTCACAGTCGGTGGGGCGGTGTAAACGGTAGTGTCAGAAGCTATGCCGCCCGGAACTTCGTTCCTGGTAGGGCCACCCAAGGCGGACAGGTCTGACACACACGCCGGCTAACAAGGGCTCTGGTGAAAATCCAAGGAGCGTCTGCATCGGTAACCGGCGGCTTCTGGTCGTTCCTGTCTCTGCGTCTGTGGGAACCCAGGGCAAGCAAGAACGTTATCCGAGTAGGCCTGGGTACCCTACTTCTGTAATTTATCATAACAGGAAGAAGCCGGCTCAATCCGCCCAGGGTGAATGCCGCATCAGTACAGTCAGTCAGTATATGTGTGTGCGTGTGTGTGTGTATGTATGTCTATAGTAATGCATATTGCGCAGCAACCTTTCTTTTAAACATCTTTCATTAAACAAGACAAGGAAGATTTAGTTCATTTTTTATTTAGTTTTGCCAACATTCTTATGTTTTTACGTTGAAGTAATAATCCTGGGAAAACTAAATTATATATATATATATATATATATATATATATATATATATTCTCTTAGTCTGAATAATGCATTAGACAGCGAATTTATGAAAAAATATTTCCATGTCAACCCGAGAAATAAACAGAATAGGGATGAGGTACAAGGAAAATTAAATTTACGTTAAAAAATGAAAAAGCGCATTCCTCAAAGAAATATTGAGAACTGAAGTTTTATTACATACAGGAATTGGCACAGCTCGTTTCATAAGGCTGTATAGAGTATTTATTATATATAAAATATAATACTAAGTAAAATTTTATGGCTAAATGCTAATATTGTTAGATTAATATTCGCGAATATTTTTCTGCTGTTATATTTACGTATTTGTCATTGACATAGGTTTAAATACTTACAGCTTTCAACTGTTTGTTCTTGATAAGATACTCTGAACCGCAGATCAATTTATTCATATATAAACTGTCAGCAAATTGAAAGTAGAGAATAGAGCCTCATACACTGAAGTATTTTCTAAGCTGAACTACTTATTTTCCGTCTATGTACTGTTTCTCTTCACGTCGTTGATATTCATGGCTCTCCACAATTTTCTGTTCTTTGTAGCTCTTACCAAAATTTGTCTTTTTCTTATCTCACCTAATCCTTGTGCAGCCATCCATTTACTGAAGCTCACTGGGTAGGTTATGCATTGTTTTCCTCTTCTCCTCTTGCTTTCAATCTGTCCTGTGAGTAAACGTTGCAGACACACACGCACGAACACCACCCCCCACACATATATATATATATATATATATATATATATATATATATATATATATATATATATATATATATATATATATTGTTGTGATCCTGGATGAAATCCAGTCTCAAAATGAATGACAAACGCAGGAATGAAATATAGCAAATAAATGTATTGACGTAATAATACAATTGGTAATACGGTTAGTAGATCCAGAAATGCGGTTAGTAGCAATAATAATATATATACAGTCTGGAAAATTCAGTATCGAAGTATGCCTTCCTTCTGAGTCTACGGGCTCGCAACTGTGACTCCTACAAAGCGGTTACCTCACACTCTCATTTTCTCACTTTATCAGTGTTGAAATTGAAATCAGGTTGAAATTGGGTAGAACAGTTTTCTTTAGTTCTTACTACCTGCATATTGAAATTCTTAGGGGGGCGTTATTTTTTCTGGTAATTACTGTGGCATGCATAGATAAGATATTGTTTAAGAAGATATCTAGCGATAGAACAGAACTAAGGTATATAGACTCATTTATTTTCTTAGCGGATTAACGCATTAGGTGCTTCAGCCGGTGTAATGATTTTATTTTCCGTGTAGGTAACAATCTATTGTTTTTATTACCGTATCAATAATCGTTATAGTCTGAAAAACCTCCACATAACACAGCATATATAAATATATAAAATGGATAGACGCGGAGACTGTAAAGGTAATTCAGGAAATATACTCGTTTGCTGGACCGATGTCCCCTCCTATTACTAGACCTCAATTTACATAAGGCAGTATTCATATAAAATACAAATTTATTGACATCTAATTATGTACAATAATGAATCAGATGCAATATATGTGAACAATTCAACTATAAAAATTGAAAATAAATACGATATATTTACATTAGAGACGTGTTATAATAGATTATTCGATCTTAAATAAATTAACAATGTTTTGCGGCAATTTTTAACACCAACTTAATATTTTTCTTGTTAAAATCGAATAATTTAACACATTCAAAATTATGGATAAATCTAGTGAATTTTATATAGTGTTTTTTTTTTTCTTTTCGAGAGTTATGCTAAAAAGTAAAACAGATTCTCGGATTTGGACGAAAAATGACCTCAGAATGACGTCAACATTTTTTATCCTTTAATAATTTTGCTTTCTTTAATTTGTAACGTATATAAATGTAGGTAAAAAAAAGCAAATGTTGATAAAATAGCCAGGATCACAAAGCACTACCCACCTCTATCAGAATTGGCTTCCTCCGCTCGGGGTGTTCTGGGGTAGTACGCACCGGCCTTGCTTGTATGTATATCTATTTTTATTAGCATCATTTTGGAGTGAATAAATACTCGTGAAAATAACCAGTCACAAGCTGAATTCGAACTAGGTACTTCGATTTCGTTTTCTGTGGCGCCGACGATTTTGCGGTTTTACCGTATATTTGTTTCAGAAAGAATCAGTTCATATATAAATATATATTTCTTTGTGTAGAAACCAAATGAATATGCAAGTTGTGAAATCAAATAAAGATGAACTGCATAATCAGTGATTAAATTTCAGTCTTCCAAGTTCATTGTTGTACAATACTATTAATTTATAAAGTGTGAAAAATCCCTTCACAGTCAAGAGGTTCTTGCAGTGTCATGTCACGGATAAATAGGTCTCCCTGCAAGCACTTTCGATGGCCAACTCTGAGGTCACACGATGTTGCAGTCTTCATCATCTTCCAACCAGATTGTATTGTCTTAGACGATCGGCTGTGACTATTATTCTTGGACTCTTTCACCATAAAAGCTTATCTTATGACTAATACGAATAAGAATATAAAACTAAACCAGTTTGAAAAAAAATAAACTAACTCCCTCAACCTTTCTTCCTCCATTCGTGTTACCCGTACCAATTTTTGCAAATTGGAACGTTCACTGGATTACTAACTCTCTGTGAAACTAACCTAAACTCTTCGATCTCTGCCGTTGAATTCTCTGTTCATTGCTATATTCCTCTCTATCGAAAGCATTCTAGTGACCACATGCATAACCTTGGTGTCTATATTCGTGAAAATCGCCCTTTTCTGTGTTTCTAAATCCAATTGTTTTATTGTCCTTTCTTCTCACTAAAGTTTTCTCATTCTCTTCCAATTCCAGTAAGCTATTGCGTCTTAGTGGAATTGACGCCACACTTGGAGTGACATTATTTTAAAAAAAAAAGCGATATATGTAGACAGTTTATAGTTTGTGTGTGATAGTCAATATATATTAGCAATATGTGTGTACATACAGCTATGAGGGAGAAAACGTAGGAATTAGCTTGTGTTTAAAAAAAATCTACTATTCAGTGATAGAAATTTATTGAAAAGAGACGAAACTGAAAGATACGAAAACTTAACTAATTCGGGGGTTAAAAAAGCACATCGCACAATTTCGAAAGAAAAAGCATCCGACAACTGATTTAATTTCGTCTATTTGTAAGAATTTACTGGCTCACAAAAAGGCTAAATTTTATTGAAAATGATATACGACTTTATACTTTATAGTCTATAATTACATTGAAATGCTTCAATTTCACTAGATGAACTCTGTTCGATAAATGCCAGTATTCCAAAACACTTTTCCTCTTGTCTATATCTAATATTAGTCCGACTCTTCTTTCATTTATCTCATCGCCTGTATATACGATTCCGTTTGTGAAGTCGCTTTTGAAGTCCCCACTTTTATCTTATTCATCTCTTTTTTATATATTCCCAGGATGCTGATATTTAGCCTTTCTATTTCCTGCTTTACATTTTCTCCAGATTTACCATTCGGTGGCTGATATTGACTAAAAACAGACGAAACGAATATATTGATTAAATCGGCGGTTAGAAATCTGTTGCACAACTTCGGGAGAAAAAACTAAGTGATAACTGATTTGATTACAGCTATTTATCACAAACTGATGGCTCAAACAGAGGCTACATTTTATTGAGAATAATTCTTTAATCGGAGTTTACTTTTATGAAAAATACAATATTTTCTGTCTGTAGTTTAACGCCCGTTAGAAGTGTTCCTTTTGGTTAGAAAATATAAAACTGAAGATTTTATCTGCAGTTGACTCCTTTTAGCAAAAACAGAAAAAATCATTAGGATGTTGAAATAACTTGATGCAATGCTACTATTCTCCAACAGTTTCTTTCCTCGTACCTCCCACCTGTGGAACTCCCTTCCGATTTCTTGCTTCCCTGATAACTACATCTTATGTTTTCTTGAACCCTGTTCCTTTTTTGTCATTTCCTCAATCCTTCAATTTCTCTGTCTTCACATTCTCTTTCATTTTCACTCCCGCTGCATTCTAGTGGCATTGACGTTTTGCTTGACGTAAAACGATTAAAATGACTGAAATTATCATGAGGCTGAATGTTACAATGTCACTTCGGGCTTCCATACAATTTCATTTATGCTCTTCATAAGCTTTTTGCACGAAAACCGTAAACTGTTTTATAAAACCTGTCTCAATTTGTTGGATTAGTCTATTTTCATCATCTTTGTTGTTATTATCGCAACGTTTCGACCATTATAACCTGAGGCCTTCATCAGGTGCTTGTCGATCCGGATAACTTCAGGAAATTTTGAACTGAAACTTTTATTTAATCAACGGGGGTATATTGTTCTCGTTCCAGGCCCAGGGATATCTCCTTTAATTCTTATTTAGTACTGTTCAGTTATTGCTCCCTCCTTTCCCACTGAGTTCAAGTACACACTACCCGGGCCAGGGATTGATCTCACAATTACTGTCACCAAATTAAAGAACCAACGCTTTAATCCATTAAGCTATAATTTATAAGAGAAAAAAATAAGTGTAGGTAGTCAACATAAAATATTTCGATGTTTATTACCATCATCTTAATGTTAATATATATCGAAATATTAACAAAATCTACCAAAATTCCGTTTCATTAGTCAAGTAACAAATACATCAATGGAGTACTATATTTAGGCGGGAGCTGCCCGGAGTTTACTATTCAGTTTCGATAGAGTTCAAAAGCGTCTCCGAGTCTTTGTGGATAACACATTATTTTACACCCTCCAACCTATCTCTCACAGGTGGGATTGGCAAGCCTCTCATTGCTCTATCGCTCCTTGCAAGTGATCGGATGAACTACATTCCTTAGTTCCTTCACGGCTAGGGCCCGCCATGCCACTTACATTGCAGCAACCCCACCCACATTTTCTCCGTATTCCCTCGCCGAGAATTAAGTTTCATTCAAACAGCTTCTTCCCGCGAACCACAGATCTATTCGACCACCGTCCTGGGTATGACGATAAACAGCATCTGCATCCTGGGTAAGACGATAACTACGTCCAACAGCATGGCCTCTGCAGGAACTACCTCTTAATTGCTAGTGTTCCCAGGTCCACCCTGACCCGAGGTGGTAGCACCTGTTAGGGTCCTTGCTATGGGCAAATAGTTAACCCCCAAACTTGGGTCAAAACACTATGAAAGTGTAAAAATAGGTTTTAATACCAGAAATACTTTGTAAAAAAAATTATTACCAGTAATAAATTTTTGAAAAAAAAAAAAAAAGATATTACCAGCAATACATTTTTGAAAAAATATTACCAGAAATAGATTTTTTGAAGAAAAAAATATTACCAGAAATAGATTTTTTGGAGAAAAAAATGTTACCAGAAATAGATTTTTTGAAGAAAAAAATATTGCCAGAAATAGATTTTTTGAAGAAAAAAATATTACCAGAAATAGATTTTTTGAAGAAAAAGATATTACCAGAAATAGATTTTTTTGAAGAAATAAGGTAAAATAGCCCATTGAGGTTGATATGCCGTAAAACAAACCAAACCAAATCTGTGGGATCGAATCTCAAAAAAGATGTTTCACCGATCACTGGTATCTTAATCTGTTCAAGTCCAGGGTTAACAGTTATTTCCTCCTCCTATCCGTAACTCTCTACCTCAAGTGGCTTTCATGCCTTGTACAGGTCTAACCTCGTTGTAAAAAAAAAATTACCAAAGCATTTTTTTTTGTTTTTGGTGGGGGGATTATTTTCTTCGATTATATTTTTAAATCACAATGCTTTATTCACATTCGGTGTTTCTTTGTCTTCCTCGGAATTGTGATCGATCTAACACTGCACTCAAAATACGATTATATTCTTTTGCACTTGAAAACTTATCTTGCATCATTGTATGCTAAATTTTTATACATAAATTTTCACTTTGCACTTTGTATGTTCTTTTCTTTTCTTAAATGTGTTGCCGTATTATACTTTAAAATTTAATCTTTTGTAATCCCACATCATTCTGATGAAATAAAAAATTCTAAACTTCATTCCTAACAAATAATTACTTTTGAACTGATCCAAACTTAAAATATATATTTTAACTACGGTATCTACTCTTCATTTTTTCAATTACTTATTTTGATATAGTCAACAAGTCACAATATCAGCATGTCAGATTTTATTCACTGGGTGAGGTCATTAAACACAAACTTGAATTTTTATGCATAACTTTTCTTTCAAATCTACTTTAACGTCTTTTTAAGCAGAAGTTTCTAATTACTAAACGATTACATATTTACTGCAGCAGAAGTTAGACAGCTACAATAAAACTACATATTTTCATATAGAATGTTGAAATACAAACCAGGAACTTCGTAAATACTAAAAGTCAAAAATCAAAACAAACGTTGAATCAAATTAGATTATGTCCGAATTGTACAACTGCATTGACAACATAAAAGCTATTGATACGTCATTTGTTTAGTGTATTTTGTGTATCTGATTTTCTTTCTTCTGAGAATATGTTTAGGCAAAACGAATACCTAACTATAAGTTTAGTAATCTTTGTATGCTAGAAAGTCGCAGGTAAAAATATTCGTTCATGCATACATATCCACGAACACAAGTTTTGACCGATTGGTTAGAACGTTAGCGTTGCAACCGACTTCGAATCGCATCAGGGTTGATTTGTCAAGGGAGTGATTTCTTGATAATCTCAGATTACGGTGCAACTGAGAACTCCCTGGAAACCATACCACGAGTTGACTCAGGCCTTGATCCCAAGCGTTTCACCGTACTAGCCTTGTTCAAACCGGTAATCCCGCCAAATAGTTCGCTCTTTCCAAGAAACTGTAACTAAGGTCTGCTCAGTAGAGTTGACCTGTAACTCACAGGCTAGCTCTGTGGATGTTGAACACAGATGTTACTGAGAAGACGTCTAGAACAAGAATTAGCTAGTCATCCTATCAGATAGAAAGGAAGAGCTATACAATATATATATATATATATATATATATATATATATATATATATATATATATATATATATATATATATATATAAAGCTCTTAGGATTAACATGCTATATCCAAGGATATATTATCCTGATCTTTTATATTCAGTGTCCCGTCAGGACTTCGGGGATTATGGCTTTCCACACCAACGCAAAATCTGGTTGGACAATGTCAAACAATGTACAGGTATGACTGTACCAGAATTGCTGACGTCTGCCTTTGATAGACCGTTGTGGAAAATAGTGTGGCTTCTACATATGGATCCGCACTGCGATTACAAATGTCAAGGGGATGATTATGATAATGAGGATAATGATGATGATATATGAATTTTTTTCCTGTGAAATAAAATTATTTTTTTGATAATACTCTTTATCCGTGAAACTGTCCTATATATTTACCTCAGACGCACACGTACGGACACGCACACGTACGGACACGCACACGTACGGACACGCACACACACACACACACACACACACACACATACTAACATTAAGAAATTGTAACGGCAGAACAGACATAATAAGAAAAGGAATAATAATAATAATAACTTCAAAAACCTAGTATTCATAATTGATATAAAATCAAACCTATAAATAGTAAATTTTCTCGATATAACTTCCATCCCAAACAACGGAATATACAAACAATACAGAAAACCAAATAACAACCTAATATATATTAACATAAATTCCAAGTACTCCTAACGTATTTATACAAATAGGTATATCTTTAAATGAAAGACAAACTTTAAAATATTCAATGAAGATATAAATATATATTACTCAGTTTCAGATCAGGGATGTACTAAAGCAGGTTAGCCTGGACAAAACTACGGGATTAGACGGTCTTCCTTACGAAATGTACTTGAGGCATCACCCGTCTTTGTCCCCTTACTGGTACTAATTTACAATAACTGAATAAAGCAGGGGTCTATACCTCAAAGCTTTACCAGCGGTGTGATCAAGTTGCTTCGTAAAAACAATAACGGTTGGGGTGGTATAGGTAATTATCGATGTTAAATACAGAGTTGAAGATTTTAGCCAAGATCTTAGCCGGCCGTTTGCAGGCCGTCATCCCTAGTCTGATTGGCCACGAGCAGACTTGTGCTGTGATGGGCAGGACCATTCAGGAGAGCATTAATTTGGTATGCTTGATCATCAAGAAAAACCGTGCTGATCAATTTAGATCAGTCCAAGGCATTCGATAGGGTTGATCATCGATTAATGGAGGCTGTCCTTTCCAAGGGAGTTTCTCTTCCCGGACATTTCCCCTGGACTGACTGGCCGGTCAAGATACTTGTCATCTGGTTCGGTTTCGATCTCCGCTTGGAAATGAATTGGTCGGAGGTGCAGGAGAAGACTGAGGTCGCAGTACGTCTGTAGTTCCTGAGGAACCATTCCTTGAAGGGGAGGGCGGAAGTATGTGCCTCGCACATCTACCCGATTCTCTTTTACCGACTCTCCGTACTTCCATTCACGTCTGCCATTCTATTGGGTTTCGTAAGACTGTTTTCTTCTGAAGAGGCAATTCTTTCAAGGTATATCGCGTGATCTGTTACCTTCACCCTCCTGAGGGCGGTCTGGGTGTGCCGTGCGTTGTGATCCGTCGATATACGCTTCGCATCTCGTACTTAAACCGGATGTGTTTGCAATTGGATGAGAATGGCGAATCCTGGAAGGAAGACGGTCGTAAGAACTTCCCATCCTTGAGAAGTGTGCGCTCGTGCGAGGAAGAGGCTGGCCGTTTACCCCGAGGCAAATGTTCCTTGTATCGCGAATGTTGGCTTGCTCTCATGTACCTCTTACGGGTGACGTCTCGTAAAGCTGTTAGGAGGACGTTCACGATGATTTGATAAGCGATCTCGCTCTGACGAAGCAGGAGGATCACTCAATATGGCCTTGGATGTCCGGGTTGAAATGTCTCACTAATACTGAAAGATCACTCACTTGGCTGGTGATTCGAGAGACCCTCTGGGTCGATAAAAAAAACTTTGTTCAGCAGGTTTGGCAAGATCTCCAAACTGCGTTCGCTGAATTGAGGCGGTGGAGACCCTAGGCCACGCCTTCTTTCATTGCAGGGTCATAACTCAGTTGTACAAGTTTGTTGAAGGCATCATGGTTTGTATGCTGCTCGAAGCCAGTTCTGTTTGTAGCAATGTCGTACCACCGTTAAAGATACTGAGCATTAAGTGTTCCTTTGTTTACTGGTTGTTATGCGAGTCGTAATATGGATGATGTGACAGAAGGAATTCCATGAGGACGACAAGTTTACCTCTTCTCCACTGGTCCTGTTCTTTAATCATCAGTTTAATGTCAAGATTAGGACAGAAAGGAAACGACTCCATATATCGGAATTTGGTGAAAGGTGGGTGAGTATTGCGCGTTTGTGTCGAGTGAAAGGTGCTGACTTAGAATGGCATTTTGATACCGTTTAGGCATTAAGAATTTTGGGGCTGCTGGATTGGCAATCATACCTGAAATAGGGTAGTTTAGGCTTGTGTTTTCCCTTATTTTTCTTCGTCCAAGTTACTTAGATAGGGTATGCATGCACATTGGCCACTTTTAGTATTTGTCTTCACTTTCTTCGTTTAATCACCCTCCACTCCTCGTTATGTGAGCAGAGATCTCAGTTATCTGGTGAATGCAGTACGTCTTTAGTTTTTCGCGCGTGATTTTTCGTATTTGATGTTATGTTTGGATGATTGTGCGTTTCTGTGTATAATAGGAGTAATGAGCGTTTTCTTGATATATCCCACATTAATTTTTTCCGGTTAACTGTTGTTTCTGCCACATTTAGTGATTGTTGAGTATTATTAATGCTGTTTTGTTTTGCTTCTTGTAAATAAATTTTGCATTACATTGTAAATATTCACTGTGGTTTATAAATTTAAAAATAACTTATTGTATTCCTCCCTTCCACAGACAAAATAATACATATGGGGACTAGTTAGGACTTCATAGAGTCTCTGAGATATTATGGTGGATGTCTTAAGAATGGTAAGTAAGAATGTGGGGTTTTGGTGTAAGCGTGATTGTAACATGTCTGATCAATGATTGTGGTTAACTAATTTTTAGTTTAAGACAGATGAAGACCAGCCTTCCACATTCTTCATTGTTGGCCTTGTGCCATATTTTTATTCACGTGCAATAAATAAAAAAGGCTTAATTCGAAAGTGCGTTATTACTACAAACCCCCATCCCCACCCCTTACCAAGTTGTGGCATTGTGTCAATGAGGAGATATTTTTTCACGCAAATATATCAACACTTGGACGTTTGGAAGAATTCCGTATAGAATCTGGAAATATTTCTTCGTACCCGGACCGTTTGGAACAGTTTTTCTTTGCGGACGAAATAGTTCGCATCCACTAAACAGAAAAAGTGTATTGCTTTCTTAACCAGGTGAAAAGATGTACAGAGTCTTGGAAGATATGTGTACACCACAGAAGCTTAGTGATATAACTTTTGTGAAAATTAAGCATTTTTTGCTAAAACATTTCAAGCCTAAACACCTCGTCATCGCCGAAAGTCACTGGTATTATAATGCCAAACAAGAGTTTGAGCCTATTTCAAATTTCTTTGTTCGACTTAAATGTTTATCGTCGACATGTGAATGTGGAATGTTTTTAGAAAGAGTATTACGGGATAAATTCGTGTCGAATAAATAATGGGGGAATTAAAAATACTGTTACATGAGGACATGTCACTTAGAAATGTTTTTAAACTGGCTCAGGCCATGGAATTGGTGACTATTGACGTGGCAATCTTTTATAATAGAAGTGTGAACGACATACACAGAATGTCTATGGAGAGTCAAAGTTCTACAGAATTTCAAAAGAGGAAAAAAGTTTGTTCTGGATACGAGGGAGAATGGCACGAAAAGCGAATACAGTGTCTAGCATAGGGCAAAATCTGTTTTGTCAAAACAAGCATCACTTTTCAAGACAGTGCAAAAATAAACAACAGACAAAGCAGTCGTACTACATGCAAAAACTAAAACACACTGGATATATCATTATAAAGGGTTAATTCAGGTGCACCTGAACCTCATATGTGTAAACTCGAGTTAAATGTGATCAGTTGTGAAATGAAAATCGACACCGGGTGTTCATCTTCTCTGTTAGACGAGGAGAAATATTAAGATGCAATTTTGTTTAAAATGGGTTTAATACAAAAATTGCAGATGTATTCCGGGCATATTATTGAGCCTTCTTGGACGAGATTGGTTGGAAAGTTTACCAATTAATATACCGGCTACCTGGAACCAAATTACGTCGACCGACTTGGAATGAGAATTTTCTAAGATTTTTAAATCAGGCTTGGGCACTTTGAAAGACGCAACAGAAAAGATGCATGTCAAACCTAACAGTACTCCTCGTTAAAATGTGCGTGGCATGGCAGGTCTTAACTGTAAAGCTTAAAACTGGTTGAACTAAGGAATGACGACAATAAAATACGCCTAATATAAGTTATGTACTAAGTTTTCCTTAGTCTGGCATATAGGCTTCAGGTTGATTATAGTATCTAATATTTCGAAAGAATTCACCAAAGTAATTAGAGTTATTTATTAAGAGTAGCTTAAGTTTAGAAGGCTGTAAGTATGATAAAGAAGATGGTGATATTTGTATATATTTTTCGCATATAATTTCTGTATCGGTATTTTATATATTTTTATTACGTTTTGTTGTGTTACTTCAGTCTATGCAACATTATTCAGTAACCCTATTTTACCCATATCTGGGGGGAGAAGAAGAGGATTCATACTTTTCCCAAGATTATTAGCACGTAAGTGAATGTAATGGATTCGATTGGAATTTGAGCTCGGCTCTCCTATTCCTCAATCCGAGCCGCTATCAATTACTCCATCGTGCCTCCTGTAAATGTTATCGTAAATGTCTTCCTTGGCACTTGTGCCTTTGAGTGCTGAAAAGAGACGCACAAAGCACACAAAAGGGCCAAGAAGAATGATAAATACTAAGTGATATGGTGGATGGCCGCTCATATTCGAGTTTGCCTGTCTACTAGGGTGTTTAGCCAACCCCTGTTGCAGACGTCTGCTCAGGCACATTTGTTTATTCAACACCCACAAATCTCACCTTTAGTTTATACTGCAACTATGTCAGCCTTACTTAGAGTTTCTGGTAGAAAGTACATTATCTAGTCTGATCTACAATCAGTACGTTTAAACTCTCGATCACGATGACTTGTGACTTCGTGTTAGCACAACCATTTAGGGCTCCCAAATAGTTCCATCTAACCAATTTTTATTCACAATAGTTTCAGTCACTTTCCAAAGGTACTGCAGGTTGGAATCGCTTCCCCACTCCAAGCCGATAACATCAAGATGTCACTTTCCTGACAAATCGACCACGATGAGATTCAACCCAGGGCTGATGGTTCGATTAGAGAACTTTCTAACCACGCCCCCGATACTAAGTATTTCCTGAAAAACAAAAACAAAACAAAAAAAATACGGGTGAGAACGCTCGATCCGTTGATTAATAACGAGGTTCGATTTGAAATTCTCAGAATGTTACCTTGTACGAAGAATGACACATAAAGAAAGTCGGAAGGTAATTTTGTAAGTGTAACATCCAAAGTAAGTGTTATATAGGAATAAAGTGTCGCTGCCGACACTGTAGTTTGAACATAGATAGCCAGTGAGCAAACACGGGCGATGCCATTTTGAATAAGTAGATCATGTGATCGCAAAGGAAATGTATATATGGGAATTAGCGTGGCGTCTAATTGATCACTATTTCTACTCTATCCTCTATTACTGTACGACTCGCTATTCTCTATACTAATTACTGTACTATTTCTCTATACTGATCACTATACGGATTACTATTCGGATCACTACACGAACTAATGTTCGGTGGTTACTATTCGAGCGAGTATTATCGAGCAAGTACTATTAGTGCGAGTGTTATTCGAAGTCGTATGACACCAGCTTTGTTCAACAGAGTTACTATAGTTGTGTCTGGGATTACGAAATCTCTACCGGAACGAGCATTACAAAGGTGACAGCAAGTGTTCTTTGACACCACAAAAGTAAGCATACTTGTCCAAATAACAAAGCATAAAAGAATATTATTAATTTTAATGAATGTTATAATATTGTTCTATATAATTATTACATTATCTTTTTTATTTCGCTTTCTGTATTACATGTATATAATTATTTTATAAAGGTTTGCATGCATAACGATATTTATGAATTACAAGACTGCAATGTTACTTTCTAGGTATTCCTTTCCGAATGGGAGACCTTATTCTAACAACGAGAATAACAATAATCTTTATAATAATTATTATTTGATAAAACAGAAAGAAAGCGCAAAAGAAATGATAATAGGAAACATTTATAAAATTCAACCAGAGAAATTTAATCACACGAATGAGCAGGGTCCATAATTACATACTTTAGACAAAAGATGAATGAAAGTCGTCGGATGACATCGAACTATTGCATTCTTTCATTACGTGAAATCACAGTGAAAATTTTCAAAGAAACCGAAATGAAAAGATAGTGAAGATGTTCAAGAATATGAACCAGCGGGCAATGGTTAAGAAACTTTGAAAATGACTCCAATATGACCAATGTTCAATTTGTACACAGCACAAAAATATCGACCTGCAAGATGAAAATTATTAGAAATTTATGATAGTTTAAAATGATGTAAAACTTTCACATGGTACTATATATATATATATATATACACACACACACACACATATATATATATATATATATATATATATATATATATATATATATATATACACACACACACACACATATATATATCTATCTTACAAGGAATCATTCATACAAAAAGTAAATTAGTAAAGTTAATGATATAAAATGGCATCCCTAAATTTTAATGATGCATTTACCTACTAATCACTCGATGAATGTTATGATCCTTGTTTTTTTTTAAACTGAATTAGGTCTTCCTTAAATACGCAAGTACTTTTGACTGTACGTCCAATCATCATCATGCATGTAAATTATTTTGTTTGTGGTAAAATTCAGGTAGCATCCAAGACGAAAAAATATAATCCAAATCGAAATATGTTTTTTTTGAAATCTGTTATTGATAATGGATACAAATTGCGGAGCGTGCAGTCGCAACGCTAAGGTTGAATTTTTGAAAATCTAAGTGATTGCGTTTTTTTAATTATATTGCAATTAAAGATTTTTTGTTGTTGTAGGAGTTTGTCAGTCAACATGGCACGAACTAAATAGTTCAATAAGTGGAGTAATGTCTCAGTTGTTATCCCGAAAAATTTGCACGTCGGACCAGTTCCTTTAAATCAAATATGTGGTGCATTTTAATTTATATTACAATGAATCATTAATACAAAAAGGAAATTAAACTCCTACAATAAACAAATTCTTAAATTGCCATATTAGAAAAAAACGCACTGACTTAAATTTTCAAAAAATTCAACCTTAGCGTTGCAAACTGCACGCTCCGCAAGTTTGTACCGTTATCCATAACACAAAAAATATATATATATATATATATATATATATATATATATATATATATATATATATATATATATATATATATATACATACACGCACACAAACACACACACACATATATATATATATATATATATATATTCCTGGTCGCGGTGTAGGCGCTTGAGTGGTCAAATGACTCTGAGAACGACGCCGTTGGATAGGGACAATCATGGCTGCAAGGTCGAAGACGAAGACCCCTAGTAACAAGCCTAAAAGACCAAACAGTGAAACAAACGGATGATGATTATAACAGATTTCAGCGGTTGAACCAGAGGATGAAGTGGGCTACGCATAACGGACATGGTAAAGAACGGCGCAACTTGAAATTCTAAAGTGAGCGGAAGTGCGTTGCAATTTCATAACTGGATTCTGCATGTCTCATTCCATATGTGCCGCAGGAGAAGGTCATGAAATCAAGTGTGTGGGTCAAGTTCTGGCAAGTTGAGGTCCACCATAAACACCTTATATATATATATATATATATATATATATATATATATATATATATATATATATATATATATAAATTTTAATTAAAAGGAACCAATAAGGTCGGTCACTTTAATCATTTATTATATTTTTCCAACCTTCGAATAAGGTGTTGAGTTCAGAGGTTACATTAAACAGACCTAGTCAGGTCTTTTTAATCAAACTTGATCAACACTTGCTGTCTTAATATGCCTCATATATATATATATATATATATATATATATATATATATATATATATGCGTGTGTGTGTGTCTGTGTGTCTGTGTGTGTGTGTTAATTATACAATATGTTAATCCGTATGGAATTTCCAGGAGTATATAGAACCAGGTGGATATATATGTCAAAAGACAGAGCAAAATTATTATTAATTAAAGGATATCAAGCATATTTATTAGATTTTAAGTGTTTTATATTCTTTTAATTAATAAAATAATAAAATATTATATATATATATATATATATATATATATATATATATATATATATATATATATATATATATGTATATATATATATACTTCTAAGATCCGCTATATTTAGTGCTCCTTATCAAAGATAGAGCATACGTAAATATAAAGTGAACATTTAGGTCAACACCCAGCGGCGACATTCTGTTTCATGCTTAAACGTAATCTTCAGGACAGACGATTGTGTTATATATATATATATATATATATATATATATATATATATATATATATTATTCATATTATTGATTCGAGCAGTAAGAATCTGACCAGTGTCTTACCATCGTGTGCAGCACAGTTTGTGACTGGTTCTTGTCAATGGAAACTTCTGAGTGTCCATTCAGTACAAGCTGTGCAAGCTATGCATCGCTATAAACGATCATGTGCATCGGGTTTTCTTTGATTGGTGGACGAGTGGAAGTACCTCATGTGTCGCGGCTTAGATGTTTATACATATTCAGAAGTATGACCATCCTAGAAATATGTTTAGCAGCATAGACAAACTATTGCCTTCAAGTTCGGTTGTGCTCAACTATCATTAACTTATAACTGATGGGTATAATCTGACTGAGATATCATCACAGACAGACAAAAGTGGATAAACATAGATATGAATATTGTGAGGTAGAGTGAGTGATAAAAACGATCTGATATTGATAGATGTCTATTCACCAACTGTTTACTGAACTTAGATTCATCCCGTTCTAGAGCCTCCAGCCATGCCTCATTGTGGATCGAAATCATTAGCCATAACTCCCGAAAGTAGTTATTATTCATTTTCATACCAAAATCAAAAAGTACAACAACTTGAATATTTGGAAAGTATTTGAACTGTTTCTTAATATCAATTCTCCTATATGGCAGTCAGTGTTGGACAATCTCTCCACAGATCAAGAAGGTTTTGGTTAAAGAAAAATGATCAATGACGAAGTTTTTGAGAAAATGGAAACATCAAAGATACTTATGCACGAAAACACTAAGAGACAGTTAAAATTTCTAGAGCACATCATAAAGAAAGAAGGCTTGGAAAATTTGATACACACAGGACAGATTGAATGCAAGAGAGACAGAGGAAAACAGCTCATAACCTATCCTGATTAAAAGGACAGCGGTGTAATGTTTAAGGGACATAACAAAAGACCACATTTATTAAGAGCTATAAAGGGGACAAGAGATTGTTGAGGGCAATAATCCCTAAACCCCTGAATGGATACAGTACATAAAATTATAGAATAGGTACTCTATAGATTGTTGACAGATGATCGAAAATGAATAGAATACAAGTTGCTGATGATAGTGCAAGGGAACAAATAGCTTAAAACTCTCAAAAAGTACAAAGTGCGATTGATATAATTGTAAGAAAGATTACAAAACATTAAGAGACAGTTTAAATTTCTAGAGCATATAATGAGGAAAGAGAGATTGGAAAATTTGATACTCACAGGACAGATTGAATGCAAGAGGGACAAAGGAAAACAGATCATAACCTATCCTGATTAAATGGACAGCGGAGTAATCTTTAAGGGACATAATAAAAGAACCACATTTATTAAGAGCTATACGGGGGACAGGAAATTATGTAGGGCAATAATCCCTAAGGCCCTGAATGGATACGGTACATAAAAGAATAGAATAGGTACTCTATAGATTGTTGACAGATGACCGAAAATGAATAGAATGCCCGATGATAGCGCAAGAGATTAAATGGGTTAAAACTCTAAAAAAAAAATAAGACACGGTGCGATTGACATATTGTAAGAAAGATTACAAAAAAGTGCTAAAAGTCTTTAAAATAACTACTGAAAATTTATAGCAAAGAAAGCTTGAAAACCTGAGATGAAAGAAGCAAATAATATAATTACATAATATAGGTAATGAAATAATTTAATAATATATATATATATATATATATATATATATATATATATATATATATATATTAACTCTATCGTTGTAATCGTCTCTTAATGCGTCACTATTCAAAAGAAATAAAATAGAACAAAATTTCCCTCCGCGTCACCATGGGTTAGTCATCTCCTTCATCCATAACTCTCATCTCCACCTCACCATCACCTAGTAGTAAGTCATATCAGGTCAATGTTATAATTCGCGAGTCGCGGAAGTGTGCGCACTTCTTACGTAATCCGTTATGTCCCCTTGCTAGTAAATTGTAATAGCATCTTCAAATGAGGTTGCTTCGGCTCAGCAGACGCCCTGATGAAATCTGAAACATTTTGAAGCGCTTTATATAATGTTTAAATGGAGACATCTTATATATGGGAGATGAGGATGGAGCAGGAAAAGATGGTTGAACAAAAGTTAATGTGGTACACCCTCTTGACTAGACTGGGTGACACGTTTAACGTCATTAAGAAAATAAAAAAAAACAGAGTTTATTATTTGTTACTGTGTAAAATAAATAAAACAAAAAACGCTTGACCAAGACCTCCTTTTCGGGCCACCCACACCCATTTCCTTTGTATCAAGAAAAAAATGAAGGAGGTGATGGCTCTTAGCCTAAATTTGAATTTAAGTATATATATATCAGGTTTCAAGTTTCAAAAAACTAATGTTGTTTTGAAAACTGATGTTAAAGATATGAAAAGCAGACAAAACTGAACTTTTATTATTTGGTGTTGGAGTCTAATGAGCCAGAGAGAAAAATAAAAATAATTATTATTATTATTGATTGTCATACTCAAAAGTGTTCCTTCATTGTTACAAATTTATTTCTTTTGCTTGTAGTGTTTGAGTTTATGAAAAAGTTCAAACACTTTACAAGATAGATATAAATTTTGTAAATATTTGACTTTTCAATTGTTATATTAACATTAAGCAAAGAATTCAAGTCATACTCTTAAATAGCTTCGTCCGTTCGAGACGTCCTATTGATAAATGTCTAAACTGCCAACTGTATACAACCGCTTTCTCAAATCAATGATTAAAAATGTCTTTGTGTGTTTGAAGCCTGTAAGTCTTAGAGAGGACCAAATTTCTTTGAACATCGTCGTCTTGCGTAACAGAATCACAAACAAATATCTGCATTAAATAACAGAAACACCATCGGTTGTGGGCTTTTAACCGAAGCAACAACTAAAACGAATATCACACGTAACTTGAAGAAAAATGACATAACCAAGACGTTGCTGTTCCACATGACCTCGAACAAAAGTTTAGGAAGGAAACCCCTATCAATACTGGAAAGGACGATAATAGTTATTCGACTTGAGAAATTCATTTTCTTTAAAAAGCTGTTGTAATAAAAAGATTTTATAAATGCCAATCAAAAGTAGCACTGGCTGCTCGGCAAATACAAACTGAATATTTCCATATAAGGAAACAGCTAACATTATCATTCCTACATTCTGTCAGTGAATACTAATAAGGAAACGGATAGTATGACCATTATCATTTATGATCTTGTCCTATATGTCGATAAGGGGAAAATAGTAAAATACAGAAATAGTAGAAATGTACTCAAACTCCTATAAGCCGTATACAATATTTTGGGTCATGCGGCCTTATCATGTCGAAACACCGGTTTCCCTATTTTCTCCGAAATTAATGTAAAGTACCTTGACGAAGGCTTTAATAAACAGAAGGGCACACGGCGGGGCTAAGAGCAAATAAGAATACAAGTAAAAATTATATATATATATATATATATATATATATATATATATATATATATATATATATATATATATTTGTGTGTGTGTGTGTGTGCAGAAATAAAGTTTTAGAGTGCGCTATATTATTGGATAAAGTGCTCAATATCAGGGATAGAGCGTAAGTGTATGTATATATATATATATATATATATATATATATATATATATATATATATATATATATATATTACAACAAAAGATGGATAATTCCGGAAGCGTTCAAATCGATGAAAGTTAATGCTTGTGATAGTTAAGCAACGTCGATCCTGGTCAATACCTAGATGTGTGACCACTTGGGACCATCAGGTACTGTAATCTTGGATGTGCGGGTCGTGTAATGGATAATGACTTGTAATTGTTAATCGGAGTGCCGAATTCCAAATCCAGTTGGGGGTAAATTGGGGGTAAATTTGCTTTTTAACGCGCAAACCTCCGCGAGCTAAATATCTAATTATTTAATTTATTCTTTTAATTTGCCATTGCTATTCCACACAGAAAAAAGGTTTTATTGTATTATTCAATTTGTCTTTGTTATAAATATAACTACACTTATAAAAAAAAAAATGCTTTACGATAATACGTAGTGATTTCAAAAATAGATATAGCTGTAAAAGAAGTAAATAGGCCAAAATGTAAGATTACGCCACCGGAAGTACCCCACATTGAATTAGTGAACATTATAGCAGTAAGGGCGGACGAATGACCAACAAGATGTTCGATTTTTTTTTGTCGATAACTCCAAAACGGTAGGTTTCTTCATAATTTAATTGTTAATTCGAGTTTAGCATGTACATTTACAAGGAATTATGACGATTTGGGAAAATTTTAACAAATATTTAGCTCGCGGGCGTTTGGGCGTTAAAAAGCAAATTCACCCTGTTGGGTTCGTTATATTCACTTACGTGCAAATACCCTTGGAAAAGGTATGAATATCCCTCTGCTCCCGCAGCTCTATGCTAATTAGTAGAACTTGTATCTCTAAAACCATTATTCACGAAAAATAATAAATAAAAATAAGATTGCGTACAAAATATTTTAGATTTCGGCAAACAACCCATAGAGATTGATATGCCGCTAAAAACCAAAAAAAAAAAAAAAAAAAAAAAAAAAACAAAACAACAATACTTTGCGAACCTGTACAGTATTTAAATGGGTGACCGCTTGAAAATACTAGGTGCTGTAAGCTTGGATGTGCGGGTGGTGTAATGGATAATGGCCTAGAATTGTTAATCGGAGAGCCGAGTTCCAGTTTCAGTAGGATTCCTTATATTCAGTTACGCTCAAATGCCCTTGGGAAAGTATGAACCCACTACTTCTCATCCCAGCTCTGTGTTAATTAGTAGGACTTGTATCAATAAACCATTATTATCTCTAGGAAAAAAAAAAATTCTTAAAATGTAAAAATATTTTCTGGCTTTAAATGACCTGCAAAGGGTTGATAAACCCTAGAAAACGAAACAGCCAACCAACAATCATTTGCAGTTATTTTTCTCTGTCAATGTTAATAATTTTAGGAGATGCATAAAATAAGTCATACAATCTCACTTTTTAACGAGTCGTGAAGATGTCATCTATTTCTTGACAATACTGATTGCATGTACATTATTAAGGACATTAATCGACTGCATGTACATTATTAAGGACATTAATCGACTGCATGTACATTATTACGGATAGTAATTGAGTTACACGATGACGCAATATAATTTGATATACGGTATTATTTTTTGATAATTTTTTTAAATAAGACTTCTGGTCATTAAGCAGCACACATATAGTCCCAACAGCAAGAGATAATAATGTCCCTTTTATATGACCCATTATATAAATGAAAACATAATTTATATAATTACAGTAAGTCTTCGACTTACAACAGTGCTGACCTACGACGATTCGTGGTTACGACACTATCTCCATTAATCTTGTTTTGACTTACACCGTTGTGCCCCGTACGTACGACTCAAACGGAAAAATACGCGGCGAAGCGGAAGAATACGTCGTCATACGGCGTTAGAGTAAGAAGGCGGTGTGCGTCAGTTCCTGGTTGTAAGCCATATTGGATTGTTGTGCATTCGCGGTTACGTTCCTACTTACAGAGAAATTTGCGTTACCGTTCGTCGTAAGTCAAGGAATCCTTGTATTTTAAAGAAGATAATGTTAAATAGGAAAATAATCAAGTATTTAGTAAGATTAGTTTACCCACGAATAATTGTCGAGTATCCAGTGGGAATAAAACTAACGAGTAATACTCTAGAAGATTAAACCGTTAACCCTCTCTCCCAAGTGAGTTCTTCAAAGACATATTTAAAATTAGTATATTCTGGCACTGGGCCACAACAAGAAACGTGCCTATTGAAGATCGAGCTCACTACACTGCGATTACTCCGCAAAAGACGCGAAAGTTTGAAATTAAGATGAGACTATTTTTCCCAAGCCGTAAGAAAATTGAACATCAGCTATTTCTTTACTTTTACTCGGATTTATTTAATTTTATTTATTTTTATTTATTTATTTATTTTTATTTATTTATTTATTTATTTTGCTATATCAGTCTTCACAAATTCCAAAAACTGTTGTCGACTAGTGAATGAGGATCCGTCTCAAAGACAGTACCTCCCCACTGCAATAAGAAGAGTAATGTCAAACGCTTATTTTGATGTCAGTGACAAAGTCGTAAATATTTTGTTATCATTAAGCATCTCCCTAGATCACAAGTGCACTTGTGCCATATTTTATGCTCTTGGTATCGAAAACAAATGTCTATTGATTCGTGCGAAATTATTCGAGCAAGCAGACGTACTGACAAATACAGAACTGTAGATCTCTTTCGGGAAAGTAAAAGATTATATATCAGAGTTGATTGTTAAAATTTATTCAAACAGTTATCATTTACAGAAAATTACTTTTTCTATGAATTCAGTTTTCTTTCTATTTTCATACTTGTTACTTTTTTCACCTCTTAAAGTTGTTCATTTTTATCTTTTTACGCTTACGTCCCTTTTAAATCCTTAACTGGGCCCGTCCAACAGATTTTTTTTTCTGTCAGCGACCGTCACCCATTACTTCTTTTGACACATTTGAAATTAGGCTACTCAAAAATTAGCATAAATCCGTTCATCAATGGTTACCTCTTATAACCGCAAGATGGGGAACCTCGAGGTTGTGTAATTGTTAGCAAGGTCTCCCATTACTTTTTTCGGCCTTTGATCCTCATGGGTGCCCCATACTTTCGGAGCTATCTGAGCTACGCTTGGAAAATCACTATTTTGGGCACCTCCAGGTAGTGTAATGGTTAGTAAGTTTGTCTCGCTAGAACAATTACGACTGAGTAGTGAGTTCGATCCTCACTAGGTGCCCCATACTTTCGGCCTTGTGCCACATCTAAGCTGCAATCCAAATAACAATGACAAATTGTTAACATATGACGTCCTCTGACCAATAATAATTTATTCATTCAAGAGATATCTCGTTTTTTAATTCCTGTTCAAACCAAATCTATTTTTTTTTTACTCTAGTGCAAATTAAACCTCTCTATACCTATATATTGTTTATCAAAACAACAGGATTCTACATTAAATAAGGTGGGAAAGTATGAAATACCGTAAAACGAACCAAAACAAAAACAAAAAAATCAACATCGTATTTCTGCAATGTTATTTGCTGGTACAGAGTAACCCGGATGTAAGAGAGTTGTCGGGACCGGAGAAGAAGTCTCTTATATCCGGGTTTCTCTTATATCCGAGTTTGGTCTATTTTGTTTAGGTAAGTATGGGAACACTTTGGGACCAGAGAAAATCTCTCTTATATCCGGGTTTTTCTTATATCCGGGTCTCTTATATCCGGGTTACACTGTATTCTGCAAAGTCAGTCCCGCAGAATATTTGACGTTTTGACCCGGATGTTTTTGTTTTTTTATAGACATAACAGTTTTAATATTTCATAAAACTAATGTCCTTCTATCACCAAAGCAGATACCAGAGATTAGTAGAAAGGTGCAGGTTTATCTTTTCTGCTGACAAAGGTTTGCACTTTACGCATTACTCTAGTAGATAAATCCATGGTGGATTTATGTTTGCCTTTGCTGCGTATTTAGTTATAGACAGTATGTATGATAGATATTACTTCTCTACTTGGGTGCATGCCTCTACTGAACATTAATTAAACTGTCGCCGAAAAGTGATACCGTAAAGCTTATCTTTCAGATCATAACCCCTTTCTGTTTAATCACGGAATACATTTCAATAAATTACAGTTTATGAAAGAACTTAGAGTTTCTAGAAGGGGAAGATACTATCTTTCACTAAAATATACTTTATTTAGTTCTAGACATATGAGCCTCGTTTAAAGGAGGTGAACATGGTGACATTGGTAACGATTTTGTGAATAGATATTTATTATGTGTAGGTTAATTTTGGTATAAGGAGAGACGTATAGGACACCCGGTGAAATCGAGAACACTTTGTTGTTTTGTGTGTTAAGTCTCTTCAGAATTTGTGCAGTCATGGCTCACCACAGTTTCCTGTTTATTGTTGCTCAAATTAACTTTTGTCTCTTTATTACATTTCTTTGTCATTGTCCTGTTATCTATTCCCAGAAATTCGTAGGTTACTAACTATTTCGCCATGTTTCTATTCCCTTCATTATTTCTTGTGAATATCAGATTCTCCTGGCCACCTTTCCTCATTATCTATGCCAAAGATTTCAACTGTTTCTTTCTGATTGAAAATATAGGAAAGCCAAAAATCACGAAGGAATCTGAAAGTTTTTTTTGTTTTTTTTTATTAATTTGTTTCAGTTTTCTCTCGGGATTTTATAAAGGAAGTTTTGGAAATTAATCATGTAAAAGTACACGACTGATAAACGAACACAAGTAGTGACATCCTTCCACCAAAACCAAAGATAAATTCAAACTCAACGAGCATATCGTCGCCATTACGGTGTGAGAGATTCTCCAGATTTTGAGAGTAAAAGTTCGATAAGTGACCTTTCACTAACTGGCAGATTCTATTCAATTAAGAACAAAGGAGTATTTAAGTGAGTAAGTGTTATACTACCTATTCTATGGTAATGGACTCTCCCATAGACAATAAGTAGCAGTAGCCAGTTCGGGCTGAGTGGTGTTGAGCAAGTCAGGGTAAGATCGAAGCCTTTCGTATTGTCTCGCTCCATTCGTCAAGGTTGTCCGCTCTCGCCTCTGCTTTACGTTCTTGCGTTGGAACCTTTCCTTCGCAAGTTAAAGGCGAATCCGGTCCTACGCGGTATTTCGCTGCCTGGTGCTTCCACCTCGGCCAGGTATTCTGCCTATGCTGACGACGTTTCGGTTCTTGTGTCGAGCAGAGCCGAGATTGACGAAGTCAGCAAGCAGATCAGTGGGTATTAGATGGTGACAGGGGCCAAGATCAACCGCGATAAGACTGTGGGCTTGCGGTTGGGTGCGTGAAAGGGAGTTTCTCTTCCCGGACCTTTCCTCTGGACGGATGGGCCGATCAAGATACTCGGCGTCTGGTTCGGTCCTGATCTCCAGTTGGAAATGAATTGGTCGGAGGTGCAAGGTCGGGCCGAGGCCGCAGGTAATCTGTGGTCTCGGAGGAGACTTTCCCTGAAGGGAAGGGCGGAAGTATGTGTTTCACACATCTATCCGATCCTCCTCTACCGACTCTCTGTGCTTCCACTCCCGTATGCCCGACTAATGTCATTAGTCCGGACCTTGTTCTCTTTCTTGTGGAGAGGCAAGGCCCCTGGTATCTCGCGAGATCTGTTGCCTTCATCCCTCTGAGGGCGGTCTGGGTATGCCTAGCATTGAGATTCGTCAATATATGCTTCGCATTACCTTTCTAGACCGAATGTGTCGCGGTTTGGATGAGGTGGGCACCTTTTTGAAAGAAGATGTCCGAAAACATTTCCGTCCCTGAGAAGTGTGCACTCGTGCGAGGAGGAGGCCGGCCGTACACCTCGTGCCGAATGTTCCTTCTACCGCGAATGTCGTCGTGCTTTGAAACTCCTCTTGCGGATGTCGGATGGCCTCTCCGACGCCCAAGCGTTGTCTCGTAAGGCATTATATCGAGTGTTAGTTAGGGGGTCCGTTCGAGATGGTCTGATCGACAAGCTCGGTCTTACGAAGCAGGAGGCTCGCTCGATATGGCCTTGGGCGCCTGGGTTGAAATGTCTCAATAATGATGAGGCATCACTCACCTGGCAGCTTAAAGTCAAGATTAGGACGGAAAGGCGGCGGCTCCCATCATCAGAATTTGGCAAAAGGTGGGTGAATCTTGCGCGAATGTGTAGAGTGAAAGGGGCTGACCTAGAGTGGCATTTGGATGTCGGTTAGGTACAGAATTTTGTCCTAACAGGGTTGAAAATAGGCAACCCACCCAGATATTAGGCTAGTCTAGGTTTTCGACTTTGAATTTTTAGTTTCTTTTTTTTCCCCGGTTAACTTAGCTAGGGTATGAAAGCTCATTGGTCCCTTTTATTTCTGTCCCTATTTTTTCTTTTGTTTAATTCCCCATCCCCTCCCTCGTTAGGTGGTTAATGATGTCAGTTCTCTGGTGGATGCGGGGCGCCTTTCGTTTCGTGTGTGTGCTTTCGTATTTGTTGTTGTGTATGAATGAGTGAGTGTTTGTGTGAATGCCTGATGGTTTGATTGTGTCCTTATTTTATTAGTCTCGCATCGATTTCGTCCGGTTAACTGATATTTCTGCCACATTCAAAGTTTGTGGGGGGTTTTAATACTAACACTAATTTTGTTTAGTTTATTGTAAATATATTTCGTCATATTGTATAAACTCATTGGGGATTTTTTAGAAATTGTTATTTTATGACCCTCCCCCCATGAACATTATCTGTATATAAGGGGACTATTTAGGACTTCATAGAGAATTTGAGGTATTATGGTGGACGTAGTAAGAAAGGTAGGAGTGAATGTGTTGTTTTGGTGATTGGAATATTGTTGGCATGTTTGGGTCAGTGTCTGCGACTAGCTAAGTTTTAGATTTAAGACAGAAGACCGTCATTCCCCATTCCCCTTTTTAGGCCTCGTGTCACATTTTGTATTTTAATACAAATAAATATTGTGTTGAGCAAGTCAGACGATATCGGACATTGAAGTACCAACCATCACAACTAGATTGCTGCGTCATTAACTCTTATTTTCCAAGTTCCTAACGTTTTGTACGTCGAACCTAATTTAGGACGACTTATTGAAATACAAGCCTCCACTGTAAAAATACTCCACAACAGTAAGTTGGACGGTCTCCTCAAAGATGAAGAATAGACTCGATGCAATGGGGGTATGGTTCTACTTACCATGAACTGAACATGTGAGCAACGATTTTGGAGAAAATGCAAACAATGTGGACGCTTATATTTAGCATCAGGAAGCGACAGCTAAAATTTCTGGGAAACGTAACGAAAAAAAGTGAGCTTAGAGAATCTGATACTCACATAGAGGGGAAAGAGACAAGGGAAAGCAACGCGTGACATACCAAGCGGGCTTAAATAAATGGATGACAGAACAGGGTCTGAGAGAAGTAGCAAAAGGATATAATATAAACATATTAAGAACTAAAAGAGGGGGAAGTGGAGAGCCATGATCGCCTACGTCCTGAAGGGACACGGCACGTAAAAGACGAGAGAGTATCGAAAAAAATACGAGCGCATCACCTCGAAGGCTGTCACGGCAGATTTGGATCACTTGGACGTCACGCCAACGGATTATTAAAAACATCAACCTGATTCCATAAAGATAGGGCAACGGCCCAAAAAGTAAGGACTACAATCTAGCTTCATAGGCAAGTTTTTGGAAAATAATTTCTCACGGTTGGGCCATAAACTGGCCACCACTTTCCCCGGATCTAACAAGCCATGATTTCTTCCTCTGAGCTTATCTCAAAGAAAAGGTTTAGATTGTCAACAAGTCCCAGACCCTTCAACAGATGAAGAACAACATTCAAACAGAAACCAGAGCACTATAACCTGATACACTGACGGCTGTAATGGAAAACGCCTTAGAAATGGCACATTTGTGCAAAGCTGAGAATTGATGCCAGATAAATGATGCAATCTTTCGCAACGAGTGTAAATTTTCCATCTGCTCTATATAATACTATGGTATTGTGAATTAAAGTTTAAAAATAAGAGTCATTAAATTTTGAAACCCCTTCGTGACTTTTGGGTCAACCTGTATAAGTTTACTTGCTGTCCCTATCTTTCTTTAAACTTCCTTGTCGTTTAAGATCCCTTTATATCTCTGTCGCTTCAAGTTTCTTTTTCATTTGTGAAGAGATTGTTCAGCATTCATTGCTTTATCGGAGGTTAATTATTACACAACATTTCTTTTCTTTGTTTCCAATTAACTGTTCCTATCTCTTAATACTGTGCTTAATTTCTGGAAGGCTTCTTTTACAATTCCTATGCGACTTCCAATTTCTGTGTGACATTTTCCGTCGGCTATACCTGTTTTATGTTGACGTCCTTAATATGTAGCTCACATGTTGCTCTGTCTCTTTTGCCGTTTTATCATCTTTCTCCTTGGTTTCCGTTACCACCTTATTTAAGCATTTTTTTTTTTTTTTTTTTTCACTCTTCCTTCTAATTCTGCCACCAAAACAGTGATATCCGCACGGACAACCCAACTCATTATTCAGTAGTAAGGATTTACAAGGGCAAGTTTCTAATCGGATGCTACGACGAGTATGAAGATATTTGGATAAATCAGGTTTGGTTTTCTAAGTATAACTGTCAAAATTAAGAATTTAACACATAAAATACTTTTAAGAACAAAAATAGCATATAAAATGTTTTTCAAGAGGTTTAAAATTATTTTTTCTTCTCTTAGATAAATGCGTGGTTATAATTGAAAACCGCTCAACTGCAATAATGAATTCGGTCTATTTATCGACATTGCTGTGTTTCATATCTATAAAGTTCCTATGATTATTACAAGTGGATGTCGAACGAATTCAAAATAGGTTATGCAAAGACTATATTTAAAAGCAAATAAATTAGGTACCAAAATAAAATGAAGAAAAAAAGCGTGAAACTTAAAAAGTTTTATCGTCAAAATCTTTGTTATTAAGAGGAAAGACCAATTAATTTTTTAATTAGTAAATTATATTTTTTATCCTTTTTAGAACTTTAGAAATTTTGATTAAAAATCTTGTTTTTTCTTGCGTCGGCAAAGGGACCAAAGATTAGTATAGGAAATTTTAGCGTCTTTTTTGAGGTGAAAAACATTGATTTGGAAATTCTTGCAAATCTAAATAATTGTCGGATTTTAATGAAACTTTCAGAATTTCTTCACAAATGAATAAAATTATTTTTGAATTTTTTTAGAAAATCTTGGTAATTTTTTTTTTTTTTTTTTTTTTACATGTTATCTCCCCACCTCTCACTTATCAAATTTTGTGAAATTTCGAGAAACCAAATTTTGTCCCGCTTGATATTAATATTAATTAAAGGCAAAGTTATTGAAAATCGGCTCTGAATCGTAAAATAAAGAAATTCAATAAAACTAAGACAATTGTTTTTATTAAAGTTTTTAATCGCAAAAGAATGACGATTAAAAACGGCGCTAATCCGCTATTTTAGAAAAAAAAAACTCGTTTCAATCAACTGGTAAAATAAATCACTTTTTAAAAAAATAATTAAAATATATCCTTTTTTGGTCGTGTTCATTATTTGGAAAGTCTACTGTACAAATTGTTTGGATGAACTTTTAGTAGGCTTATTTTAATTTTTCACAATGACAATGTCGGGTGAGGGTGTTCATAAGCTTCCAAGTGACACTGTATTGCTTAATTACTTCGTGTTTTTGTTTGGTTGGACGCTTTTTACAGTAACTATGACCGCTGGAAGAAGATCATTTATTTACCTGACTCCTATCTAACGAAAGTAGGATGAGATACAATATCTTTGTTTAATGCGGGGTGCTTATACGCGCAGATATAAGCCCATGATAACAATTACGCAGTTCTCTCGGCCACTCTCATAATTACGTTGATGTTCAGCTGGAAGAAGTTTAGTATTTATCTACGTGTCTGTGTTGCAACCGAATGTAACACAAGGTTTTAATTTAATGTGGGATTTGAGAAAGACATTCAGAATTTTCTAAAGCCTGTCCGGTACTTGCAGTTGTATGTAGAAAGTGTAGTGGGCAATGGTGACTGTGATGTTGTTTATAACAGAGTGAAGTATTCAGAAATATATCAAATTTCTTATTAAACATAAAAAAAATCAAAAACTTTTGTTTTAAATAAATAACGTTTTTTTTATGATAAATTTTTGATTGTTTGAATAATTTGTTCTTATCTCTCTCTATATTTACTTAGTAATTGTTAATTTTCTCTCAGAATATCCTATCTGTGTTAATTTAAATTAATATAAAAATCCGAAGTATATTAGATAAATAGTTTCTTCCATTGTATATCTACAAGATTATTTAGCATTTCAAAGTGATATAATGGTTAGTAAAGTTATCTCGCTGGAACAGTTATAACTGAATAGTGAGTTCGATCCTCAATAGGGCCCCCATATTTTCGGCCTTATGCTACATCTAAGCTACACATTAAATTGCTATAAATGATTATTGGGCACTTCGATATAGTGTAATGGTTAGTAAGCTTGTCTCGCTAGATCAATTACAACGGAATAGTGAGTTCGATCCTTCCTGGGTGTCCCATACTTTCAGCTTTGTATCACATATATGCTACTCTTACTAATTTTCTCATAAAAGATTCTTTAATTCGATCGTATTTCATCCTAAATATCCAATCCGGGGTCAGAAATGATTTAATTAGATTAGTTTCTTGAAGTAGAAATGAGCCTTCCACGTTCTTTACCCCATTTCAAAACGTTTGCAAGTACTATGCATAAGTTGAAAAGCGTCGTTGTTATATCTCACCGCACTTGACACTTATAAAGGCGTAATGAACTTCAAGAATGTGTTTTACATATATATTAAGCGTGAAGAAAGGATTATACTACACTTGGAAATATCTATCTAATATACTTTTAATCTTTATATTTATTCATATTGTTGTTCAAAATCATCAAAGAAGAAATGGTCAAATATTTGTGATAATATATATATATTTCATATCAATGGAATGAGTTGATGCAATTTTTATACGAGCACATATATTTGTACAGATTGAATTTTTTTTCATTAAGAAAAGCGAGTGGCACATTTGAAATGTTCTTTAAAAAGCAATCACTTTGTGAACGATAAAAATACAAACTTATCCACAGCATGCAAAATATGTATTAAGCCAAGTGGATTATTGGGCACTTCGATATGGTGTAATGGCTAATAAGCTTGTCTCGCTGTATCAAGTACTACTGAATAGTGAGTTCGATCCTTCCTGGGTGTCCCATACTTTCAGCTTTGTATCACATATATGCTACTCTTACTCATTTTCTCATAAAAGATTCTTTAATTCGATCGTATTTCATCCTAAATATCCAATCCGGGGTCAGAAATGAAAGTGTTAATATGATTTTGTACTGGAATACGGATGGTGTAAAAATTACTTTAGAAATCTTAGTCAGAATTTTAAGTTGGAAATAGAATTTTGACGAGAAAGAGAGCCACGGAATTTCAAGTCGAAATTTTCTTATTGCTAGAAAGCTACAAGTGTAAAGTTCTCACTGATGATTGAATATTAAGCAGTGATAAATTTTGAGATAAGCTTTCAAACCACTAACCGGCAGTGATGCGCCTTCTTCAATTAAAAGAACTCTGTTAATGTGCTTATATCTACCTATCAACGAAATAAACTTTATTTATCTGTTCATGTCTGCCTGGTCGTTTCTGTCTAGAATAGTAGAAAAATTATTTCTTTTCAATTATCTGTTGAAAAGATAAACTTCTTCACAGTTCAGCTTGGAGCAGGCTCTTATCTTTTACTTGGAATAGACTTTTATTTTCTCCGTTCTCACTGAAACTATTTCTATTCGTTATTTGCTCTAGACAAGACAAAAAACATCTTTTCTCAATCTTTGCTCGAATAAAAACAAAGTTTTCTTGTATTTAAGTCTTTCTAACACAGATTTTGACTATGTATCTTTTTCCAGAAACAATGTTTGACTTACTTTTGTCACGTTTCCCTGAAATAAACAAGAAAAAACATCTCTTTCAGAGATTCTCCGAACTCACGATATAGTTTAAAGTATTCTCAAATCGACTCCATTACCAGTCATTTAACGATATAAAATTTACTAAGCATTTCGTGGCTTGCAAAAATTTCTTTGTTTTTCGAATCATACTTATTATGTGTGTATGTGTGTGTGTGTCCGTAAGTTTATATATTGGATCGGATTTTCTACATTTTTCAACCGATTTCAACAAAACTTCACAGGACTACGTAAAATTATCTTGCGGTGGTTCTGACACCGCCAAAAATTGGAAAAACACAATTGTTTTTGCACGAAATCAATTTAAAAACACGATTAAGAGGCATCGCGAGAATGAAAGGGGGACAACTCATATCGCGTTGTACTTATTATAAAACCCAGGTTGTGTGTGTGTGTGTGTGTGTGTGTGTGTGTGTGTGTGTGTGTGTGTGTGTGTGTGTGTGTTCGTTTATATATGGGATCGGATTTCCTACATTTTTCAATCGATTTCAACAAAACTTCATTTTTTTTGGCAGGTAGTGTTTCTTATTGTCTTGCACACTTTTTTCTTTATTTTTACATTCAGAATGCTTTAAAAATTCCATTTACAAGACAATTGCTTATCATAAAATTCTATTCAATCGGTAGACTCATAACGACGGAAAACAATGTTTTTGTTTGAGTTTGACGAATTGGTAAAAAAACAAAAAAAAACAAAAAAAAAATAATTAAGACATGCGTGTCCGTCAATCTTAAACAATAATCTTTGTCAATTTTATTTTTCAGTCTTTATGATGGTCGATACTTGATCTATTTCTTACTGTTACATCCCCGGGCAACGCCGGGCTCTACTGATAGGTGTTTATAAAACTGATGATCTTGAATAACACAAATAAAAAGCTGACAATATTTATCATTTATTAAATAATATTAAAATATAACCATATTCATCCAGAGACACACAGATCCTTATTTCTACACTGTGTTGTTTTTATATTTCCATGAAGGACGCAACCTCTCCGAAGCAATCATGTCCATTCATATAGCTCTACATTCCGCAGAAAAAATTACTTGAGAAATCGGTTGTCATATAGTCATTCGCCCAATTTAAGTTTTCCTAAATTATATTTTCTTAAAGGTGATAATTTAGTATCTTTTAAGTTCTTAATATTCTGCAACTTTTTCTTTTTTTTTTTTTACATTCAAAACATCAATCTCTTTTCTAGAGGATAAATTAATTTTTTCTTGATTTTAACTTTTAAATTTAAATCTGATTCTGAGAAAATTTTAAAAGCTAGTTTTTACTTGTTCATGCCAATATTTAGAATTACAGATTTTTTTTTATTAATTTGACCAGTGTTCAATTTTCTTCGAAATTTTCAACAGTGTTCGATCACTCAATAACTTTATAATATATTGTTTTTCCTTCGAGGTTATATCTTTCAAAAGAGACATGACGATCTTTATAAATTTTTAGGAATATTATATTAAATAATATATATAATAGTATATATTTGGAATATTAGGAACAACACACGAGTTGTATAATAAAATGTCACAACGCTAGATATGTTGTTGTAATAATTTATAATAAATTAAGTCATTAGCGTAAATTCACGTTATATTTATTATATAAGTACAAATATATCTTAATATTTTAGCCAGTATCGATTGGTCAATATCAAGGTTGGAAAAACAAGGACTTTCGTAATAAAATCTGATAGAATGTATATACATTAAAAACGTCTGAAAAGGTACTGCCGTTATGTTATTTTAGTTTTATTTTAATTGTCTGAATTTGCTATACATTCAGTTAAAAGTAAAAATAAAATCAACCTTGATAATAACCGAAAGCGCTCGGACATAGAGAACATTCGTACAATTTCTACATAATTTATGTTAAAAAAAGAAGAAAATTATGACACAAGAAAAATTAAATAAAAACTTAACCATGTCAGTCGTTTTTAATGAAACATACATATATCCGTATGTGTGTCTACATATAAATATAAATATGCATACGTCATAGATTCTGAAGGTGAGTATTCACAGAGGCACTCCGAGAATCAAACTGCCGCACCTCACCTCGTGTGTGTGTATATATATATATATATATATATATATATATATATATATATATATATATATATATATATATATATAATTAAGTTATGAAGAACTTGGTAATCCGTATCAGTAATCCCAAGATTTTTCGTTTCATTTTTGGAAGTGCTATCTGATGATCCGGCGTCCTTTAAAAGGGCTCTGGTGAAATAAATTATTATAATGGTACCTTAAAGTGTTCTGTTTTTCTTTTAAATATATATATATATATATATATATATATATATATATATATATATATATATATATATATATTGTGTTTTGCTTTTGCTTTTTATAGTATGAATTGCTACTAGAGTCTTCAAGAGATAATTATTTTTTGCATCAGAAGATGCAAACATATGAGGTGCCATGCAATCAGAGAAAATATGTAATTGTGGTCATTGCATAGAGAGAAATCTACCCAAGATGTGACAAGCACACATGAATATAATTCTCTTTTGAATTTATATATTTTAAGACTACCATGAATTTGATCTACATATCTGTTTACTCATTTTGATATAATTCCCAAAGCCCAATTAACAGATTGTTTTGAGATTCCGTATTCTACTGATTTCTATCTTGAGATTCTTGTTTCTTAGTTTCGCAAAAGTTTTCGAAGACTTGCTTTTGTAATTCTTTTAGTCCAGTAATTTTTTTTAAACATTTCACGCCAAGCAAAGCAGTAAAGCCACTAAGATGAATGGAGTTACTGAGTGTGAGAGAATATGACAAAAATTAAACATTATTAAGGAGAGAGAAGGAAAATGAACAGGAATTTAGAAGATAGAAGATGACGATTGACATTACATTTAAATTTTGGAAAATCAAAGTTAACTGTAAAGCAAGATGTCGGAAGAGAATTTCACAAGGGAAGTGCGAGTGAAGAATCTATTAGCATATAAATTACGGTTACATCAAGTCAATTCAACTGTAAAATGACGAGACCGACCTGCCAATATAGTACTGCGTTTAAATTCGTAAAAAAATTATTAAAGAAAAAAGCTAATGAGAACTATTACCATGAAAATATTTATAGAAGAGGGACTGGGAAGCCATGGTAATACGTGTGCTTGGCACATTTGTCAAGCCAAAATTCCATTTGGATCACCTCCCTAAATATTTGACTGTTTGAAGGAGCATTAGCTGTTGATTATCATTTTTTGCCAAAGGTTTCAAGTCGTCCATGTAGAGAAGATGGTTTATAATTTCTTCATACACTTTACAATTTGTTTCATTCGGGAGCTTTCATCAGAGAATCACTGCCAAATAAAACAACAGAGGAGTTTGTAAGTCCTCTTGAAAGATTATACATTTGATGTTGATACTTCCAGAATTTATAGATGTGCTGTTGGTGTTCATAATATTTTTTTTATCTACAATTTCATGAAATGAGATTAGAAATTTCTGATTATTGGTGATCTTCTACACTGATCTCTTCCCAGCTTTTGTTGTTGCATATATTCAATTATGTCTTCAAAGTTTCGTTATTTTCTCATCTGCTCAGTTTTTATTCCAAAACTCAAGTATTTCCTGCCCAAGGAGATGCTTCTTTAACGTCAATTGTCCCCTTTCCGATTTGTTTGTAGAATGTCTTTAGGTTATTTTTGAACATGCAATTATCTTTGAAAAATCTGGATCGTTTTTCAAAGCGTTGTATACGGCCAGCTTTGGTCTGTAGCATTTTTTTTTTATTTTCTAAAAACTATTCAAAATTTCAGTGATTGGAACTTGTTATTTTTTCTACATTTTTCTATTCTTAGTTTTATGTTGTAATAATTGCTTATGTCTTTTTTTTAGTATTTCTGTGGCAGATCGAAGAAAATAAACATGTTTCTTAATTTTGTCCTTGCCAGCCTATATTTATGCGACGATTTGCTATTCTATTTTTCATCTTTACACCACACTTTTTTGATGCATACCGTAGCATAAGCACAGAGTAACTCATTAATGGTGAATGATGGCCAGGTCATTTTTGTACATTATGTTTTTCAGGAATAGATCAACTTGACCGATTATTCTTTTCATTTTTTTGCCTATTGCAATTTTTATGAATGTCGTTGAGATTCTTTCATGTCAACGGTTTGGACTTGGATCCATTCAGCAATTATTTTTCTGAAAAATCCCCAGTTGTGTTGTAATGATTATATATATATATATATATATATATATATATATATATATATATATATATATATAGTTGTATATTTAGGCAGCAATCCTCCCTTTATGCATGTTTCATTAAAAACGACTGACAACATACTACGGTTAAGCTTTTTATTTAATTTTTCTTGTGTTGTAACAAGAGCTTTCTTTTCTGGACAAAGGGTGTTTAAGAACTGTCCAAATGTTTTATATTTCCGAGCGCTTTTGGATCTACCTTTAGCCATTATCAAGGATGATTCGATTTTTCAGTTTTCAGAGTGTGTGCGTTCTGTGTATGTCTTAGTGTGTGGTAGGGATGTTTTTAATTTCAGAATACGGTTAACACATTATAGCTTTGTTCGTAGTTAATATCCTCAAAAATAACAATACACCAGCTAAGTCAAAATTACAAAGAACGAACATTATCTATGAGTTCAAATGCCCCTTACGGAACCGTGTTCCTGATCAAACCGGACTCATAAATAATTACATCGGTTACACAACCACATGCTTATCCAGACGTCTTACGTTACACCTATCTGATCACAGCTCCATTAGAACCCATTACATAAAAATAAAAGCAGTTAATTAGAGCCTCTATGACTTTGCAAGAAAGAAGTAGAAGGCTAATAGGTAGGTAGTTGTAAGGCTCAGATGGTTCGTTTGAGTTCTTAAAGATTTTAACTACAGAAGAATATGTCCAATTAGCAAGAAACAGCAAGGTATTTATGGTAGAGTTTAGAGAGAATAGGAGCCAGTTTAGGAGCACATTTTATGGACTATTGCAGGAATATATGTTACAGTGGTTAATGATATGGTTTAAATAACTAATCAATTTAGGATTATAATTATTATATTTTATATATAATGTTCATTTTTGGGAGGCCATGTTCGATTTGTACGTGGGGGATCATGGCTTTCTACAACTTCCTATTCTTTTTAGCTGTAAGTAGGGGGTCTGTATTGAATCGATTGCTCGATCAGTTGTTAAGAAAGTCTTTTCACTATGTCGAGCGAGACAATTCTTCTCTCCAAAATCTATCTTACATATCTATGAGTCTACCATTCGTCCATGCTTAGAATATTGCTCTGGTCCGGTACCCCTGCTATTTACCTTGAGCTCCTTGATAAGATCCAAAGAAGAATCTGCAATGTTAATTGCCCTGATCTGGTAGCGCAGCTCCAGTCACTTTCTCATCGCCGTAAGGTTACCTCTCTATGTATTTTCTATAAATACTTGCATGGTAAGTGTTCGAATGAGCTCTTCACTGTAGTACATAAACTTTATTAATTTAAGCTCAGAACTTGACTGGCATGGAGATCTCATCAATTTAAAAGTGAGCTGGCTAGATGTAGCCGTAAGTTCTATGCTAACAATGTCTTCTCTCGCACTTCTCCCTTCTGGCCCCATTCTTTCTAGCCAACTTTAATCTGAAAAAACTTAAATGCAATGTCAATCGTTATCTATGCTAATCATTAATGTTTCTGATCCTAATTCTTCCACACCCTGTAACCACTTGTGTTTTAGTGGGACGATTCAGATTTTTTTAAAAAAAAGAAGCAATTATTTTATTTTTATTATTTTTCCCACCTCGTGTTCTACCATCCATTTACATAAGCTTGTTAGGTAGATTACTCGCTATTCTCCTCCCGCCTTCAATAAGTCCTGCGTGAGTTAAATTCTCCAAGCTCTCTTTCCACATTATATGGCCCAAAATGTTAGCTGTTTTCTAAATAGATGCCATATTTGTTTCAATTTTTCCTTAAAACTTTATCATTATTGAATCATTATTGTTCATTATATTTTCAGAATTTTTTTTATCAGAACGAAATCTCTGTTGTGTGGAAATCGTCCAACATTCACTGATTTCGTTTCACAGCAGAACTCTAATTCTTTGTTTATAATGAATTTTTCCTGTTTTTTTTTTTGTTTTGTTTTTGGTTTTTTGTTATTTTTTTTTACTTTATTTAGCTTTCGGAATGAGTATTTTCTTATTCGAATGGGTCATATTCCAGAAAAATGCACGGATTATTAATTTCCTTACAAAAGGATTAAATTATCTGGCTGTGCCCTAAGCAATCTGAAAGAATCTAAATAGACCAGAAACAACTTATGACTCATCGATCGAGTCAACAAGTAGTGAAATGATTTTTAATAAAGATGTAGCACCGATCTTCAGGAAACCTTTAGTTTAATATAAATTTCTGACTATAATAATGTAGAGATACGACAAATGCATTATTTAGGCGTCAGAGGTGCATGGTTGAATTGATATTATGTGACTTCAGTTGATCCGTCAAAACGGATAATACAATATTGTTTCGGAATCAAATGTACCGTAAAATCGGTGATCTGTTTGTATAATATAAATAATATCATATGAAAATTACATATGCACTGATATATAACACTTATAATTTTTTTTATGATTTTTCATTCATTATTTGCTTCTATAAAAGAGGGGCTGATATAAAGTTCTTGGATCGATCAAGAGGTCTTTCCAAAGTAAATTCTGATGGTTAGGATGATGTTGGGAAGTTTGTCAGTCCGATAACTTTTCGTTACCTCTCCCATTTGTTCATATCTCCTTTTATATTTCTTAAAAATTGTTCTGTTCTTTCATATGCCAAATGCTTTCGGAACGCGGCCGATTATGGTTCTCCATCTTTTATCTTGTCCTTGTCCTGTCATCCATTCATTAAAATCTCGCCAGGTAGGTTTCCCCTCTGTTTCGCTTGTCTTCACCGTTATGTAAGTGTTAAATTTTCCAATTTTCCTCATTATATGTCCGATACATTTCAGCTGTCGCTTTCAGATTCTTAGCATCAGTCTACTTATATTCTCCTTAAAACGTTCACGTAGCTAACATATTCTGTTCACGGTATCCTCAGCAATCGTTTAAATGAAACTGATTTTATCACAGGTTTAAAGTCAGATGGCTTGAATAATAATTACTTCTTACTGGTCCTGATCGCTTAACTCGGAGCCTATTAGTCTCGGCTATTAGTTACTTTACGTAAAATTAGTTACTTTAAGTAGAATTAGTTACTTTAAATGAAAGTACAAATACTTTTTCTTCTATATGTCGTGTCCCTTCCAGGTGTTGGTGACAATGGTTCACACAACTTTCTCTCAGTTATAGCACTAACTAAATTTGTCTTTTTACCTACCTGCTTCCTTTTCAGCCATCCATTTACACAAACTTGTTAGGTTAGTTGCTGTTACTCTCTCTCTCTTTCCCTCTTTCCTTCAGTAAGTCCCGTGAATGCCAAATTCTCCACGCCCTCTTTCCTCATAAATTTTTCTAAAAATCTCCTTCTGATTTTAAGTATGAGCATCCTTTTTGTTTTTATTATGCTTAAAACTACCCTCATTACTCATATGTTCAGTCCATGGTATTCGCATTATATTTATGTAGAACCTATCTCTGTCGTCCCAAATCTCTTCCTGATATTTGAGAAAAATTTCCAGCATTCACTGCCATATAGGAAGGCCGTTATTACATAGAAGTTCAGAATTTTTTGTTTCTAATGAAATTTTAATACTCTTAATACATTGCTTAGCTTTTAGAAGACGTCTTTCTCTATACTTCCCGTTTTCGGTGTCACATGTTCCGTCATTCACTTCTCGGGTATTTAAATATTCCTACGTACTTGGTTTTTCACATCTCTATTTCGTATTTTAAAATATCTTATTTAGTCATGCATTCAGTAGTTTCCCAATAGATCATAAACGTACGTTGTAGACGCATTTTGAGAATAGATATTGTTAGTGAAAAATCACTAGAAAATGTAGTTTTTCATATTTTGAATGTTGCTGCCCCATATGATCCCGTGTTCAAGCTGTATATTTAGAGATCCTTGATAAAATTCAAAGAAGAATCAGCAATATTATAGGACCTGACCTGGCGTTTTGTCTTCAGTCCTATCCCACCGTCGTAATATAGCTTCCCTGTGCCTTTTCCGTTAATAATTTCATGGTCATTGATCGGGATAAATTCTCCGCTATGTCACCTAGATTTTATGAATATAGGCGCAATACTAGATTAGCAAAGAAGGTTTCATCAATTCACTGTTGAAGTGGCTAGATGCAACCGTAATTTCTATGCTAACAGTTTCTTCTGTCACATTTCTCGCTTATGATACTCTCCCCCAGCTTCTTGCCTCCCAGTCAAGTTTTATCTTCAAAAATTGAAATGCAACGTCAGTCGTTATCTTCTGTGTTCTTAATCCTTTTTCTTTTATTGTTCTTGCTCCTTAGTGGTGTCTTTTGTTCTCATATTCTCTAACGCTCAGTAATCTCTTGCGTCTTAATGGCTTTAGTTTCAAATGATTTTTATCATCACGGAGTACAGCAATATTCTTCTTCTTCTTCTTCTTCTTCTTCTTCTTCTTCTTCTTCTTATTCTTCTTCTTCTTTTTCTTCTTCTTATTCTTATTATTATTCTTATTATTCTTATTCTTATTCTTCTTCTTGTCGTCGCCCTCGTCCTTCATGGCACTTCCCGCTTGTGGATGTCACTTCCGGTTCCATGCTTTCCAGCCAACTTTGATTTTCAAAAATTTAAATGCAGTGTCAATCGTTATGTACTCTTCTATTGTTCTTGCACCATAATAATGTTTCTATTTTTTTTTCTTATTCTTTCACACTCAGTAAGCTCTTAGTCTTAGTGACTTGACTGCTTTGTATGGGGTGACATGATTAAAAGGAATAAAGTTTAATTCTTCTTATAATCTTGGAGTCATTTACTTTAAGTAAATTAAATAGTTGAATAAAAAAAAAACGAAATGAATTTTATCATTAACATGTAGTAGACCTCTTACTACTAATTCTACCACTGCTACTATCACACCCATAACCACCACCACCATCACTACTACTGCTACTACTACAATAATAATTAGTATTATTATATTTGTCCCATAGTCAACTCCATTTATGTATTTCCGGTACCCATTTGTTTCTCAGTCTTCTATACATAACCGACGAGCACATTTTCTTCAGGTTACCTTTGGGTTAGATTAATGATTCAAGTGCTAGTCTGGTTGACCATTACAACTGTAGTGATATTGATACTCCTGGTGTGCCCCGAATCTGTGGTCTTGAGCTATACTAAGTTTAGTATATTACAATGATTACATTTTACAGAATTACTTCTCTATTTCGCACAGAGAGACCCACAAATACGCTCACACACATGCATACATATATATATATATATATATATATATATATATATATATATATATATATATATATGCGTGTGTGTGTGTGTGTATGTGTGTTTTTTGCATTTTCAAATGTAGGTATTGTAGACTCTGCGTCTGGCATTGTGCACGAAATAATTCGGATATTGGAGGAGTTTGAAGATGTTACTCTTCTTCGGGCAGGAATTCGATACTACAGATTTTGAGGATACTGTAGACCCAAATTCCTGCCCGAAGAAGAGAAATATTTTGAAAATCCTTCCAAGTTTTCTAATACCCGAGTTATGTTATTGCGTGCATAATGCCAAAAAATACTGCAAAATATATATATATATATATATATATATATATATATATATATATATATATATATATATATATATATATATATTTGAGCAGCAGTCATTTATTTATGCTTGTTATGTACAAGGCCAACAAAAGTTCTTTGAGTTTCTTCCTGTTCGGAAAATCTTTTTGGTTTCTAGGAAAAATGTGTACCTAAATTGTTCAATATCTTCTGCGTAATTTTGGCTTTATAAGCCATTATTAAAGGATTAAGTTCAAATTATCCCCATAATTTATGTATTGTATGTTTTAAATAATGGAAGGTTATGAATTCAACCGTTTCTTTGTAATTTTTAACATATACAAACGAACAAGAAGACAGATACTTTCTGGAGTCTGGTCATCGGATGCAATGAGGTAATTTGATTAATGGAATGGTCCCACTTATACTCAGAGATCCCAACGCATTTTCTTTATATACAGTTTTGCATTCCCTTCATTTTAACCTGAAGAAGCCAGAGAGTGTAGATGCTCTCGGTGAAACGCGTCTTTTCCACTTTGTCTTGTTATCGTCACTTTATTTCAGCTACTACATATATATATATATATATATATATATATATATATATATATATATATATATATATATATATATATATTCAGAGGTAGTTGATTTCGGTCGTAAAAAAATTTCCCTTGAAGATGGAACAGAGCTTGGTACTTTAATGCAATTTAATTCAAATAATTATATTGAAGTTTTCGGCTCTTGCTTTGAAATATGAGAACTCTTATGTAGCGATGGAATCATATTTTTAAATAAATAATTATATTTAGGCTCTACTTTTGTATCGAGCCCTGTTTTTTAAAAATAATAACAAAAATACTAAAGAACTTTGGATTATTTACCTAACGAGTTCTTTCCTATTTTCTATATATTTTCACACACACACACACACACACACACACACACACACACACACACACACACACACATATATATATATATATATATATATATATATATATATATATATTTAAGTTTAAAAAAACTAGGTAATCCGTATGGGTAAACCTGAGGAGGATAAAATCCAGAGAGCTCAATCTAAATCCAGAGCAAATAATTTAATTTTTTTTTTTTTTTTGTTTGGAAGTAAAGTCTGATGATCCGCAGTCCTTTAAAATGGCTGTGGTGAAATAATTTATTACATGGAACTTTAAAAGTGGTCTGTTTTTATTTAATATATATATATATATATATATATATATATATATATATATATATATATATATATATATATTTTAAGCTATGTTGTATTTAAGGGTAAAAGTGCTCAATATCAGAGATAGAGCGTATATAAATATATATATATATATATATATATATACACGAAGTATACTGAGATATATACACTCAGCTGAAAAATTATTTATTATAATTAGTAATGATATTATACTGATTTCTATATAACTTAACTTCCATTTTTGCTTTTTTATATTAGAGAATTTTAAAATGAAGTTAAATACTAACTGCGTACCGTTGACAACAATTACATGCAATTTTTAACTCAATTCATTTCTCTATTCTTTTGTGTGTTTATTTAAAGAAAAACGTATCACAATAGTTAAAAAAAATGTGCCTTCGAGAGCGATCTTTGCTCCAATGCAACCTGCATTATTTTCCCTTGCATATTTAAGTATCTTATTTATATTCATAAAGTAAGACATCAACTGGTTTCAATAAATGTTGTGGATTCTGGGTTGAAATCCGGTACCAATAAATAACAAACGCCAGGAATGAATATAGGAAAATAATGTATTAACGTAATAATACAAACTGGTAATGCAGGTTAGTAGTTCCAGGAATATGGGTTAGTAGCAAAAGTATCGCTGTATGACTTCTTACTGAGTCTACGTGCTCGCTCACTGTGACTCTTGCTCGCTACGTTCGTTCTGTCTGTCTGTCTGTCTGTCTGTCTGTCTGTTACCTTCACCCGCGGTTGTTCTCGTCTCTCGGGTCTTCACGTAGCAGTAGTATATGTATATACTGGGTGAGTCCATTTGTGTAAAAAGGGGGAGAACCCCTCAACAATAAATAACTATCAAATGATTATTATTAGCAGTGTCTCCATTTGAGGATTACGAATTATTTTCAAAATACGGTTATATTTCAATCATGTTTGACTGCGCATTTGTTTATATCACTTTCACTGTGCAGTGCTTACAGAGATATATTATTCATTCTGCAGCCTTTTTCCCCACAGATGCAACGCTTCAAGTCTCTCTCGACTCAATACCTATTTCCACTTTAAATGTTCAGATTAATTCGTTAGTTCCAACAAATTAAAGATAAGACACACCATGCTACTTCCGCCGAATCGAATCACCCATATTTCCCCTGTGTTCCAAATGTTCCACTTAAACAGTTTTTTTCCTTGTGAAACAGACTCGTGCAGTGACAGGGGGGGTCATAAACACAACAATATTAACCTTTTCGTATGAAGGGTCAATCGCTATCTTTCTTCTTCATCCTAACAATCTTTACTTCCTGACACTACTCCCTTCATTCATATCGCAGTCCTCATTCATCATTATCAATTCGGTTGTAACCCTTTACCATGACTTGCTTTTGAGCTTCGTATTGTATGAATTCTAGCATTTAAAAATGTTAGTATAACAAGGGGAAATTTATTCTTTTTTAAATTTTCCCAAGTTCCTCAATTCATTCATTTTCAATTGATCTTTAATAATAGATATATCTACGTATGATTCAAAAGATATTTTCAGTCTACTTTGTTGCTTTTTTATTCTGTAATTATATATATATATAATATATATATAGTGAGAGAGAGAGAGAGAGAGATTTACTTATTGAGCATGCTGTTCTACAACTCATCTAAGAAATAGAAAACTTACTTCGAAACGTTGTTGCTCGCTGAAGGCATTGGTTTTTATTTGTTTTCCTCCTTCTAGCCTTCAATAAGTCTAGTGAGTGTTAAATTCTTGGTCATCTTCACTCATCGGACGAGCTATTCGGTATGGTACCTAGACTTTATGAATTAAAACGCAGTACTAGATTAGCAAAAGACCTCATCTATTTGCAGTTAAGTTGGTTAAATGTAACTGTAATTTCTATGCTAACACTTTCTTTTCTCGCACTTCTCACCTCTTGAACACTTTTCAGGCTCCGTGCTTTCGAGTCAATTTTGATCTTCAAAAATTTAAATGCAATGTAAATCGTTATCTACTGTTCTGATTACTGTTCAGTTGTTCTCGCTCCTTAATAGTATTTCTGCTTTGTAATTCTGACACACTCAGTAAACCCTTGTGTCTTAGTGGCTTTACTTCCTTTCTTGGGGAGAATTTGATTAAAAAAAAAAAACTTAGAAAAGTAAAACTTTGCCTTTTCCAGAGTTAACACATCTATCAGCATGCCTATCAGGAAGATATAGCTAAGGAGGTAAAAAATTGGTTCATTCATAACAATGTCTACATTTTAGAAAACCGAACGAAATTTCAAACTTTATCAAGCATCTCTGGAATAGATGAAAATCGGTGTGATGCCAAGAAGCCCTTCCACCATCAGGTATCTGGAATCCTTTGTAAAAGAGGTGTGATCGTAACTCCTGGGTGGGTGTTGTTTGCCACAAGCTTAGTAACAATTACAAGAACGGTTTAGCAGCTGTAATAACAAATACAACCGTTGGCTATTGATTATCACTCCAGCTGAATCAGTTTGTGTTAACTTCACTCTGATGAAGTTAATGAGGGAGGCATGAATACATTTCTCACTTCAGGTATGGGTAAGTCGTAGATCAGTAGGAGCCTCTTGCTCAGTATGACAGTCCGTCTTGGGGGTCGGGATAGTACTTGCCTTGTAAAATGATTTTGCAAGAATAAACAACAAACAGTAAAATATTTATTCTTAAGAAAAGTCGTGGTTAATTTTTTAGTCATGACAGTTTTCATTCTATGTTAATAAAAATTGGAAGAAATATTTTCTTCACCCTCCTATACTTATGCATATTAACAGTAAATACAAAATATTTCCTGAAAATGAAATGTAAAATGCATTAAATTGCAATAAATGTATGAATAATCCTGAACTTAAGTGGATACAAAGAAATCACTACGAATTATTTTAAAAAAATAGATACAGCGAATTTGATGATGAGAGTGGGCATTGATGTACATTTTTTAACCGTATCTACTCGTGTATAATGAAACAATGTGACCCCTGAATATTTTTTAGCCTGAATTTTAACCCCTCCAGAAAAAAATTACCTGTGTACCGTACAACCGAATACCGAAGAGGTATGATTGTTAACCTCTTCAAAAGGCTTATCTCTGTAGAGTGTGGCCCCTGTGCTTTGCCTAAAAATCTGATTATAAAAACTCACACATATAGGTTAGCTATATATAATCATTTAAGGGAATATCTGAACGGATATTTGTGGTGTGTGCAAATTTTTTTAGTTCAGCAGAAGGATTTTTGAAGATATTAAAAATAAGAAATAAAAAATTACGAGATTTCATCCCGAAACTTATACACTATCTATTATACGTATGCAAACAACTGTCAAAACAACAAATTATTTAAAATCAAACCCTCTCTAAAGAAACAACTAACTGAACACAGAAAATCACGCAAAGAAGAAGTGGTTTTATCCCGTATTCGCATAGGACACACGCACATAACTCACTCCTTTTTTCCTAAAAGACGAAGATCCTCCTGAATGCATAGCATGCCAGGAGGCTTATACTGTGAATCACTTCCTGCTTGATTGCGGTGACATGGCACATATTCGAAAATTACTTTAAAACGTGAACAACTTGAAAGAACTTTTCGAAAAATCAAACCCGAATTTGATCTTGATCTTTCTTAGGAAAGTTGGACTAGATAATAAAATATAATTCCAATTTGGTGTCTGATGATGAAAGGGGAAACTTTGATACTTGCCGGGTGATAAATTTTCAAAGAACAACGCACCTCCGAAAACAGTGAATTTAAAAAAAAAAAAAAAAAGAAGCAAGACAACATCGAAAAAGAAGGAAACGAAAGGGAAAGTCTTTTTGAAAGCATTTCAACCTTATTTAAAGAAAAAAAAAAAAAAAAAAACAACTGTTTGACCTTAAATGACCTCTTGCTGATCGATGGGTCGTTAAGTTTTAAACAAACAAACAAACAAAACCAAAATCACGTATATATTAATGGCTGGTTGCTTTTATTTATTTAGTCTTTTTTGTTGCAATTGCATTTATGAAGTATATTGTAAGAAAGGTGTTGTCTGATGTCATTATATTTCTTGTGGTGATTGCTAATGTGTTGTCAAATTGCACTTTGGTCAAATAAATGACACGTAAGCCAGCGCGAAAGAGTGTGGTTATTCTCAAGGTAAGATTAATAACATTCCCATCAACATATTTTACAGAAGTCAAGAGCATCACAACTACGAAAAAAAGAAAGAAATTGCAATAAAAGTATAATTGTTATAGAGTAATAAAGTGTCGATGCCGACACTAGAGTTTGAACATAGATCGCCAGTGAGCAAACACAGGCGATCCCATTACTGAATTAAGTAGACCACGTGACAATAGAGGAAACGCATATATGGGAGGTAGCGTGTGTCTAATTGTCTCTGTTTCTATTCTATTCTCTATTAATATAAGGACCGCTATTCTCAACTATATTCACTATACTATTTCTCTATTCAGGTCACTATATGGTTGTTACTATTCGAGCAAGTATTATCGAGCAAGTATTATTAGTGCGTGTGATTCGAAGGCGTCTGACACCAGTATTGTTCAACGGCGTATTATAGTTGTATCTGTGATCACAAAGTCTCTACTACAACGAGCATTACGAAAGTGAGAATAAGTATTCTTTGGCATTACAAAAGTCACAACGAGTGTTCGTTAACACCACAAAAATAATGAATAGACATACTAAACTAGATAAAAATATGAATTTACAATTTTTCATTTATTCAAAAATAAAAAATAAAATAAAATCAGTAAATTAATTATCAAAAATAATACTTCTTAAACCACTAAAGCCTATATAAGACTAATGTCGTTTAGGAATTTATTTGTCTAATTGAAACTAAAGATTTCGTATATAGGTTACATAACAACCACACTTTCACGCGTGTTTACATACTATTTATCTGAACAAAGGATAATTAAGCAAAACATTAACAAACACGGCAAGGACTACAATAACACCAGACAGCTAATCTCTTATAATACTAAAATGCTCCATAAATCCAGTTGCACCCCCCCAAAAAAACCCTAAATATTGTTGAAACTCTTTGCATTTAACAAAAGCGACCATCAATTAATAAAAATAAGTATAGCTTAAAACGTGTATCCTATATATATATATATATATATATATATATATATATATATATATATTCCTCTATCTCTCTCCTATATATATATATATATATATATATATATATATATATATATATAATAATTATTTTATGATTGATTTGCTGCTTATGGCTTGTCAAAAATTTTCAGTTTATTTAAAGCGATAAAATGTTTATAGATTTTAAGACTCATTTGTTTATAATAATAGTTTACTGATACAATTCCTACTAATTAACCCATATCAGAGGGAGCCGAAGTGGGTTAATATCATTCCCAATGGTATTTGCTCGTAAGGGAATATAACGAACCGAACTAGGAATTGGAGCTCGGCACTACAATTTCCAATTCCGTGCCGTTACCCATTACACTACCAGCGTATTTAAGCTTCAATCAATCTGTTATTTAACTAGAGTTCAACTTACCTTCTAACATACAAGTCACACGACTATGGTCACTACTCCAGAACCCGGTTCGCTGTGCACTACGCGTCCTACAACTGTAGAAGTATTGTGTATGTCTAAGGCAAGATTTTTCTTCGGATTAGTTTTGAATTCAGTGATATATTTTTCCTGGACTGGTTGCCCTGCCAATTCGAAAGAGTTAACTTTACCCTATTATGCGCGAAATTTTGAAATCAAAGTCTTCTATAGCAGTAATGTTAATTTCTGTTAACATGACACTTGTTGTTTTCGAGCTTTGCAGTAATATGCCGTAATAAATAGTCCGCATTACGCAAGCCAGCGGGAAGGGAACGGCTCATGCGTTTCGCATTACTCAGTGTCATATTGTTGAGAGATTCTCATGATACGGTGTCTACTTGCATTTCTTTTATTAACACTCTAGGGACTTATAATGCTCTCAGATTGTTTCATTTATTATTACTTATAATGGAATAATATTTAGGGTTGGAATCCCTTGAGTCATATCCAAGGTTAAGTGATTTTGCATTTATTATCTCTGATGAAAGTAATTAAGCAGATAATATACTCTTATTGTTATTGCTGTATTACATATTGTAGCGTTAGCAAAAAAGTGCGAAAACTTTATATATATATATATATATATATATATATATATATATATATATATATATATATATATATATATATATATATATATATATATATAGCAGCATGGCCCGGCGTTGCCCGTGCTTCATTCAAAAATCGTACGACTCATACACCAATCGCTATCACTTGACTTAAAATATTTTTGCCCTTCCTTGCCATTTTCTACTGGCCAGAGTAAGAGCCTATAGCTGGCTGCCACGAATAGGCAGGAAAATTCTATTGGCCAGCGAGCCAACAGCTGACTGACACGAATGTTAACTGGCATGCAAAAAAAAATCGATAGCTCTTTCGTCACAAATGGGAAAAATTTAAATCTGCATGGCACTTTACTCCAATTGGCTCATTCGCTTGCTTAAACTCAACGTTGATTCTGATTCCGCAGAACTGGGTTGGGTGTGATAAAATATTTGTTGTTAACATACTTTTTTCACTCGGTTTTTCCAGTTACGAGTGCTTTTTTAAAGCTGATTGTTTTGTGTTCATTTTGTTAAGTTCTTTTTTCGTAACAGATTTAATGTTTAGTATAGAGCTTAGAAAAATTCGCAGTGTGAGATAGGCAAGAAGTAAGGCATGTAGCAACATCAGCACGGCAAAGGGCACTCCTTTAAAGGCAAGGAAGGTCAAAAATATTTTAAGTCAAGTGATAGCGATTGCTGTATGAGTCGTACGATTTTTGAATCAAGCATGGGCAACGCCGGGCTATGCTGCTACTATATATATATATATATATATATATATATATATATATATATGAAAGAAAAATTAAATTAATTTAGATATATATTTTTAAAAAATGAAGATATACGGACTGAATTGAAATCAATCTTGTTCAACATTTTTCAAGACGTATTTATATTTAGGTCTACATGTTATGATTTAATTCTTTTGTTTAGTAAATTAAGCTTATTTATATTTTTTAGACTGGTTTAATTATTCTAGAAGCAAAGATTACACTTTCACCTTTACCATTGTAAAATTTAGTTCTAGTCGTTATTTTCCCCGTAATTTTTAGTGCGGTTCCACCATCTTTTTTTTTTGCCAGTAATATTTGTAATGATATTTGCAATGATATTTGTATATGTGTGTGTTTCTGTGTGTGCATGAGTGTGTGTGTTTGTATGTGTGCATGAGTGTGTGTGCGCGCGTGTGTGTAGACGTGTATAAATCAAACAAATGTCCTTTTAAGAAATTTGAAAAAGGCCAGTGTCGTTTTATATGAAAGAGGTATTATAAATAGTTTGGTTTGTGGAATAAATTGGCCAGAATAAACTTTGAGGCAACTACGAGGTTTCTTAATTTTACAGTTTTTTTTTTTATAGTCTTTTTCCATCCTCGCCATCCCAACCCTTGCGCTGCCGAAGAGAAACAACCGCCCTGTTTATCGCTTACATGTGGGTGGGTGTCCGTACTGTGCTAGTTCATTTTCCCAGCCCGTAAAAAACACACAGCGTCTGTGGGCAAATGAACAGCAATGCGCGTTGTTCTTCGCTAGACACAGGTTGAGCACACAAGGTCCGGTCTCCCCAGACACTCTGCTTCGAAATCCCCTAAACCTGTGGAGCATATGTCTGACATGCCACTAACTAATGAGGACGAAAGTTATATTTCAAGAATGTGGCGAAAGAAAGTAGAATATATTAGGTAAATATATGAAACAGAGAAAGAAAAAAATCTCGGCGATTCACTCTAATTAAGTGAATCAATATGATTTTTTCAAGCCGCCTCGAATATCAAATAATCCAGATAGAAATATATTACATAAATTACGTTAACTATTATATTTAAAAATAAAACATATGGTAGTTATTCATATAGTTATTTTGCAAGCATAGTTCAGATGTGGCACAAGGCCGAAAGTATGGGACACTCAGTGAGGAACGAACTCACTACTCAGTCGTAATTGTTCTAGCGAGTTAACCATTACACCACATCGAGGTGCCCTGGTAGTTATTCATATATGTAAATACTATATTACGAAATGTTGAAGATACCAGTACAGCTATAACTGCGTTTGCTCAACACTAACAGAGCCCACCTGTGGTTGATAGATGTTTTCGTTTTTCTTTATTCATATTGACTTTTTATAGGTATATTCTATCTATATCTGACTTTACACACACACACACACACACACACACATATATATATATATATATATATATATATATATATATATATATATATAAAGAAAGAACAGTAGGATATATAATCCGGTGTTCTTATAGATATTTTTATTTTTACAAAATAGTGCTCAATGTAAATTTACAGAGCATTAATATTATAAATTAATTCGCTTGAGGATGAAATGGAACTAATGTCTTTAATTTAATTGCAAAATTAAATGTGTGGCTTTTAGCTTTCATTTTTGAAACATGGTTAGAACTGTGTAGCGAAAAAAACACATTTTAAATCAATTAATTTATAATATATATATATATATATATATATATATATATTAAAAATGATTTTCTATATATCATATATTTTTTGAACAGCACCAATTGGCTCAATCCTCGGTCACGATAATCACTTCGTGCTAGAACAAGCATCGACGGCCTCCGAACAGTTTCGCTTACACGATTTCCCTCACAAGGCAATCGTGAGATTCGAACCCAGATACCATAGCAGAAATGTTAACCTGTATGACGTCACTTATACAATATATGTAGGTTCAAATTTGAAATTTAACGTTACCAAAATACTATCATGTCGCTAAGAAAACGTTAATGAAAATAATTACCTCTTGATAATAACACCAATGACTGAAAGAATTCGAGTAAATACAGAACAGAAACATTAACATTGGAAAATTTATGCACAAATCTGACCCGGATGTACCAAAATTTATTCGAATACTGTAAAAAATACAGTTAAATATTAGACAAACCTTATCGGTTGAGTTTGACAAAACTTGTTTAAATAAACTATTGCTGCACACACACACACACACACACACACACACACACACACACACATATATATATATATATATATATATATATATATATATATATAAAAACTAAATTACCTCCATTACAAAATAAATTGATCGTAACGGAGCGCGTTTGCAAAAGAAATTCACAACTATCAATTACATCAATTTTATCTTAGCAATTCACCCCTGAAGAGGATCTTAGATGATATTGAAAGTGAAAAATAAAAGAAATAACCAAAACTACGGCGTCTTTCTTACTCAGTTTTGTAACAGCACTAAGAAAATGATCCGTGAATTTGAGAAAATTCAAATGAAAATAAATAGACATAATATGTCTAGCTTATTCAACCAAACTTCTTCAATGAAGATATACCTGTCTAAATATACAAAAAAGCGTGTGTATATATATATATATATATATATATATATATATATATATATAATGTAATGTCTTATCAAGTGATGATGTTGAACACCATCACTTGAGAAGACACCAAAGCGTTGAAACAAAATGGCTATTTTTGTAGTGATCTTATAACATATTTATATTATAATTTTCGAATAACTTATATATATGTGTGTGTGTGTGCGCGCGTATGTGTGAGTTTTGTTTGTGTGAACTGAGATCAAATATAGATATAAATTTGACAGAATTCTTCTTTTTCTCCATATCTCATTCTCTGATGAAGATTTAATAAAAGGTTTCGTATTTCTTCTTTATCTTATCTTATTTCGTAACTTTATCTTATTTATTCCTTATCTTAACATATACCGAAATACGTGTATACAAGAAAGAATAATTAACTTGCGAATTTCCCATTCTCAGAGAGTTATACGAAAGGGATAAAAATAATACATGGTGATTTTCATGCGAATTGTAACTCAAGCTTATTATATTCATATTTTTCGTGTGGATTTAGCTAATTAAAGTTAGCATTCATGTAAAATTGCAAGATTTCGTTTTTTCTTATATACAAACGCTTTGTTCTCTCCAGAATTTAGCCGTTCTCATACAGGAGAATAGAATCTTCTTCTAATATAACTACATCTCCAATATCCTATTACATGTATAATGCAAAAAGGAAAGCTTACTGAATCCGTAAAGACAAAACATAAGACAAATAACCTTCATAAAGCTAAGCACATAATTCATACTACCAACTAAGGAATGACTACTACAATAAAGAATTTATCCAACTTTAATGTAAAATTTGTTACAAGTACATCAACATTCATGAGATTTAATCACCGCAATACAATTGTTTTTTTACAATAATGTTCACAAGGTACAAGGCGCAGGAGCCACTCAAGGTAGAGGGTTGCAGAATAAGAGACCCAGTTTATGTGGATAACGGTTAACCTTAGAATTGAACAGGTTAAGACTTTATGGATCAGATAAGCATCCTCTTGGGATTCGGTTTCAAAAGCAGCGTGCCAAATGATATCATTAAACCTGAATAAGAAATTTCAAAAATAAATCACAGAAAATAAAATGCATTAACGAAACATATTGAAATTTAAATAAAAGTTTCTATAAATATTATAGAGACGCGTTAAGAGAAAATATCCTCAAAGTATTAGTTGTCCATCGTAATAGCTCTGACTATAATTTCGACTTAATGCAGTTTTGATTAAAACAGAAACTAATTTCTCAAGGCGAATTCCTCTACAGTAAATTTACATCCAGAAGTATGCAACATTCTTTTGTGCATATGTGTGTGGGGTGTTAGGAAAAACATTTTAAAAAAAAGACTTGAAAAATAAGTAGTATTCTATGAGGACTTTTGGTAGGAAAACAAAAGAAAAACTACCATATATATATATATATATATATATATATATATATATATATATATATATATATATGTTTTTAGAAATGTTGTTGAGTATTTTCCTACTTATTTCGAATGATTTCATTTGTTAATTTTGTGCATATAAAAATATTTTATATTTTGTTTCGTTTCCTTGCCTAATGATCCAAATAGCATTTACTGTATACTTTGTTCTAAAATATTTTTTTCAATTTTGAAAAGAAAATTTACAAAGAAAGATATACATATTCACTTATTAGTCAAATGGGCGTTAGGTATGGAAGTAGTTAACATAAAAGTAGGAATCTAAAAAGAAAGAAATTTTGATATCAGACTATCGCCAAGCGGTAAGAATTGCTCCTTTACTTGTAAATCATCGGAAGCGTAACGGTAATGCATGAGTATCGGCCGACTATTTGAGAACCTTGGAATTGATGGTGTTCTTTCCGGTGAACTTATTTGGCTTCAGTGGTTGTAACCACTCCTTCATTTTCTTTATTCTTTTACGTGCCGTGTCATTTTAAGATCTATACGATCATGGATCTCCACAACCTCCTATCCATTGTAGCCCTAAGAAACATTTGTCCGTTTGGTAACACTCCGATCCGCCATCCATTTACACAAGCTTGTCAGGTAGGTGGTCCGCTGCATTCCCACTATCCTTTTTTCTCTTGATATACAATGTATGTGTCAAATTCTCCAAGCCGCTCTTCCTCATTATATGTCCAAGTTATTTCAGCTGTCCCTTTCTGGATTTGGTTATAAGTGTTTTTTTTTTGTTTTCATTTTCTTTAAGACCTCCTCGTCGCCTATGTACTCCGTCCATAGCATTCTCAGCATCCTTTCCTGTAGAAACATTTCTGTTGCCTCCATTCTTCCTTTCATGTATGAAAGGATTGTCTAACCATTTCTTCTTCTTCTGTGGGCCGTGTCTCTTCATTATATTAACGATTGTGGTTTTCTTCAGTTTCTTGTCCATCTTTCAAAAATCAATGAGAAGGTGAAAGATATATAAATATGAAACAATGGAAATCAAACACTAACCGAACAAGAAAATTAATAAAAAAAACTTCTTCTTCTTCTTCTTCTTCTTCTACTACTACTACTACTACAACAACAACAACAACAACAACATTTTGATATCCTTAGAGATATTTCGATACGAAATATCTCTAAGGACATCTGACAAGATCATCTGTTGTTCATGCATAACAGATTCGTTCTCCTGAGTGTAGACCCTGGCAGTAAACATACACATTAAATGTTTCCGCTTTTTAACTGCTAATTTTGTTGTAATATCTGAAGGTGATGTCCTTTTGCTCTTCATGCATAACCAGAAGCCATTACTTTATAGATTTCTTGCTAACAATTTTCTTGCAATTTTGTACTTCATCTTTATAGCCTGAACAATATTTTCCCCATCTGAGATTTATTATTTTCTTTTTGTATTTGTTTCTTATTCTATACTTTCCTTCATAGATTTTTCTTTGTTTCTGTACATACATTGCGGTCTTTTATCACAAGGATAACTTGATTCAGGTACATGATCAACTTCGTATGTAAAATTCATCTTCACAATCTATCACTGACAGTCACTCACACCGTGTTATAGTCACCTCTGTAATAATTGTGGAATATCATAACAGTGAGGTCTGAGCACTGCTGGCATAAATACCGATGATGAGCAGCACAGGGCAACTATTTTTCCAAATCAGACCCTCATATGTAATATCAAATATTTCTTAAAAAAAAACATCAATGAGACTGGGCATTATATCCGTCTAAAAGTGAATTTTTATTTACGATTGAATTATTTTTTCTTTTCTCAAAAGCAGTAGAGAGGTTCGTCTATCGTCCAGTTCATACTCCTTCTCTGTCATCAACAGGAATTTATCCCTTGTTTCCTGTTTAGGATTGGGTTTCCAGTTCCATCTAAAGCATAATTCAATTCTCTGAATATTTATTTATTATTTAATTACTTTTTTTCTTCTCAATAGGAGTAGATAGATTCATATCGTAAGGTTCATACTCCTCCCTGGTTTTGAGAACTGAAGTACACGTTATCTATTGTTTCCTGTTTAGGATTAGGTTTCCGGTTACTTCTAAAGTCCTTATGTAACCTTCTACCTCGAGTGGTTCTTGGGCCTTGTACAGGGTGAGATTCATTATAACAAAACTGATCAGGTTCACAAACATACTGGTGTAGAAAAAATCATTACTGCAATCAAGTATCATATTTTTGCTCCCAGCAATTCGCCATTTGCTCTTATGTCCACTGATCGATTTGTCGTAGATCAATATGACGTTCTTCTTTCATGTGCCGCGTCTCTTCAGGACTTGGGTGATCATGACTGTCCACAACATCATATCCTTTATGGTTGTAAACAATGTGTGTCCCCTTACTATCTCACCCAGTCCTGTTCTGCATCCATTTACACAAGTTCATTAGGTAGGTTACTGCTTTTGTTCATCCTGTCTTCAATATGTCCTGTGGGTGCTAAATTTTCGCGGTCTTTTTTCCTTATTATATGCACCAAAAATATTAACTGCTTCTCATTCTAAATACATGTGTACCATTTTTCTTAAAATATCTTCGTTACTCACGTGTTCCGTATATAAGTCACCAGTCACCAATATCGCTTCACATTATTAATGACTACAGAATATGTGTTATCTGATTAGATCACTCATCCTATTAAAAGATGCTATTTGAGACATTATGGGTGGGCATCCTACTCTACACTTTCTATTCGCGCCAGCCCTGGTGCCAGTTCCGTCCTGGGAGGAGTCAACATTTCCGGTCCCTCTATAATCCCTTTTGGTGTCTAGCAAATTCCTTTTTCTATTCTGTTCAATAAGTAAAACATTTTCTATCGCTTCTTCCGTTCTTTCCCCCAACGTTTTCATATCTTCACTTTTTTCTTTTGATTTTTTTCTCTCTGATGAGTTTATTTATGATTGGATATTTAGTTTTTCGCGTTTCCTTTTAATTTGTCAAGAATCTTGTTCCTTTTAGCTCATTATCCTATTTTAAATTTAGTATTTTTCTAGTATTATTCTGCTTTCTTTTATATGACGTGTCCCTTCAGTACGTGGGAGGTGATGGTTCTCCATAACTTCCTGTACTTCGTAGCTCTTAGCAATTTTTTGCCATTGTACTATCTCTCCAACTCTATGTTGTGTCATCCATTAAAAAATTTGTTAGGTTACTCGCAGTCTCCCTCTTTCCCTATTGCCTTTAATATATCCACTGAGTGTCGATTTTTCCAAGCATTCTTTTTTCATTATGTATCGTAGATATTTCAACTGTCCCTTTCTAATTATAAGCACCATTTTCGTTTCCATTTTCCTTAAAATTACTTCAGTATGTCCAGTGAGTGTCAAGTTCTCAAGCCCTCTTTCCTCATTATATGTCCTAGTAATTATCTCTTCCTGACGGTAAGTATATGTGCCCTTTTTATTTCGATTCTATTTAAAACGTTCTCATTGCTTACATTCTCCTTCCCAGAATGACATCCCCTTTGCCCCAAGTCTTCTATGCATTTGTTAGGAAATTGTTCAACATTCACTTCCACACTGAAAGACTGATATTTATATTCAGTTCGGTACTTTTTTCTTTGAGTCTAATTTCTTTATTTTTATAATCCATCGTTTAGCTTTTGGTAGATATTGTTTTCTATTCCAATTCGCTTTCGGATTCCTTTGTCATATTTTCTGCCATCTGTTAAAACACTTCCGATAGATTTAAATTTTCGGATGTGCTTGATTCTGGGACTTTAAATTCGTACCTCATATCTTGGGCTGTTTCTTTCGCAGTCTGTTTTCTTTTAACTGTTTTTCTAACCTCTACGTTCCTTGGATCTAAATGATGACCTGGTTCATTTTGACTTCCCTTGTTCATGTGATTTTTTTTCTTCGCCATTTTTGCTGTTTGGTTCATCTATCTAAAACAGGATCATGTTTTTCTTTCTTCATTTTCTTCAAAATACCATCTCTTCAACTCAAAGGTTTTAATACTTATTGATCAACAGAACCTGCCACTTGTCTGTTCAATGTCTTCTCTATATTTCTGACAACAATACGAACTACTGTTTCAGTCATGTTTTCTGTGAATTTATCATCTTTGATCCCCTGTACAGAAGTTGAAATATGGTTAACTTATTTTCCAGCTTCCTCAGACTATTCTACATAACCACACATATATTTATGATTCTAACAGCTGCTAGATTACCGTACCAGTGAATCTTGGGACACTTTAGCTAGAATCTCATACATGGAAATCATAATGAGAAACGGGTGTCCAGTGTTCACCCTGTCCAGACAAAAAAACTCTTTTAGATCACAATGTGCAATCCCCTTATGATTGTATTCAGCTGAAGGTGGGTTTGCAACCTCTGACTCTCTTGTATATTATATTCCTTGCATCTGATCAACTAGTCATCTTGTTAAATGTTTCTTGCTTTTTTTTATGGAGATGTGTTTATTTTTGTTGGGATTTTAAGTCCGACTGTCTGGGGAAAGGAAAAGTAAAAAAAAGAAACTATAATTGCAACATTTGAAGCGAAACTCAGCGAAAAAAAAGTAACAATAATGAATTCTTACTTGTTACTAGTATTGCCTCGCGGTGGCAATCATTTGTGTAAAAAGAATTGCAACAAAACTATATGTTGCCTACAAGTAATTCTCCTTGTATAAAGTAATGTTGGAAAATAAGACTCTTATTAACAGTTTCGGTAAGACGTCCAGTCACCTTCGAAAGAGAGAGCATCGTCTTAACGAAGGAAGAAGAAAATACTGCTACTACTTTTGAATAACTATTTCTTGCGTTTTTTTTATATCTCTTTTCGAAGACATATGCAAATTTTGACTCCCCTTCAATCAGAAGATGTCGATTGGAACTCATTTCAATAAATATTATAAAAGATATTTTCGTCACAAGATTACATTTGAATTCTCTCGTTTCCCCCACCCCCTCCACTGAGTTTCGTTAAGATAAGTGCACAAATTTTCTACATTTTATTAAAAACTTCTATTTAATTTTCATAATATCACTCACATCAGGAAAACGAAACTAAATGATTTTTTTTTTAAAATTCAGATGTTGGAGTTTTCGTACCAAATATTTTACTTGTTTAATTCCGAATATTTCCTAAAGATTTACATCTTCATTCAGCAGATATCATTTTTCAGTGTAAGAATCACATCGTCAATTTGTATGTTCAGAATCATAGGATGCTGATTGCAAAAAAAAAAAAAAAGATTGAGATAAAACTTATTCATTCATAAATTTGGTCCATTAATGTATAAATATACGGGGCGTGTAATGACATCAGTGAGCATAGTTCGAATTCCGAGTCAGTCTGTTGCATTCACTTTTGCCCAAATGCATTTGCAAAAGGTATAAAACCGTCTCCACCCCCACCCCAAACAGCCATGGGCTAAACTAGTAGGATAGACTGGGATGTCTAGCCTTGGGTAGAAACTAATCTAATCTGCTATGTTTGGATAAATGATATTTGTTTTTTAAATCATGTCACCATTAAGGAAGGCAATAAAGTCACTAAGATACAAGGGGTTACTGAGTGTTAGAGAATATGAGAAAAATGTTAATGCGAGAAAACAATAAAAGAACGTGAATTAAGAAGACAGAAGATAAGGATTAATACTGCATTTAAATTTTTGAAGATCAAACTTGACTGGAAAGCAAGAAGCTGGAAGAGAGTTCTACAAGCGAAAAAGTTTGAAAGAAGAAACTGGTAGCATAGAACTTACAGTTAGATCTAGCCATTGCAACTGTAAAATGATGAGACCTTGCCGCCAATCCAGTACCGCGTTTAAATTCATAAAGTCTAGGTACCATAGAGGAAAGTTCATCATATTAATTACTATGAAAATATGTATAGAAAAGGCACAGAGAAGCTGTTACAGCGGTAGGAGAGCGAATGTAGACGATATACCAGATTCTTCTTTATATTTTATGAAGATTCTCTAAATATATAGCAGGAACACCAGACCATATGTGGCAGAAATGTTCAAAGCAATGACAGATTCTAGAGATATAAATATATAAGATAAATTCTAGCGAGAAAAATTGTCTAGCACGACACAGTGAACCAACATCCTTATCAGCAAACTTAGCAATTGATTGAATATAATCTCTTCACTTCATGTCAGCTAAAACCATTCGCCCTTGCATGGAGTATTGCTGCCATATATGGTCTGGAGCCCCTTCTGTTTGCCTCGGGGTTCTTGATAAGATCCAGAGATGGATATGCAAAATAATTGGCCCTGATCTGGCATCTCGTCTGCAGTCGCTCTCTCACAGACGCGCCGTCGCCTCTCTCTGTCTTTTTTACAAATACTTTCATGGTAATTGCTCCGATGAGCTGCTTTCGCTGGTTCCAAGACTTCGCGAATTCAAGCGCCCTACGAGGCTGGCATTCCTCTCTCACCCTTTCACTGTTGAACCTGTTAGATGTAGCCGCCTCTTCTACTCCAATAGCTTCATGTCTCGCACCTCTCACCTGTGGAACTCTCTTCCCTATTTCTGTTTCCCTAATAGCTGTAATCTCAAACTATTCAAATGTAATGTCAATTGATATTTCCAGTTGCCGTGATCTATCCACTATCCTTCTCCACATCCTCTCCTCTATCATTCCTATCTGCTCTCGCTCCAAATCCTCTGTAACACTTTGGGTGCTAGTGGCTTCCCGCCTTGCTAGGTGTGAAATGCTTAAAAAAAACTGCTGTGTGTTAAATTAAACATTATTGTCGCCTTCAATGGTACCAAATAGTGTCAAATCTTCAGAAGACAACCTGAACGTAAGTGTACAGTTACAGTGAGGAAAATAGTCAGACGAAAGGAAGAATAGTGTTTTGAAAATACAGTTGTTTTTCTGTACAGTTGTTTTTCTTTCTAGTTCCCATAGAGCAATACCAACGCAACGACTATATACTACTAGATAAATAAATAAAAATCTTTCCTTTAATCTCTGTATAGATTAAAGGTCTCCTTATTTCCAAAACAGAAAGCTATACACGGGCTAAAAGTGTCGTGTGTAGGAAAAAGAATAGTTTAGTCTTCCTTTCTATGTCTGCGATTATTTTATTTTGTGACAACAACAAAGCTGCTTTCCATATGCGTAGAATTAAAATGTATTCCTGAATGGATGTATCTCTGCCCCGTCCGCAGAAACATTGTCTTTCACTATATCTGCACTGGTCTGTCAAAACAACTACCGTTTTCTTCTGTCAGTGGGAATTAGCATCACACTGACCTGGATTTGAAGATAATATTTTGTATTATCTCGAAACATTTCAACCACTTCTTCTTCTATGTGCTGTGCCACTTCAGGATGTAGGCGATCATGGCCCTACACAATTTCCCGTCTTCTGTAGCTCTTAATAAATTATGTCTTTTTGTTATCTCTTTTATTCTACCGTCCATTTTTTAAACTCACTAATTGGTTTATGCGTTGTTTTACTCTGTCCCTTTGCCTTGAATTTGTCTTGTGAGTATCAGATTTTCCAATCTCTCTTTTCCGCATTAAGTGCCTTAGCACACAGAAGAAAGAGAGAATCTTTAACTTAATCTCCAATAATTTCATGGGCAGACGTAAGAAAGTAGCTATGTGTATTGGCGGCGTTTGCAAATGAAAGCCAATTATTGAACTTTCAGATTTTCTATACTTGCTTGAGAATGTGCCAGTCTCTGCTATGATAGTTCCTACGGTCAGTTCACGTCTTTACCAGTAACACTCTACATTAGTTAAACACGACATACATGCGGACTTTTGCTTACAAAGCGATTCTACAAGTGTTCCACTAAACTAATTGCAACTATTTTTAACTCGTAGACAATCCTTTTCCTTCCTGCAAGCAAATTTATGTTCGTTTGTTCACTTATTGAATAAGAATAAGGCTTGAGAAAAATCTTGGAGCTGGAGACGTGGGTGGGCCAGTTGTTACAGGTTGACGTAATCAGGATGCAAATATGGCTAACTAGTGACGATAGACACAGGACATTGTAATTTCCATTACGGTTTATTTGTGTACGGCGGGAAAACTGACCGCATTATAGAGTTAACAAGTAAATGCAAAGGGAATCCATGTGACGTTATTTTGTTGACGCTATCAAGTGGCTTGGGAAAATTTGCGTATATGAACTTTTGCTTATATAAAATGTGGCGGTGGGGTTACTTCGTTGTCGTCTGATGGTTAGCAAGCTTGTCTCGCTCGATCAGTTACTACTCGATAGGAAGATCGATCCTCACTGGGTGCCCCATATTTTAGGCCTTGTGCCACATCTAAGCTATGCTCAATAAATCACTATATTTGGGATCACTTCGATGTGATGTAATAGCAAGCTTGTTTCGCCAAATCAATTACTACTGAGTTGATTTCGATCCTTACTAAGTGCTCCATACCTTCGGCCTTGTACCACATCTAAGCTACGCTTAGTAAATCACTATATTATTGTTACATTGATGTGGTGTAATGGTCAGCAGGCTTGTTTTGCTAGATCTGTTACGACTGAGTATTTAGTTCGATCCTTACTGGGTGCTCCATACTTTCAGCCTTGTACCAGATCTAAGCTACGCTTAGTAAATCGATTTAAAATGGAGTGAAAAGTTTTTGTATATAAAATGTGGAGGGAGAAATTAATGTTTATAAAATATGGAAGATGTTTATGTAGATAAAGTTTAGAGGGAGTCCTTTGTTTATATAAAATGTAGCTGCAATATGTTTGTGCATATAAAAATGAGGCTTCAAATATTTGTGTGTATAAAATGTGGCTGCAATGTTTGTTTGTTTTTTGGTTTCTTTTTCCATTTTTTTTCAGCATGGCTACACGTTTCCGAACATACTCTGCTCGGGCCATAATTTGTTTCCTTAACGCCCTAAGATCTAATCTGTTGTTTATGTTGCAACTATGCTGAGAAGGTTTTAGTAACAGGTCGTATATTTTCCACCAAGCCCATATACGGTTTTGAAATCAAAGTTGTCCTTCTCCTATACTGGTTGCCAACCAAGGCTAGATATTCCAGTCTGCTCTGCTATTTAACCCATAGATGGAGGATAAGAGTTCGATTCATACTTTCTCAAGGTTATTTGTGCGAAAGTGATGATAATGATTTCGTATGGACTGCGAGCACACCCCCTTGGTCTTTCGTTCCAGACCTCTAACCATTATGCCATTTGCACAGTGATAAGTTAGTATATAAATGTTGGCTGCGATATGCGTGTATAATATGAGAAGTTTGTGTGCAAAATATGTAGAAAGAGAACCTGTGTATATAAAATGTGTAAGGAGAAATATTTGTGAATTTAAAATGTGTACATGAGGATAGAATCCATACGAATTTTTCTGTTTTCCGACTAAATGAATGTAAACGAATAAATAAGTAATATAAAATATAAAAATAAGTATAATAGCGTCTGAGAAATTATTATCGATGGTAAATTCATCCTCGTTATTCTTCGTTTAGTCATGTAAGGTGATTGTGTAATTATATTACCTGAAAAAAAGGCTCAACGGAGATCGTATGAGAATGTGATATGACCGTAAGCCATATATGAATATGAATGACTATGAGTGTCTGTGTATATGTGTGACGCACCCAGGCTATTTATGTATATTAAAGTGCAAACTAATAAAGCAGGAAGACTATATGATAAATTAAAACAGAACGCATAAGTATCTGTGTTTTCTCAAACTTAGTTTTTATTTCGAATCATTTCCTTCCCCGTGAAGATATCTGCCAAAGCACTAAAACCATAACGAAAGATATATATTTATCGTAAGGTATATGCAGCTCATCCGTAAAGATCTTCGAATATTTGATAATTTTTAATTTTTGAAATCAAGGTTTCAAAGAATTTCATAAAAATAAACAGTTAGTTATAAGGCGTGAATTAATGTAATTTGGATGTTTCACCAAAATAATATAAACGGTCCGGTAAAAGCAACAACTTAAAACTCACAAAGCCGTCGGCGATATATTTAATATTTATTTTAGTCTTTAATCAGTCGTTCGTAATCTATACAGTCTTGTGTCTATATCCATAATGTTTCGATTCAAAATTCTGTTGAATAACATTTGGGATGTGGAATTTGGGTGTTAAACCGTTTTCTTATATTTCAACAGGAAATCCACCTTATAGATTTTTTTTTGTACTAATGCAGGTGTCTCCCAGGATTCTATCGTTGGACATATTTCTGAGATGAGGTATTATGTACATTATTTACATTATTCGGACTATTTTCCTCATCTTTGTCGCCATATTTATTACAACATTTCGGCACTGCAGTATCTGTCTATATTTCTGAGATGAGGTATTATGTACATTATTTACATTATTCGGACTATTGTCCTCATCTTTGTCGCCATATTTATCACAACGTTTCGGCCGTTGTATGCTCCAGTCTTTTTCAGGTGGTTGGAATGTCGAACCGAACTCTTTATTTCGCTCACTGGAGTAGACTGTTCTAGTTCCACGTGCCATGTTTAATGGATGTCAGTTATCAGTAATCTCCTGTTAATTTTCCCTCTAAAAGATCTCCACTGCCTTAACCGGGTATTGAACTCACACTCTTTTGGTTATGTCACAGGATCTAACCAATGCCTTTATCCATGTGTTCTTGAGGACATATTTGTTCTTAATTTCCATCCCTCACCTTCCTGGTGACGTCAGTTCTCAAATGATTTCTATGCTGAGAGCACAATCATTTACTCCTGTCTCTACGGTAAGTATGATCAGTTCGATAAGGTCAAATTGGCAGGTGATCTCAAAAGTGAGCTTCAGACTCTTGTTAACTGGAGCAAGGAATGGCTTGTTAGTTTTAATACCTCCAAAACGAAGCTCCTCTCTAGCAATCACCTGAAAGACCCCTTCCTGCTTCTCATCAGTATGGCTGATGCTAACCTTAATGAGAGTGACTCATTCCGCCTTCTAGGGCTTACATTCTCGGCTGACATGAAGTGGAAAAATTATATTGAATCAATTGCTAGGTCTGCTGTATATATTTATATGCCTACCATTCGCCCATACTTTGAATATTTTTGCCGCATATGGTCAGATGATTCTGCTGTATATTTAGAGCTTCTTGGTAAAAATCCAAAGAATCGGCAATATTATTGATCCTGATCTGGCATCTAGGCTTCAGTTATTTTCCAACTGTTGTAGTGTCGTTCTCCTGTGCCTTTTTTTTATAAATACTTTCATGGTAACTGTTCGGATGAACTCTTGGTACCTAGACTTTATAAATTTAAGCGCAATACTAGATTGGTGCCAATGTCTCATCAATTCACAGTTGAATTGGATAATTGTAACCGTAAGTTCTATGGTAACAGTTTCTTTTCTCGCACTTCTCGCTTGTGGAACTCTATTCCGGATTCAGGCTTTTCAGCCAAATTTCATCTTTTAAAATTTAAATGCAATGTCAATCATTATCTTCTGTATAATGCTTACTCTGCTTTTGATCACTCTCCTTTATAATATTGCTCTTTTTTCTTATTATTTCACGCTCAGTAACCCCCTTGTCTCAGTGGCTTTATTGCTTTGTATAAGGTGATGTTAAAAAATACACTCAGCGGAAAAGCTATTTATTTTTTAATATTCCCCCTTTAAACAAGTGAAAAAAATTATTCCTTGTATATGGAACTTTGCTTCTTATATAACACGATCATTCATTATTCCAGCGATTGTCTTTTATTCTATACTATCATAAGTACCCGGCGTTGCTATGGGACTAATTTTGTCTGAAAAAAAGTAATTGTGAATTATTAAGACTTTAGCGTAATAACTTAAAAACATTATATCCAGGGTGTCCATAAAGTTCGTGTGCACTTTAAAAAATTTATAACTTTATTTGTATTTGCGATAGAAATAATTTGTTAGAAAGAAGTAAATCTATATTTTTTAAGGTTTTATTGAAATTTTATTTAAGTTTCCACATTTCCTCCATCATTAGCAATACAAAGGGTAATACGATTTTGCAGTCCACGGAAAACATTTGCCAACTGATTTTCAGTAATGCCTGAAATCACATTAGTTATTTTAGCTATACTTAAAACTAGGTACATTAAACTTTATAACATTTTTTACAGATTATTTCTATCGCAAATACAAATAAAGTTATATATAAGTGCACATGAACTTTATGGACACCCAGTATAATTTAACAAAAATAATTGATTCTATTTATTTTTTCCGGCATCCGACACATGAGAAATCAGCATATACCTGGTTATGTGAAAGACAAGAATTCTGGTGGTTTAGCTCACCAACCTTAAGTGAATATCCCTGTTATTTGTTTATCGTCATTGCAGAGTACAAGTGCAAAGGGAAGTGAAATCGTTTAAATACAATAACAGGTTTCATTATATGAGAGGAATCCTTAGAAGCATAGCATGTTCAACTTTGTTGATTCTACCGATTATTGTAGTTTCAATTATGAGTTGCTTCCTTGCTTTGGTAATGAAGCTGGTGCTATTGCAAATACATGGGGTAACTAGAATTCTCAATAGTATGACTCAAGTTCAATTTTCCAAAATAAGATTGTGAGGTGGCATGTCAGGTGGTTTGGCGGTAATCAAGAAATTCTCTTGGAAATTGGACTTGATTGATGGCAGTGTCATAGGATTGATGACTGAATTGATGATATTCCAAGCAAGAATTGAAGAAGGTTCAGGTTGACTTTATTTTCTGTATCATTCCATGGAACTAGAATCGCTCTCTCACATAACTACAGAGGATTGTTAAAGCTATCTCCTATCTTAAGGAAACAGGTTTTCTCTGAGTTCTTTGGCGGTAAAAAAAACATCTGCCCGCTTAAGAGAATATAAAATTGATGTTGTGTGATCAGAAGTATTGTTCCATTTCCAATGCTCAGGAACTGCTGAATGAACTGTTCTGCTGAAAGTCCGCAAAATCATACGCCTTCATTTTGTTAGTTGTCTTAAGTTTCCTTACAAATCTCGAGATGTTAGTTGCATTAATGCAAGACTTAAGTTAATCAGTCTTTGTTATTTCTGGTACAACGGGAGATTTTTGCCTGAAGTCTGTAAGGACTAGAGTCACGCCTTTCATGAAGGCAATATTGCTTATTGAAGACGGTTCAAAGCAGGTTTTAGAGCGTACTGAATGCAGAACGAGCAGTTCTTACCCTTGTGAGTATGGTAGCTTCAATTCCCAAAGGTTTTGTTAGACTTTGGGAAGAATTAGGACAAAGAAAGAAATTTCAGTGTCAGCTGGTGCATCTAGGAATAATAGATCTCCACATCCCTCTCGTACAGTCTCAACTCTTCATCCAACAGCCCTAGCGCATTATATTTAACAAACCTTATAAGTGTGTCAATCATGATCGATGTCTCTCAAATAAATTGTTGCTCGAGACCACGGTGTTCTCTCTTGTATGTGGACAATCCATATCCATTTAGCCTTTTTATTCAGCACCGAAAAACTTGAGTGGAAGTGATTTCGAGTATAATATCAAAGGAATGTTGATGCCTGGATTTTCTATCTGGGAACAGTGGAGTATATCCCCGCTAAATTCTTCTTCAGTTTCTTGTCGTTGGATATGTGAGAGCTTTGATGTATGATTGCAAACACTTCACAGTTAAAATGGGGTGCTGGAAATAGTTGCCTCAGCTAGAGTAGCATTCTAGTGGGAAACATATTCAACGAGTCCATGAAGGTGATAGACTTGACGAGACGTATCACAAACTTCTCCTTCAAGAAACAATAGCCGTCTATTATAATCATGAATTATATCTATAAAGATATTATAAAACAGTTGTTGTTGTTGTTGTTGTTGTTATCATTATTATTATTAAAATCTATCGGTCACTCACACTTAATACATAATTAATTAAAAATAATGATTTTATGTCAATGCATTTCTTATTTATTTTTATAAACTCAAGTTGTTTCCAAAAATGACTTTCTTATATGATAAAGAATTTAATAACATCGAATCTATAAGCATGAATGTAAATGAATTAATTTTTCAACTTTCCTTAGCTTAAGGTTATTAGCAAGAACTTCTCTGAAAGTTATCAGAAATAAGCTACTTCATTATATATATATATATATATATATATATATATATATGTGTGTGTGTGTGTGTGTGTGTGTGTGTGTGTGTGTGTGTGTGTGTGTGTGTATCACCAGGTAAGATGAGAACAAATGGAGTATAATACCACTGTTCGTAAAATTTAATTTGAAAGAGGGCTCAATACAGATTATTATTTACTTTAGGATATTAATTGCCAAACGTTAAAAATCGGTACAAAATGGCAATTATGTTTCAACAATATAAATGTGTCTTCCCGGTTGACGGTAAACTACGAGCGAGTGATCGAATAATTTAATTTCAAAAGTAGAATACTTTCTATTTTTCGAAAGAAAAAAACAGTATCATACACACACACACACACATATATATATACCGTTTAATAAATAAGCGGAGCGCCTCAAATAAATACGACTATCCATTAAAAAACACTGAAAATTACACACACACACACAGACATACACACACACACACACACACACATATATATATATATATATATATATATATATATATATATATATGTTGAGGAATCGGAGAGCCGAGTTCTAATTCCAGTCGAATCCATTACATTCACTTACGTGCTAATACCCTTGGGAAAGGTGTGAATCCTCTTCTTCTCCCTCCAGCTATGGGTAAATAGCAGGACAGACTGGGTTCTATAGCCTTGGATGACAACTGGTCTAGGAGAAGGACAACTCTGAATTCAAAACCTGCGGAGGGTTGTTTGGGAACCTTGTGGCACGTAGTGCTCCAGGTCTCTGTATTCGGCCCTTCGAAAAGTGTGGATGGTCCTGCACGAAACCTTCACCACTATAATCAAATCTCATGTGCTGTTTTCATGCTGTCGGTTTCTTAGGAACTGATCTGCTTGAGCCTCATACGTCGAATTCGACGGGAGAGTCGAGTAGAGTATATATATGTATTGAGGAAATTGTAAGACAAAATGTAAAAAAAAAAAAATTGGTCGTTTTATTCGTTAGGATTTTATGGGATTGGGTTTGTTGACGTTGTTGTAAATACACATATGCATTACCGTTTTAAATCTAGCCAAATTCATCTATATTCTTTTTTCGTTTATCCTCTTTATTTTTAAATATCCCACATCATGATAGAAGAAAATCTGCCAAGAATGTTGACACGTTGTAAGAACCTGGACGTAAATTTACAGTAGCTGATGAAGACACTTTCTAGACATTTTTAGAAAGTGATTTAATCGTTAGTTCAGCCACAGCGAATTTATAAATGAGGCAAGCAGTTTAAGGAAAGCAAGATTCATGACTTGAATCTTACTTACCTCAAGAGACTAATTCAAATAAGTGGATTTTTTTACATGAAACCAAGTATAACTATGTATTACTTTTCATACAAAAAATTGTTTGCATTAATTTACATCCCTACATAGTAAATGATTGTTGAAATCAAAGGAGGTGTTTGTGGGAATTGGTTAAATTACAAAAATAAAGCAGCTTTTGTGTCAACGTCTTTGAAAGCATAACTATGCACTTCACGCTATCAATGAACCTTTTTCTTGTATAGAATGAATCACAGTATTAGAAACTGAAAGACAAAACACTAAAATGAAAATTACTTGAACAAAACAAAAAAAAACTTGCCTGCAAGGCGCGTGTCATCCTTAAGGATCTTCGTTTGCGAAGAAAAACACACACACACACACACACACACACACACACATATATATATATATATATATACATACATACAATTATAAAACAGTTATTAGTCAGAGTTAAATTATACCAGGAAACAGTTGTATTAAAAAGTGTTCGCTATACATATAAAAATAAAAATTTAACGTGCTGAGCTGTTACATTTGAAAAATTAGGAGATCTGCCACTTACGCTACCATAGTTTCAGCCTTTAGGTATCCTCAGGCGATATAGGCCAAATCATTTCCTAGCGTTTTATTATTTATATATTATATAAATAATAAAGCTTTAGGAAATCATTTGGCTCGCATCCCCTGAGTTTGAAACCATGGTAGCGTAACTGGCAGATCTCCTAAAAAATTTTAAATACATATAAATGCATTTTTATAATGTTAGCTGATATAGATTTCGAAAGATCGAGCTAAGAAATGTACAATTTTTAAACGAGTTAACTGAACAGCGATCTACTGTAATGGCTTCTCGTAGCTAAGTGTTGAATTATGTCTGGTTAAATGCTTGCTTTTCAAAGAGGATTCTTGGTTAGAAGCACATCTACTTTGTTAAGTCTTCTGATCTCTCAACTGATATATGTTAATTGTACTGTTTAAAAAACAGAGATTTTTATTCAAACATTAAATATAACTTTCTTAGTAATGATAATTATATATACAGGGTGCGATGCGTAAATTTCCACCATTTTATATTTTAATCTCGCGCATGCGCGTTGTTTGTTTGTTATTTTTTCCACTGCACTTTATAGTAGGGTCAATTGTGAGAAAAAGAAAGCCATGACGCAATTTACTCCGCTGGAAATTTGGAGACGGCATTCTGTACTGTTTGGCATTAGCGCCAGAAGCCCCAATACAAACATTTTAGAGTGTTTGGGTGTCAATCTGAAGAGAGTGCAGAGGATTCGGAAATAAATGGTAATTATAAAGGTTTTTGGAGTGATCACTAGTGATGACAATGTTATACCTCCATTAATCTTCACACTGGGCCTAAGATTCGGCACGGAGGCCTACATTAAGTGCCTTGAGGAGATAGTGCTGCTCTGAGTCAAGTGTGTAGATGCTGGAAAACACTATGTCTGGCAATAGGACTCTGCACTATGCCACACAAGCAGGAGAACCCAGTCATGTCTGTCAGACAATTTCTACAACCACATCACCCCTTTACATCTGGCCACCTAACTCCCAGATTGCAACCCCCTTGATTATTATGCGTCGGACACAGTTGAACGAGAGATCTACAAAACTCTTTGTAACACCAAAGATGAACTGAAGGCAAGGATTATGGCTGTATTCACCAACTTAAGGAGACCGCCCAGAATAGTTGCAGGAGATTCCGAAGTTGTCTGGGGGCCGTGGTTGAAGCCAATGGCTATTTTATTGAAT
>CAHIKZ030004998.1:630000-637500 GCA_903632075.3 Acanthosepion pharaonis | reverse complement strand
TGGTCAATTGGTCAATTACTAAGTTTAGTTTACTATAATAAAAACTCAAAATGAAGGACAGTCGAATAAAGTTTGCATTCATTGTACTACAGTTGATCTGCAAGACAACCTACCAAATTATTATTCAATGGTCGTAGACACATGCACGTATACAGATATACATACAAACACATACACACGCTCGTACACTTACATATATGTGTACATAATTATGTTGTTTAAAATGTATATATAATTAAAATGTTTGAAATGTGCAAACTGTTCACAACTCTTCCACTGGGAAAAATTGCAGAAATTTACTAAAACATATCTATGAAAATAAAAAAGGATCTTCTACATAACAATTTATCAAATGCATTTGTCATGCACAGACATAAGTTCAACTGCAACTTCAATCTAAAGAATGCGACGCTTATTAAAAGAGAAAATGACTTACTTAGAAGGATATCTCTTGAAAATGCCGCTATCGAATCTTGCCAAAATGTAAAATCTGCACAATGGATTTTTCAAATATCCCCTTTCTTAAAGATATATTCCTTTCTCAACACTATATACATGACGACAAATATTAAAAGAAAAAGCTTATACCGAAAACTTCTACTATTTAAAATACGTAAATACAAAAATATTTCATCAAACTAAAATCTCTATCTATAAAAGGCAGGATGTGTGTGTGTGTGTGTGTGTATGTGTGTGTGTGTGTGTGTGTGTGTGTGTGTGTGTGTGCTGCAGTCGCAATTTTCGACAGATTTGCACCAAAATTTACATGCACATGCTCCAAGTTATTGGGAAGGCCAAGACCGACTTTGCATTTCCCAACTCCCATCGATAGTGGAAATAATCGATTTTTTCATTCTTCTTCGGCAGTTTTCATGTAGTTTGTGGCCATTTTGAACTGGCCAAAGTGAGAGCTTATAGCTGGCTGCCACGAATAGACAGGAAAATTCTACTGGCCAGCGTGAGAGCCAACAGCTGACTGACACGAATGTTAACTAGCCTGCTAGCATGCAAAAAGATGGATAGCTGCATTCGTCACAAGTGGGAAAAATTTAAATCTGCATGGCACTTTACTCCAATTGGCGCATTCGCTTGCTTAAACTCAACGTTGATTCTGATTCCGTAGAACTGGGTTAGTGAAAAAGTATTTGTTGTTAGCATTCTTTTTTCATTCGTTTTTTCCAGTTACGAGTCCTTTTTTTTAAAAAAAGCTGATCGTTTTGTGTTCATTTTGTTTAGTTCTTTTTTCGTAACAGATTTAATGTTTAGTATAGAGCTTAGAAAAAATTCGCAGTGTGAGATAGGCAAGAAGTAAGGCATGTAGCAACATCAGCACGGCAAAGGGCACTCCTTTAAAGGCAAGGAAGGGCAAAAATATTTTAAGTCAAGTGATAGCGATTGCTGTATGAGTCGCACGATTTTTGAATCAAGCACGGGCAACGCCGGGCCATGCTGCTAGTAAAATATAAAATAATAATTACATTAACAATACAAAAAGGTTTATAAATAAATATAAAGAAATAAGTTAATATTCAATAGCAACAATAACAGCGTTTACTCCCGGTTATTTAGGCATTAAATTACATTACTTAGCATCCAACATAGATTAGTTTGACGTTGTTAGCCTGAAGAATATTTATGAGCGAACTGAAATTTAAATATTAAGCGTTAAAACTACTGATGTTTTTATTTCTTTTATTATTTACATGCTACAAAATATTTCCTTTTCCATTTGTCTTGATAAAATCAATCACAGGACGAAACGCATTGGCAAATATAAGTTCTCTTTTTGTTCTTATAGTCGTTTTACAAATATTTTTTATTGTCATCTGAATTTTTTTAGACACACATACACACCCGTACACACACACGTAAACACACAAACACACACACACACACACACATACACACACACATATATATATATATATATATATATATATATATATATATTTAAAAGAAAAACAGACCACTTTAAGGAACCATTATAATAATTTATTTCACCAGAGTCCTTTTAAAGGACGCCGGATCATCAGATAGCACTTCCAAAAATGAAATGAAACGAAAAATGAAATTAAAATTGATGGTTAGTGTAAGTTTTTGTAATTTAACAGAGAATGTAAGAGCGATAATTAAATAGACATGGTAGAGTATAGGGAGGGATTAATTTCATATCTCTCTCAAGTATACTTTATATTGTGGGAGGAGGAGTGACCAGACCTTGACCTATTTATATGGTTAACTTAACGGAAGTGATATATAGAAATGGGAGGGGAGTAGGGAAAAAAGAAAAAGGAAAAAGAAAGAAGAGGGAAAGGGAAGTAAAGAGAAAGAGGTTTTAGCAATTTATGTAAAGAATAGATTTTAATGCTTGATAGAAATTTAGATGTTTAAAAAATTTGATGTTTGCTATCAATTTAAATATTTAATTTTTTTAAAACAAATAGTTTAGGGACTTAATATAAGTTAAATACTATATTAATTAATACATTTATAGTGAACATATTAAAAAAATATTTTAAATTATAATAGTTTGTTTACCCGACCAATCGTACTTTTTATTTTTATATATATATATATATATATATATATATATATATATATATATATATATATATATATATATAATATAATAACAAAGACATTTTAAATTTAGAAAATTTGTTAGTGGATAAACTTCCAGGTTATAAAGTGCTCGATATCAGAGATAGAACATTAATAGGATTAATGCAAATAAAATTTCTGTCTTTGCTGATTTATATGCTATATTCAGCACCTCAACTCCAGAACTTTTTGTAATCGTTCGGTTCACTCTGCTGATGAGTGGACCGAGCGATTACAAAAATGTTTGTCTACGAAACTCTCCAGATACTAAATATAGCATCAATCAGTTAAGTGACCAATTTTATTTGTATTAAACCGCACTCTGGCCGACTGGCGTTTGTTTACATTCGTAAAAACAATACGGTAGAATGAGCTGTTTCTGAGTGATGATGGCTTAGGAGTAGAAACTCCGTCAGCAAGTCTGTTGGGTTTCGGTCCTGGCTTGAGTCATTCGGGTGTCTAGTCTCTGAGGAGATGTGATACACCGAAACTGTAAATGACATATATATCATGATTTAACAACAGTTTTTAATCATTGCATGTGATTTTCTCCAAACTTATTTACTTCACTTGGTTCGTATTTTATTTTTTTTTATTTTTTTTTTTTCACAATATTTCGCCTACTTACCATCGAGCCTTCATCAAGAGTCTATTATGTCCAGGAATATAGTCAATTATCTTGGGGAAACAGGCCCATCTCCCAAACATGTCATATCCGTTTTTCCGTCTTTGTTTTTCCACTCAGACTTCCAAGTTGATCATCGGTGGCGCTTTATATGTGTCTGCATTTCATTGCCCCCCTCCTCCTGATTAATGATTCCCAATTTCTAGTAATTGTGATACTCGGCTTTCTTACAGAGCTTTCCGATATGTGAACAGCTGATGTATTTTAATTCGCCAATGGTTTTCTCTGTCTATTATTTTGATTCGATTCCACAATGGTTGGAATAATTTTTACCCATTATTTTTTCGTCTACAGGAAGAAGTATATGCAGTTTTCCCCTCTAGTCTTTTTTCTGTACTTTCTATCCAAATTAAGAATTGACTCACAGTTAAATACAGCAGGCATTGAATTGTCGCTAAAAAGAAAAAAAAAGGTATAAAAACAAGTATGATTAAAACGAAAAAAAGATATTCTAGAGAAAAATTTATCAAAATACCTAAAAGAATTTTTCCATTTTTGTCTCATAAAATTTCGGTCTGAAGCAAAATATTCACCGCCAGTATTGAATGTTTTTCGTTAGTTTTTTTTTCCCCCAAAGTTTCATTTTTTTTTTACGCAAACTTAATTATTTCTATTCATCTGTTCTTAGTCAGACTGTCTGGCATTATTGATTAATTTAGAATTTCAAATTTTCTTCGAATCAGTATGGATCTCTCTCTCTCTCACTCTCTCTCACTCTATCACTCTCTCTCTCTCTCTCTCTTTAAATATATATATATATATATATATATATTCGTGGAAAAACACTGCTTTTGTCTGTTGATAATCTGTTTTTCTTTCACTTTCCTTGTTTCCTTTTTTTGTTTTTCTTTTTAATTTTTATGACATATCATTTTTTTTTATTTCTTTTATTTCCTGGATCAACTATTTAATCATTTTTGCTGGATCATTTATTTAGCCTAAACCGCGCTAGCGTATTTACGCATTATATATATATATATATATATATATATATATATATAAAATAGATAGATAGATAGAATGATATTATTTGGTAATCCGTATGGATAATTCCAAAGAGGCTATAAAGAGAGCTTACTGTAAAAACAGAGCAAATGATAATTATTATAAAAACGAAGACTTGAAGAGATCATAGTGATATTTTATTTCATTAGAACTGATATCGATTCCAACTCATGTATTTAGAAAAGGATAAGGTACATATTTTCCTCTCTCCCTTCCCCCAATTTTAAACCTACCTTCTTAAAAATAATTTATACTTAAATTATTGTTTTTCTGTCTGGAAAATTTTATCCATTTATTTGTATTTAAATATGCGGTCTGATGAGTTGGAACCGATATCAGTTCTAATGATATAAAATATCACCATGATTTCTTAAAGTCTTCGTTTATATATATATATATATATATATATATATAGCAATATTTTTTTTTATTTCTCAGTTATTAATCCGAAAAATGTCTAATTTATTTGTTATTTGTTTAAACGTTATTTCTTTAATGGATACTCATATTTGAGTAGATACTTTGTGTTTATTTATTTATTAAACAGCATGTTTATTCATTTCTATCTACCTGTCTAAATATTTCGACAAATCTTGTTAGAAAATACGCGCCCTCCGGCAGGACTCGACACAGGACACGCTACGCATAAATATCTCCCCGGCTTTCAATGCTGGAAGGAATTGGTCAGGTGCTGAGTTGCCAGGAACGCTATGACCACCTTTGGTCATGAGACTGATGATGTTGATGATGGTATTTTACAACTTCTATTACAATGTTAACTAGTGTTTCATGATACAATTGGATATCATATATTGGGTTGAAAATAACATGTTAACGTCCACTTATAGTATTGATTTTCACTCAACAGGAATAATAGTTGCCACCGTAATAGTAATGGAATTTAATATCTACGTATTAACTTACAATTGCTATGTTAGACCACTACTCCAACAAAAGCAAGAGTTGTGAAAAAAGTATACCCAATTTAGCAGAAATTATGATTACTCCAAAATGAACGGACATTTTACTATTCAACTCAACGAGGGGTCTGAGTAGCGATTCGCAGCTGATGGTGTATTTTTGTTAAAATCTTCCGATGCATTTGAGGTAGAAATGTATTTGCCTGTTATCTTCTTGAGTTGAGCGCGTGTAGTAATGATGTCTTCAGCAAGGTTGATACATACTTCAAAACATCAAGTGTTGAACTGAAGTGGGAAAACTTCATTGTGATTTCTTTCGTTGGCACTCGAGATATGTGGATCATATTAGAAACCGTCTTCCTTTAGCAACAAACTGCAAATATTGAAGTTACTCGCTATATGATTTCTTACCAGGTTTTGGTTTCAAGGAAGTTGGAAACAACTGGAAGTTTTCATGTATGATTCAATCAAGATCTTCAGCGTTATTAAAGAACATGCACAAAAAGCGGGTATTTCGTCGTGGGGAGATGGTGAGACTGAATATTTAGGACGACCATTTCATACAGAAGTCAGTTGGCTTTCACGTGTAAATGTTATAAATTATATGTTGTCTTCCCATAAATCATTCTGGTCTTTTTAAGCAAGAAATGGACTTCAGCATTTGGGTCAAAGACGTTTTTTACTGGAATCAGATATCAGACATCTCTGCTTTTAAAGCTAGCAGCGTTTTTGAAGACTGTGAAGATCTCACTCTTTGTGACGTGAAGTAGTAAATTTCAATGAATCCGACCAAACTCAAAAGCGGTTTGCTGGTTACTTTTTAAAGCTTGATTAATACACAGTAAATTGGGTTTTAAATCCCTTAAACATATGATGTGCCTTAATAGAATGCAAGATTTCTTGAACTTTGTCCCGACAGTGAATCAAATTAGAATTTCGGTATAAGACAGATCTCTCATATTGTTATATATCTCATATTATTATTATTATTATTATTATTATTTTATCTTCCTCACCTTTCTTTTTACCTATGCACACTAATGGGTATGTTCCAATCCTCATGAATACGTTGGACACAATTGTAAGTGGGGGTAATATACTGCCTTAGCTTGCAGCGTGACATAGCAGCGTGGGAAGCTCTTAACGTGTCAAACTGCCTGCCTTTGGGCAAAGAGGAACCCGGATGAGGCTATGCCGAAGGGCAGAGTCTCGTCCGGGAAGGTAGACAGATACCCGATCCCGCGTATGCGGGGTCTACGGGCAATTTTTACTCGAGCGCATGGGCTCGGATTTACCCACATTAAATTTGCCACATCTTACTTCGTGGGAAGGCATGTAAATATCGTAATATGCTAAGCAGTCCACCATTAGCAGTGGTTTACTTACTTCAAACCGTTGGCGATTATCGTATTTTGTTGATGTTATAAAAATTACCATATCATTTCTAACATCCATTTTGGTTATTCCTCATTCAGTAACCCTTTCTATGTCACAATACATATTTTTGTGTGTTAAAAATTAAAAACAAGTTTTTAAAATTGCACACATGGAAGCGAAAAGGAATACAGTTATATTTTTCAAGAACCTTTTTTGTCAACAACGAATAAGTACGCGTATGAACTTGAAAATTAAAGCCTGAAATGGAAAACATTTGAATGCAATAATACAATACTTATTCGTTTTTCTATGTGTACAATTCTTATTATCACATGTACGTTTTTGGGGGTTTTTTTTTCGTGACTTTGATAGAAGTTAATTCATTTAAAGATCATTTAACGTGTTTATGTTTACTTTGAAATTTGGAGGTGGAATATCAATTGACACAAACAGATTTTGAATAATACCCCAAAAAGTTCCCCGTCCTATTGCCAGAAAACCTCTGAAATCTAACCCTCTACCAAAAACATGTTCATTTTTTATTTTATCTGTTTGCATACTCTTAAGCAAAATAGACGTTTACGTTCATAACAGTTTGAAGATGATGAAAATAATTATTGAAATATCAGCAAAATACTCAGTCTTGTTATTTTTAAATCGAATATAAATAATAATAATAATAAAAACATTTTTATAAATAATAATAATAATAAAAGCATTTTTAAAATCACTTTCCTATTTTTATAAACACAATACATTTCTGTGATTTTTCATGGTAATTGTCCTCTATGGTACCTAGAGTTTATGAATTTAAACGCAGTACTAGATTGGTAGCAAGGTCTCATCATTTTACAGTTGCAATGGCTAGATCTAACTGCAAGTACTATGCTACCAATTTCTTCTCTCGCACTT
>CAHIKZ030004998.1:605000-625000 GCA_903632075.3 Acanthosepion pharaonis | reverse complement strand
CATCCCTGATCATTTGATATTAGATATATAACTGTAATTATATACAAACGCGTTTTAAATGCTGATTATTTTACTAGTAGAAAGTATAATAGTTGATACTTGATTTAATAAACTTCTGTAAATTCTAAATGGATCTTCGAATATATGTAAAAGACACTTTGGCCAACATCACAAATAATCATTTGTTTTTGTTCTGATCTGTCTTCCTTAGTCTTCGATTTTTATTGATAACATTAGAAGATTTTATTCAAATACGGGCCTTAATCGGATTAGTGCTTTATTATTTTTTTTTTTTTACCTTCTTTGGTTACATAGATATGGAAAAGATTTTTTGTATTTATTAAAACTGTAATAAAAATATATGACTTTCTAGATAAGAAATATATATTCTTATAGCTCAGATAGGAAGTATTTACTTTATTCACATTTTTCGGACATCGTCCTTTTTATTGTTGTTCTCATCTTCGTTGCCATATTCACGATGTTTCGGCCTTTGTACGCTCAGGATTTTGTCCACCGTGGTAAATTCTTCTAGTTCCACGGTCATTCCGGATTGGTCAGTATCAGTTATCTACCTTTAACTCTTCATCAGTATCAACTCTTTTGCTGTATTATCTCTTCTGCTGCAGCAAATTATTAAACAAACTACTGTTTGGATTAAGTCCCTGGATCCAACCAACGCTTTTATCTACTGGGCTATGTGTCCTTGAGGACACCATTTTTGGGACTTATAAACCTAATCTCTCAGTAACCATTTTAACCATCAGTGTATGAATTAGCCACTAAGCCATGGGTCATGTGTCCTTGAGAACATCATTTGAATTAACCATCAGAACATGTGTATGAATTAGCCACTAAGCCATGGGTCATGTGAATCCACTGCCATGTGTCCTGAACATCAGTGTATGAATGACTAAGCCATTAGAACATCACTAGAACATCAGTGTATGAATTAGCCATGTGTGTCTTTGAGAACATCAGTGTATGAATTAGCCACTAAGCCATGTGTCCTTGAGAACATCAGTGTATGAATTAGCCACTAAGCCATGTGTCTTTGAGAACATCAGTGTATGAATTAGCCACTAAGCCATGTGTCTTTGAGAACATCAGTGTATGAATTAGCCATTAATTCTATGTGTCTTTGAGGACATCAATGCATGAATTTTTGTGATTTATAAAAAGTATACAGTTTTTACCAGAACTTATATTGTAATTTTGTTCTTTTTATTGCTTTTCTCTAGCACTCCCTAATACTGGTTCCCATATTGTATTCTTTTCTATGCTTGGCCGCCTAAGGAGATTTGTATGGCCTAGCAGAGCGCTGATTCCTTATCAGCACTCTGCTAGGCAACAAAAAATTCATATTTTTGTATTTTCCAGTGATGTTCTCTCTTAATTATTTTAACTTTATCCTACATGAGGCGATGATGTCCCGTTTCCCTCTACAGCCTCTTGTGAGATGTGTTAGAAAAACTTCCGAAAACGTCGTGAATCTGACAACGACGATGAGGACAACAGTCCGAACAATGTAAATAGTGTAAATAGTTAAAATACCTCATCTCAGAAATATAGTCAGATAGGAAGCTTAAAAAGATATTGCATTGGATATCTTCCTTTCTTTCTTCCGTTCTTTCTTCCTTTCTTTCTTTCTTTAATTACAGAAACCTTAAAATTGGCCTGATGAAGCCTTTAATTGATGAAAAATCCATTTTAGTAAAAAAGGATGAACGAAAAACATAAAACACTTTCGGCGTAACTTGAAATGAATTCTACTATGGCTTTTCCATTCTTTCCTAAACTTTACTTTTTGCATAAAAAAATCAGTGATAAATATACAAAAAATCAGTTTAGCCCCATTTTTTATGATTTCTTTCTTTATTTCTTTTACTTTTTGCTTCCAAACCTTCCTAAATCTTCTCCATTGCTTTTTGACTGACAAAAGACTCATTCGTAATTTCCTTTTTTTTTCTGTATGTCGTTTATATTATTTTTGATGGAATTTTCTGAGAGTAGCGTCAAAAAATGGATTCTAGTCAAATCAAGTTTTTACGAGTTAGTATCGCGTTGAAAATTTCAAGAACCAGAATTAAAACTAATACAAAAAATATTTATTTTTAACTGGAGCAATAGTTATTTAAAAGAATGATCAGAATAGAAACACTTAAAAAGTAAAATTTAGCTGAAAACTTTCTGATTTTACCCCTGGAAACAGAATTTTATTTTTATTTGTAGCCATGAATATTTAACTGTTGGAGGGTGTAAAAATAACTCAAGTATTTCAATAAAAAGAAACTGAAAAAAAAAAGGTATAAAGTAATAAGGAATTGTAGAGAAATTGGTAGAGATGCCCCCTCACCCAAATCGACAAAGTTTGCAATATACAATAACAAAAGAACAATGCTGACAGCGAGGAGCGAAATTATCGAATGAAAGTTTCTTCCCAACGACACATTGACATCAAATTATAAAGAAATGGAAACTGATTGAAAACTATTGTTAAATAAAAAAAAAGATCTAATCAAGAAAATGACCATAACGTCGAAGTGGTTCTAATATGATGCATCATATTTATACCATGATTGTTTTTTGTTGTTTTTTTTTTTTTTTTTTTTTTTTTTTTGCTTTTTGGAACGACTTCAGAAGTTGGAAATTGTATAGAATGACTTGTATTTAATTAAGTTGCAAGTTGCCATCTCTGAAAATTGGCGACGTGCCTGCCTTTCCTTATCTTGTGTTTCCTCTTAATCCTTATTTTTTTTTATTTTAGACAGGTAACGGAAAAAAGAATTACAATTTAGATTTATAAAATCTAAAAAAAAAACTAATTAAAAAAATGAAATCTAAAGTCCCTACTGATTTTCAACTATTTTCGATATTTTCAACTATGACTGATCACCGAAGTTAAGCAACGTCGAGCTTGGTCAGTAACAAGTGGGTGACCGCTTGGTAATACCAGGTGTTGTAAGCTGGGATATGGCAGGTGGTGTAATGAATAACGGTTCGGAATTTGAAAGCGGACAGCCGAGTTTCAATTCCAGTCGGGTTTATATTTCCTTACGCGCAAATAATCTTGAGAAATGTATGAACCCCCCTCTTCTCTCTCAGCAATGGTTTCATTAGTAGGTCTTGTCTCAGTAAATCATCATTATCTCAAAAAAATTCTTCCAAACTAAAAATGTTTTCTGGCTTTAAATAACCTTCAAAGGGCTGATAAACCGTAAGAAATAAATCAATCAAAAATGAACTTTCCATTATTATTATCTTCTTAATATCTAATATCTCACTCTAATGTCTTCTTCTTCTTCTTCTTCTTCTTCTTCTTCTTCTTCTTCTTCTATGTGCTGTGTCCAATTAGGACGTTGGCGATCATGGCTCTCCACATTTTCCTGTCCTTTGTAGCTCTTAATTTTTGTCTTTTTGTTAACTTCCTCAAACATTGCTCCGCCATCCATTTACTCAAGCTCACTATGTAAGTTTTGTGTTATTTTCCTCTGCCCGACTTACTTTCAATCTGTCTTGTGAGTATCAAATTTTCAAAGTCCCCTTTCCTCATTATGTGGCCAAGAAAATTTAACTGTTGCTTCCTGATATTCTGTATAAGTGTTCTTTTTGCATCCATTTCTCTAAAACTTCGTCGTTGCTCACAAGTTCTGTCCGTTGTATTCTAAGCATCCTTCTGTAAAACCACATTTCTGTTGCTTCAAGTCTTTTCTTCCTCTGGGAGGAGATTGTCCAGCATTCACTGTCATATATGAGGACTGATATCACGTAACAGCACAGTAGTCTTTTCTTTGTTTCTAACGACATTTTCCTGTTTCTTAATACTTTGCTTAGATTTTGGAAGGCATTTTTGCTATCTCAATGCAACTTCGAATTTCAGTGTTACACTTCCCGTCCTCTGGTAAAACACTTTCTAGCTATTTAACTTACGTATTCCATTCGTAAAAAGGGTATACCACTAAAACAACTTCTTTCCAAGAAATGATACTTTGATGAATCGACTGCTGTGTGGATGCTTCCGGGAACACTAAATTTTAACCTCTTCAAGTATCGAATCAAGCGTTATATATCCTCTATATCCTCATAGTCCGTTTCTACTCTCTTCTTTTTCGTTTTTATCAGACACCCCATTAGGCAAGCCTCTAATTTGAGTAGCTATTCGACTATTTTCTTAAACTTAGTTTAGTATGCTACAAACGCAAAGAGAGGTTGAAGGGGAGTAATGCTCTAACCTTTCAAGTGAACAAGGGCTGTCTGCCTAGAAAATCAACATTCTAAATCCTAGTTTTTTACATGGATTCGAAGACCAACCACTGACAGGAGTAGGGTATAAACACCTATCTCAGCCACAAGACAGCTCAAAATGTATTTGATGTCTTTAATCACTTCCTTTCTTTTAAAAGTAAGCAGAAAATGAGGCCCTGTCTAATCGCCTTTCCCCTTCTATTTTATTTGCATTCCGTATTTTAATTCCCTTTGCAACATCGTTCCTTAGAGTTTTACCTTCTTATCCGTCATGTTTGCTTCGGGATTAAGCAGTTTGACAGTCTAGTCCCGCACTCTGGAAACTTGCACCAAAAGTTGAGATTAAAGACATAAAATTATTGGTTGCTCCGAGCGTCTGAATATAACAGGATGTCAGACTGGGGATTGTTTCAAAGATTATGAACGCCAAAGAAAAAAGACAGCGTGCGCACGCTCGTGTGTGTTTTTTTTGTTTTTTGTTTTTTTAGAGAGAGTAACAGAAGTCATTCTGTTTTCAAACTCAGTGCCTTCGCTTAGATAGAGGAGAAAAGTTAAAAGAGGAAAGATAAAAAGAGGAAAGATAATATATATATATATATAAAATATATGAATATATATATATATATATATATATATATATATATATATATATATATATATATATATATATATATATATATATATATATATATATATATATATATATATATATATATATATATATATATATATATATATATATATATGTATATATATATATATATATATATGTATATATATATATATATATACATGTATATATATATATATATATATATGTATATATATATATATATATATATATATGTATACATGTATATATATATATATATATATATATATATATATATATATATATATATATATATATATATATATATATATACATGTATATATATATATATATACATGTATATATATATACATGTATATATATATATATATATATATATATATATATATATATATATATATATATATATATATATATAATATATATAGATCCGACAGTATGAAGAATATATATATATATATATATATATATATATATATATATATATATATATATATATATGTGTGAAAAATAAAGAACTGACACCAGAGATAGATAAAATAATGAAATAAAGTAAAGAAGCTTGATTAGAGTCTCAAAGAAAAGAAAGCTAAACCAGAAAGTTGTCGGGAAAAGATTTCTATTGAAACAGTTGTAATCTCCATTGTTGTTAAAATTGTCTCTAAGTTGTGGTTTAAGTCATGTTTCGAAAACATGAGACAAAAAAAAAATCAAAAATAACACAAAAAATAGCAGTTGTCAGTTGATTATGATGATGATAATCATATTTTCATGATAAGGGTGAGGAGAGAACTAAGGATGGAAGAAGAGAAAGAATTTAAGCGGGAAAGAGAATTTCTTTTGTTATTCTCAGAATGAATAAGTTATTTCAAGGCCTGACGAAAGGATCGGCTAAAAATGTGTTGCGATAAAAACCAACTGATAAGGAAGTCAGACAATATTTTAATAGGTTAATAAGCTATATTTAATTGGTTAATAAGCTGTTATATTTAACAGGTTAATAAATTATATTGATAAAATCATAGATGTTACAATAGTAGTATAAGTAGAATTAAGAATAGAAACGTAAGTCAGAATTTAAAGAAAGAAGAAAAAACAGAATTCAAACTGAAAGACGCGACGAAGAAGAAAAAGAAAGAAAGAAAGAAAGAAAGAAAGAAAGAAAGAATTTCATGAAAGTTCGAAAAAAGAATGTTATGTTTTATATTTTGTAAATTTACTTGTTGCCATTGTCGGGACTCATTCTACAAAAAGTTTCGTCTCAAAGAAGATTCATCTGTTTGTCCTATTCTATAAAAACATCTGTTTATATTTTTCTAAATTTAATTGTTTGGGTCACTTTTTCTAATAAAGGGCATTCATCTGTTTGTCGGACTCATTCTACAATAAAGGTCATTCGTTTGTTTGATTCTAGTCATTCATCATTCTACAATTCTCCAAAAAGGGCATTCATCTGTTTGTCCTCACTCATTCTACAATAAAGGGCATTCATCTGTTTGTCCTCACTCATTCTAAATAAAGGGCATTAATCTGTTTGTCGTCACTCCTTTTCCAATAAAGGGCATTCATCTGTTTGTCGTCACTCATTCTACAATAAAGGTCATTCGTCTGTTTGTCGTCACTCATTCTACAATAAAGGTCATTCATCTGTTTGTCATCACTCATTCTCCAATAAAGGGCATTCATCTGTTTGTCCTCACTCATTCTACAATAAAGGGCATTCATCTGTTTGTCCTCACTCATTCTAAATAAAGGGCATTAATCTGTTTGTCGTCAATCCTTTTCCAATAAAGGGCATTCATCTGTTTGTCGTCACTCATTCTACAATAAAGGTCATTCGTCTGTTTGTCGTCACGCATTCTCCAATAAAGGGCATTCATCTGTTTGTCCTCACTCATTCTCCAATAAAGGGCATTCATCTGTTTGTCCTCACTCATTCTCCAATAAAGGGCATTCATCTGTTTGTCCTCACTCATTCTACAATAAAGGTCATTCATCTGTTTGTCCTCACTCATTCTTAAATAAAGGTCATTCATCTGTTTGTCCTCACTCATTCTACAATAAAGGGCATTCATCTGTTTGTCCTCACTCATTCTCAAATAAAGGACATTCATCTGTTTGTCGTCACTCCTTTTCCAATAAAGGGCATTCATCTGTTTGTCGTCACTCATTCTACAATAAAGGTCATTCGTCTGTTTGTCGTCACTCATTCTCCAATAAAGGGTATTCACCTGTTTGTCGTCACTCATTCTCCAATAAAGGGCATTCATCTGTTTGTCGTCACTCATTCTCCAATAAAGGGCATTCATCTGTTTGTCGTCACTCATTCTACAATAAAGGTCATCCATCTGTTTGTCGTCACTCATTCTCCAATAAAAGTCATTTGTCTGTTTGTCGTCACTCATTCTCCAATAAAGGTCATTCGTCTGTTTGTCGTCACTTATTCTACAATAAAGGTCATTCATCTGTTTGTCGTCACTCATTCTCCAATAAAGGTCATTTATCTGTTTGTCCTCACTCATTCTCCAATAAAGGGCATACATCTGTTTGTCGTCACTCATTCTACAATTAAGGGCAATCATCTGTAAATGTCATTCATCTGCTTGTCGTCACTCATTCTACAATAAATGCCATTCATCTGTTTGTCGTCACTCATTTTCCAATAAAGGTCATTCATCTGTTTGTCGTCACTTATTCTACAATAAAGGGCATTCATCTGTTTGTCGTCACTCATTCTACAATAAAGGGGATTCATCTGTTTGTCGTCACTCATTCTACAATAAAGGGCATTTTCCAATTCTAAATAAAGGGCATTCATCTGTTTGTCGTCACTCATTCTACAATAAAGGGCATTCATCTGTTTGTCGTCACTCATTCTACAATAAAGGGCATTCATCTGTTTGTCGTCACTCATTCTACAATAAAGGGCATTCATCTGTTTGTATGCCTGTATATGTATCCGGCTTAAACAACAATACTGAAACCCCTAAAACCACATTTCTTCTGATTAAGTATGTTCCAAAAAAAGTTTAGATAAATAATTTATTTCTATTCTCTTTATATAAACGACGATTTGTTTTCATCGGTTGAACCTAAGCAAGGCGATAAAGCTACTAAGGTGCAAATGAAAGAAAATGTTGTTGAGGAGAAAGGGCAAGGTTTCAAGAAAACAGTACATGGCGACTGATTTTACATCTAGATCTTTGAAGATCGTCGTTGACAGGAAAGCAACACTCGGAAGAGAGTTCCACAGGCGAGCAATGCGAGGGAAGGTGAATTAGAATAGAGATTACAGCTTCGTCAAGCTATTTCAACAGTCAAATGGTGAGACCTACCTCGCAATCTAGTAGCACGCTTAAATTTATGAGGTCGAACTGCCAAGGAGGAAAGCAAATTTGAACAATTGCTCTGAAAATATTTATAGAAAAGACACAGGGAGGCCATGTTAAGGCGGTGGTAAAGCGACTGAAGCCAAGATGCCAGGCCAGGGGCTATAAAGTTGTAGATTCAATTTTTTGCATTTTGTCAAGAACCACAAGATATATAGCAGGAGCACAATAACAGACGTGGCGGCAATATTCAATGTACGAAAATTAAAGCAATTTTTCACTTTAAGTCACTATTTTTCTTTTTTTAAGATGTTTACGTTTAATATTGTTTACATGGATAAAAAATGAAATTTATTTTTTCTATATATTTTTCATTGTCGTTCTCGGAGAAATGTTATTTTAAGGCAAATAATTCATTAAATATCATGATTAACTATGTTCTCTGAATCCGTTAATTTTTAATTTAATTTATTTTTTTGACACTATTTTAAAAAATTTGGCGTAGATTATATGCGTGTAAATAAATATACTATAGTATTTCATTTCTAAAATGAGTACACTGATATTATTTCGAACGAGTGTTCTTATCTTGGTTGATATGGATGTAACACGATATCAACCAAGACAAGAACTATTGTTCGAAGAATTAAAAGTAACTCGAAACTTGAGTAGCATTTTTTTTAAAGTTTTGCTTTATTATTTTTTGCTGACATTTTCAACCTCCCAATTTAACATTGCACCACTGAGGTTTCTTCTTGGGTCAAAGCCGGTATGGATGCTTTCAACACTTCTTGGAAATATCACAATCCTCTCTATGGTTGACGCCATGCTCCGCCGCTTTAGCACACGGGAACCAATATTTTCAGTTATACCAACGTGACAGACGCCTATTCGTTACTGCCCGTAATAAATGTCAACGAGTCATCGAAGGAGCTAAGTCACGGTTTGCCGAGTGAATGAGGCATCGCATAGTCTCTAACAACTTTGGTTCTCGTGATTACTTGTGGTTTTGTAATAGGTTACTAAATAAGTGCAAGGTCTCTATCCCCTACTCTTCAATCAATTTGTGGTGATATCATACTTAGCTGATAAAGCTGAATGCTTAGCCCTTAAATTCTCCTCCATCTCTACTCTTGGCTCATCTAGAGTACCCATGCCTAACTTCCCACTTAGAACTAAATCTCTATTATAACCCCATTCATGTTTCCTACCATCATTTATAACATTACTCCCCACAACGCATGTGGATCCGATGATATTCCTGTAATAGTCATTAAGAAGTATGTTCCTGAACTGGCTGTTGTTCTCTCTACTGCCGCCTCCTGCCTTCCTACCCGCTGGAAGTCATCGTCTGTTGTTCTAGTTTTTAAGAACTCTAGTAAACCGTCCGAGCCTTCCAACTATTGGCCTATTAGCCTTCTACCTCCCTTTGGAAAATCAATGCCGAATTAGATTATCATCTGTCATCGCAGGGCGTTTTCTCAGACGAGCAATATGGCTTTCATTTCTTCAGGTCATCTGCCAATGTCCTGACGATAATTGCGGAAAGAGTCATAAAAAAAAAACAAAAAAACGTTGAAGCGCTGGCTGTAGCACTTGACTTTTGGAAAGTCTTTAACAATGTCTGGCATCCAGGCCTTCTCCACAAGCTGAAAAGTTATGATGTCACACAGATGGGGCAGATCCAATCTTTCCTATCAAATCGCGAAATGAAAGTTATCCTGAACGGACACTCGTCTAGAACCTTTCATACTAACACGGGTGTCCCCCAGGGCTCCATCTTTGGTCCTACGCTGTTTTTAATTTCCATTAACGACCTTCCCGATGGCATCCGCCCCCAGTTTGGCATATACGCTGACGAAACTACCATTTACTCCTGCTTCCATAATAAGGCTGATCAGTCCGACAAGGTCAAAATGGCAGCCGATGTCCAAAATGACCTCAAATCCGTCGTTAACTGGGGCAAAAGATGGCCTGCTAATTGTAACACCTCCAAAACTAAACGTCTCTTTATTAATCAGCTGTGAGACCCGTCTCTGCCTGCCATCAGCATCGCTGATGCTAACCTGAATGAAATTGACTCGTTGTGGAAAGACTATATTGAATCCACTGCCAGGTCAGCTGCTAAGAAGGTCGGTTCACTGTGTCGTGCGAGACAATTTTTCTTTCCGGAATCTATCTTACAGATCTATAAGTCTACCATTCGTCCATGCTTAGAATACCGCTATCATATACGGTCCGGTGCCCATGTTGTCGACTTGCCTTCAGTCACTTACTCACCGCTGTTCCTTTTTTTTATAAATACTTTACCTAGACTGACGTCGAAATCTCATCAATTTAGAGTTGATATAGTTAGATGTAGTCGTAAGTTCTATGCTAACAGTTTCTTCTCTCTTACTTCTCGCTTGTGGAACTCCCTTCAGCTCCATGCTTTCCAGCCAACATTAATCTGCAAAAATTTAAATGCAATGTCAATCGCCATCTGCTGTCCTTCCTGATTACTCTTTTCTCTCCCTGCTCATTAATGTTTCTGTTAAGAATTCTTACACGCCCTGTAACCCCTTGTATTTTAGTGGCTTTACTTACCTTGCTTGGGGTGATACGGATTTTAAAAAAAAATGATTATCAAAATTTCTCATTTACTAAACAGAAAATAAGAAATGTTCTAGAATTTATTCATTTATTATTCATTCATTCATTAAATTTGCCACTGTTTATTTAACAAAAGTAATTGAATGGCGTCGGTTTAAAATTGGAAACGCTAAAATATTGCTACCATAATGCAACGGGAAACACCTAAGTATCATTTCCATTTATTTATGGCAGCCCATCGATAATAAAGAAAACGAATCCGTGAAGAGCAATGGTAACCTACGTCCTGAAGGGACAATGCATAATGTTGTACTATTTATTTCAACTCCGTTACTAAAACAAAGGAACGCCTTTCTTTTTAGAACATTCGTTAGTAAAACACCAGACCACAATTTCTTAAGTTTCTCATCTATTCGGGCCTATAATTTTATAACACACCCGATTACAGTAACCCACTAGTTTCACAAGGGCACCACATGTACTTCAGTCGTATCAGCAATGGGTGTGCCAAGGGCAAGATAGCCTGATAGAGCCAATCCTTCTTTAGATGAGTATTGAATTCAAACTTTTCCTTCTTCTATACAAGCTAATTCAAATTTCCCTGACAATAACCACTACTCTCTTTTTAAAAAAAAATAATTTATATTTTAGGAAAGTTTAAGACAAAGAACATTATTTGTAAGAGTTTATGAACAAAATATTGTTAAACTGTCAAAGATTGAGAGAATCGACTTGGTAAAATGCTATCCAGTATATGCATTATGAGTCTATCAAGACAGCGAACCTTCTCCCCCCGTTCCTGAGGCCAATGTACTGATGATAGGGGTGATGCAGATGACATAGGTGTTCATAGCTGGAATATGAATGATCTTGAACAGAAAATAAGCGTTATCTATTAAGTGTTCATTTCAAAACAGAAACTATGATCTGGAACTGAGATGAAAGCAGTGGTGGCACCTACACTGAATCTATCAGAAAGTATGGATGTAGAATTATTAAATGCTAAACACTTCAGATACCCTGGCGTAGGAATCGGCTATAACAGATTAACTATAGGAGAAAAAGAAATTGAACATAGAATAAGTTGTGACAGAGGTAGTCTCGAACAACATCCCAAATTGCTACGAAACGAAAACTTCAGCCTAAAACCGCGTGTCATGTTCTTAAATAGCCTTGTCAGATCGAAATTTTTAGATGAATGTCATGCATGTTTAGATATATTTAACGGCCAGCTGTATGCAACCACTTCCTAAGATGTTAAAAAAGCGTTTGAGCGAGTTAGAAAAGAGCATCCTTCTTTTAACATTGTGGAATGGCCTTACAGATTGACAAAGAACATTATCGAATAAAAGAAATCACTTCACTTGAGAACCATCAGAAGCTGCAACAACTAAAATGGATAGCAAATGTAACTCTAGGAGAAAAATAATGACAAAATCAAGATGTTAACATTCCACACAAATTCAAATCAATGGTTAAGAAGGTAATCCATATCGATACTAAAAAAAGCGATAACAGCTACTGGGCTTGAGAAACCTGTTTCTCTAAAAACGTGTTTTAAGAGAAAGAATGCCAAATGTTTCCTTAAAGGTAAACGGCTAATATTACTATTGGAAAACCTTTCATGCCTTCCATCAACATGGTTGATGCTAACCTCCAAGAAAGTGACTCGTTGCACCTTCTCGAGCTAACATTTCTGCTGACATGAAGATTATGTTGAATCCTTTGCTAGGTCTGCTACTAAGAAAGTTGGCTCACTATGTTGCGCTAAACATTTTTTTCGACAGAATCTATATTTCAAATTTATAGGTTTACTATTCGTTCATGCTTTGAATATTTCTGCCACATCTAGTCTGGTGCTACTGCTATATATTTCGAGATTCTTGATAAAATCCTAAGATGAATCTGCAATTTTAATGGCTCTGACCTAACATCTTGCCTTTTGTGAGTTTCCAACCGATGCAATGTAGCTTCCCTGAGCCTTTTTCTATGAATACTTTCATAGTAATTGTAAATGGTACCTAGACCCACAGTACTAGATTGACAGCAAGGTCTCATCATATTACAATTAAAATGTCTAGATGGAACCGTAAGGTCTATGCTGACACTTTCTTCTGATGCACCTCTTGCTTGTGGAACTTTCTTCTGGCTTCTTGCTTTCTACTCAAGTATGATCTTTAAAAGTTTAAATGTAATTATTGTAAATCGTTATCTCTTGTCTTCTTGATTCTTGTTCCTTTATTATTCTCTCTACTTAATGGTATTTTCTTTTTTTCTCACACACTCTAACACTTTGTAACCATTTGTATCCTAGTGGCTTTATTGCCTTGCTGTGGGTGAAACGGTTAAAAAGAATTACAGCTGAACGATGATATTAAATCAATGAAATTTTAATATGACATAAACCTGCAGGAGAGTGTGAGTATCACTTTATCCTTATGGTTAATCATACTGTTATAACCTTATTAAAAGTGAAGTTCTGAAAACTAATTTAATCAACGATTGACTTTAGCCTTGCAACTCTTTAACTCTTGCTTTGCATAGCGCATGACGGTTTCAGTTATTACGAGAAACCACACTTAACTTAGAGACGCCTCTTTGACAACTGACTCTAATACTGAACCGCAAAATTACCGAATAATTGTTTGTGCATGCGATATAGATCAAGTAATTAGAGACGCAATAGCGAAAGGTTTGCTCCGGCCACATTTAATTCCGCTACTGTCATATAGCTGTATTTCGTGATTACACGTTTGAAGCGTTTTCCGAAATATTTACAGAGAACAACCACATGAAGCATCGTGTACGCATGTGAGCATCTGTCGGCCTCTATGAGGAGCTAACTATTCTGATGGAATGAACACCACTTGTGCTACAAGAATTGATGGGTGCTTCGATAAAGGCACTAAATTTATTAATCCATTTGAGTTTCCTAAATTCATTCAAATATTTCACGTTTACTGGGGAAAGATGTATGACATGGTGGAAAAATCTTGTGATGCATTTCGTTTTTTAGGATTTAATCTGACTAAGTTAATGTTTACGTTGATGCAACTACACATGCGCACGAACGAGAGACGCTGGTAATTTTAACCACATTTGCCTGATGGAAATGGTGGTTTTCTAAGCGTAGCTTAGAAGTGTCTCAAGGCCGGCGCACCCATTAAGAACTGAACTGGCTATTCCTTATTACTCCAAGCATTATTTTTGCAGATACTTATGCTGGAGTAGGGGCGCCATTTTTTTAAAAATGTGAATAATAAATAATGTTGTACAGAAAATAACATCCATTCATCAATTACAATAGCTCTTAAAAATATATTTCAATTAAGCACTGCTGAATGACAAGTTGATTCTATAAACAACAGCCACCTGCGCTAATGCAAATCTCTTCAGTAAAATGAATAGAGCCCTATGGCTGATTGGCATTTGTTTACATTCGTAAAAACAATACGTAGGATTTAGTTGTTCCATTCTGTAGAATGAAGATAACTCAGTGGTAGAAACTCTGACTGGGCCCAAATCGGTTGGGTTTCAATCCATGCTTGAGGCATTCGGATGTCTGGTCGTACTGAGGCGCTGTGATATAGCGAAACAGTACTGTCTGAGAATGACATACATATATATATATATATGTATATATATATATATATGTGTGTGTGTGTGTGTGTGTGAAAATTTCAGATAGAGTATATATGTAAATGTAATATATGAATATACAAAAGGAAAACTTATCCTAGCCGACGACTTTCTTCTTCTGAGAATTTATCAAGGCAAATGTAAGGATTTTATTTTTATGACACGTACTTGTATACAAGAGAAAAACTGTTATTGGTTTTTCAAAATTTTTGGTATTTGGGTGCTCATGAATATTCATCAAGTTAGCGGAAAAGTCAAAAGTTCATGGCCGTATGTGTTCAATGCCTAATAAACGAAAGTGAGCAGGAGATATTTTTTGCATATATATATATATATATGTGTGTGTGTGTGTGCGTGTGTGTGTGTGTGCGTGTGTGTGTGTGTGTGTAAATTAGTATTTAAATTATTTTGAATTGGGATTAATTTATGTGTTATATGTTTTGAATAACAGGAGGTTATAGATGTAACCGTTTTCATTTCATTTTTTTTTTTCAATTTTGTGGTCATGTATCTTGGCTTGGGATAACAGTAATTTTTTTCTGGAAAGGATCACATTGTAAAAACTCGAAGTGCTGCCCCATATTTTGATAAGATTCGACAGCAGAATCCTCGAGTGTTTTCTATTTAAGTCACCCTATTTTAATGTATGGCATTCACTAGATCAAAGCCGTGTCTACGTCCATCTCTATACATGACTAATGCATTTGATAAATTGCATATAAGGTCTCTTTTACGTTCATAGATATGTTTTTTTTATATTTCTGCATGTCTCCCCAATGTACTGAGAGGAACAGTTCTGGCAATTTACCCTGGACACCCGCTTCAGAACCATTATTTTTATGGGTATTTCTGGTTCTGTTCATATCCATGATAGTTTTGGAAGTGGTAATTATTTTCATGTTGTTCAGATTGGATAGATTGTTTTGGACAGTAGATGTTATTGAGTTTGTAGATAGTATTATGTATCTGTTTTTATTTAGTTTATATTTGTTAATAACGTTGTTATCCTTCATGTAGTTGCACATTTTGTGTGCTTCTTTCTTGTCATTGTGGACAAGATGACAAGGATATTGGAGATTTTTGAAAGCGTCTTGGATGTATATTTCTTCTTTCGGTAAGTATTGAGGGCTGCGGATGCTTACTGCGCCCAAATAAACCAGGTTTGATCAGTTTGGGGTTTACAAGAAAACTACTAACAAGAATGACCTGGTCAATTTTTACTTTTACCACTGTAATAGAGTCAAATCGGAAGCAATTATAGGATTCTATTTGTGAGAGAAAGGAATCTGTTGCGAGACTGTTACAGAAAAATAAGTACATGTGTAACATAATGCCAACTTATTACAGATATATTGGTGTTAAGAATGATATGAATGTCATCAATGTTGTATAGTGCTGTGAATATAGAAATATATTAATTTGTGCATTTAGACGAATGACCGAAATGAACAAAAGGTTCTGTTATATCGTAAATTATTTAGACTCAGTATCTGTCTATATTTCTGAGATGAGGTATTATGTACACTATTTACATTATTCGGACTATTGTCCTCATCATTGTCACCATATTTATTACAACGTTTCGGTCGTTGTACGCTCCGGCCTTCTTCAGGTGGTTGTAATGTCGAACTGAACCCATTCTTTCACTCACTGGTGTAGACTGTTCTAAGTGCCATGTCTAATGGATGTCAGTTATCAATTATCTCCTGTTAATTTGCCTCTCCAACTTCTCCACCGCCTTAACCAGGTGTTGAACTCACACTCTTTGGACCCTGTCACTGGATCTAACTAACGCCTTTATCCACTGTGCCATGTGTCCTTATTTAGACTCGTATCCTCATATTTGGTGTTCTAAATACAACGATCCAGCTTATATATTCTCCCCACTTTCTCGAATGTTTTCTATATTTCTAAAATAAAATCTTATAATTATTCTATGAATTATATTTTTTTCTGATGTTTCGGCCATTTCATATACTGGATTTTTCATCTTGATAGGGCAATGTTCCAATTCATAATTACAATCTTTTAACTGATACAAGAAATTTAATTAGAATAATTCAAGAAGGACTATTTTTTTAAAACATTGTCGCTTTTCTTCAATTTAACATTCCCTCTTTATATAAAATAAATATTGATATTTTTAATCTAGAAATATATTTTTGACACGTTTATATGAAATTCCACATTTGTAGAAAGAATTATTAACATATTTATATAAACATATTTTATATATATAAAACTTCAGATTTATAATTTAAATATTTATATACAAAATTTGGTAAAATTGATTTTTTTTTCTCCAACAGATTTGTCGTATCCAATCTTTGAAAAAGAAAACAAACTGGATTATGTCATAGCAGACTACGTTTCACTTCATTCAAATTATACAATCTTGATTTCGGCATCGGGTAAGAATATTTTATATGCGTTATTTTAAATTTGCAGAATGGGCTTTAGTTTCACATTACCAACATTGAAATCAAACATCATTTCGCTAATTGACTCCATTACATTTTGGTATGCACAAATAAGAACCACCACAAGCAAGTAAGTATTCCTGTTACATAGATTCGTAACATAAAATGTAGATATTCAAAGGTGAAATAACAATTTGCCCTGAATGTCTAAGAGTTACATTTAAGAAAGTTATCTTGAAAATATTGAAAGAGAGAACAAATCAAAAATGGGGATTTTCTAAGTGCAGCTTAGACATGGAACATGGTTGAAAGTATGAGGCACCTAGTGAGGATCGAACTCACTACTCAGTCATTAAATTACTAGTATGACAAGTTTGCTAACCATTACATCAAGTCAAGCTACACACGACGAAATAAATATTAGATGCCGCAAAAGATTTTTCATAATTATTAATGAAAAAATCGATTCGAGCGACCATCGCACTCCACAACTTCCTATCCTTTTTAACTTTAAGCAATGTTTGTCGCTTTGCTAATCCTCCCATTCTTTGTTTTGCCTTCTATTTACACAAGCTCGTCAGGTTGGTTACTCCATATTTCTCCCCCCACCACTGCCTTTTGTATTCAATATGACCTGTGACTGTCAAATTCTCCAAGCTCTCTTTCCTTATTACAGGGTGCGATGGAGCAATTGTCGCCTAACTTACGCAGAAATGAAAATAATACTGACATCTTATTTTAACAGATATATTTACCAAAACTACACAAAATATATTGAAATATTAAAGAGTAAATTTATTCAATATAATTGGCTTCAAGCACCACCTCCAAACGACTTAGGAATCTCCTGCAACTCCTCTGAACATTCTCCTTGTTTAAGTTGGTGGATGCTGCTATAATCCTTGCCTTCAGTTGATCTTTGGTGTTACAAGGAGTTTTGAACGTCTCTTGCTCAGCTGCGACCCACACATAATAGTCAAGTAGGTTGTAGTTTGGGGGAGTTAGATGGCTAGATGTAAACGGCTTGCGAGCCTCTTTAAATCCATCTCTGAGTAAGAGCACTGGATACATAAACGGATAGTTGAATAATAAAGACCAGAGACTTGAGATATAGATTTGAATTCTATAGTTTGTTATTTTATGTTTGTTGCTAGGCAGAGATGACTAAATATAATTTCATAACAATCTAAAATGATGATAAAATGAGCCAAATAGAAATAACTAATATAATAACTAATAAACTAACTAAAATAATTACTAATAAATAGAAATGAGCCAAATAAAATAGTGAAATGAACAAAGTAAGGACAATAAATGCATATCTACTGTGTATTTTTTTTTTAAAGCTAGAACAACGTGTAGTATCCGTTTTCCTCCTAAAACATAATGAAGGTTCTGTAGATTCCAACCCTGTTGCAGCACCTCCCTTGTTGCACTAAACAAGGTTGATGGGTACTGGTGCCTGCATTACAGTGGACACGGAAATTGAGCAATTTTTTGTTATCAAAAATTTCTCAGAATTAACCTGTAGAAAAAGATATGTATAAAGGTAAAAGTCAATAGGAAAACTGTAATTCAAGCCGACGCTTTTCGTCCAATGTGAACTTTTTCAAGGCAAAAAAGAAATGAATTTATTAAAAACAAAGTAACTATTAACAACAAACAAAATGTCGTTAGCAACTAGAAGAATTTAGAAAACGCTGTTGTATTTCAATTGACAATATAAATACAATAGCTTTTTTCTAAATTCTTCTAGCTGCTAAGGGAATTTTTTGTTAACAGCTACTTTGTTTTCAATAAATTCTTTTCGTTTTTGCTTTGAAAAAGTCCACATTGGACGAAACGCGTCGGCTAATAATACAGTTTTCCTATTGTCTTTTATCTTCTTATCTACACATATGGGCACTCGACTTTATACTGACCATATTTCACGCCCTGCCATTGTGGGGAAAAGTTAAATACCGACCTACAGAAAGTGGCATGCTTTAATTAGCGGCAACGATAATTGAAAGATCACATCTGACAGGAATTACTTTGCTCTGTTAAGTTTCATTGGGAGAGCAAGTCGCCGGATAAAAAAAAAAATTCTGGGTAATGGACAACTTTTACTTGGGAACGAACTGCCTGCTATATTCATATTGTAATTTTTAACGTCTTATGATTAATCTCTTTTTTCCCTAGATAATTAAATAAAATCTCAGTTTTATTAAACAGTCATATGTATTTTTCATCCATCAACAAAAAATATATACTCGTTACTGGACCTGACAATCAAATACGATATTTATAATCAAAATCCTGCACAGAAAATCTTAATTACTGAATATTGAGAACTTCTATATTATATTTTTTCATAATGAATCAAAATGTGAATGTATATTCATGATTCAAAATCAAAGAACTGTTGGAACACTGTCATTCTTAAATGTTTCTGCTAACATATTGTTTACATCATTTCACTACTAAATAATTATTGAATTAGGCATAAAAACTCAAATAGCATAATAGCTATATTTTACTCTCTTTTCTGTTTTGTACTTATTTTTGCAGTTTCTCGCACTGGTCTACTTACTTACGTGAAAGAGAGATAAAATAATATTAGATTAAATCATTGCGTTTTTTTTAGTTCACACGTTATTTTTTGGTTAATCTAAAAATGTAGTATCATAGGTTGTCTAAAACAATTGAGTACAGATAAGAGTTCTTTATTTTTTTACTATGATGCTCAACCTATACAAAGCTCAAGAGCTACTCGAAGTAGAGGGTTACAGATTATGAGGTATAATACCAAGCAAGGTGATTATGCCACCAACATGCAAGTGGCTACTGGAAAGAGAGAGATGAAAAAGATTTTAAATTGGAACCCTAATTTTAAACCTGAAATAACTCTACTCCTGTTCAAAAGATTGAGGAGGAGTATAAACTGGACGATGCTAATACAACTTAACGAATTAACTACATTCAGTCAGTTACGTGCCGTGCGTGATACACACTTGCGCGATCATGTCTCTTTCGAGTCCTGATTGTTAAGGTGGAATATTTCCCGCAGTAGATTATCGTTTCCTTCTGCGGTAGGCTGTTTGCAAACCAAAGCTACAGGCCCCAGTCTCTCCTGCTATAGCAGCGCTGAGAGGAAAAGTGATGAATTTATAACTTTTCCCG